>JAVANC010000006.1:1592655-1840893 GCA_033319125.1 Parnassius glacialis
GTTTTTCTGTATAAATATATAACTGTAAATGAAAATGATAAACATATATAATTATCAATAAAATAAAATAAATTCACATAAAAATACGTGTTATTATTAATACTCATAACAATAAATAAGGATGACAAACGAGAATCCTCTCCACTCCGAAGCACTAATATTTATCTTTCATTAATAATCTAAAGAACGTGTTAAATTCCTACCCCCGCTCGAGCCGTGTCATGTTGTATCCATACTATGATACATTTATGGATGGTATTGATTTTTTGACGTGACAACGTCTTATAAATCGATGAAGCTCGCTGCACGCACGAAAAAACATGACTCATGCGGCGTTACCTAGGCGTTTCATTTAAAGCGCAAGCGAGAGCGCGGAACGAACGACTGTGCGAGCGAATGTGGTGTCTATTGTTTATAGCAACGATAATTGCGGCGATAAAGGTAATGATTCTTTCGATATTAAATATATTTCTTACGACGTTGTCACGTTCAACTATCGTCAGTAAACCAACTTTACAGACAACCGATTTTTTACATTATATTTTATTTAAGTATTAACTTGTTTCAGCTCGAGAATATTTGGAAAGAACAATAATTTTCTGTAAGGGTTCAGTGGAGCGCGCTAAGTCAAAATTGGACAAGATTTGCACTCTTAAGACGTTGATGCCGCAGTTCTATAAATTTAAAGATTTTAAAACTGAATACAAGTATTCGGACATAATGTATGTATTACTTGTTACTATATCACAATATGCGAGGAGTATGCAAAATTCCACGGCCTATTGTATAATGGTAGGAAAAGCGAGTTCATAGTTTTTAAAGCCAGGACTCATAAGATGATGTATTTACCGCCTGTCAAACTTAACGGTAGCGAACTTGTAAGGGTGCCATCCTTCAAGTATCTCGTTCACGTGGTTACCGAGGACTTGAAGAATGAAAAGGATATTGAAAAGGAAAGGAGGGCGGTGGCAGTCCGCTGCAACATGTTGGCTCGCAGATTTGCACCTAGCAGTCCCGATTTGAAAATAACACTGTTTAAGGCATACTGTCAAACGCTTTATACGTGCAATCTATGGGTCAACTGCACGCGCGGGGCTATCAACGCTCTCCGAGTTAAATATTATAATGGTCTGAGAATGTCGTTGAGGCTTCTAAGTTACTGTAGTGCGTCATGCTCGGGCCACAGTAACGAGAAACGTCAATGCCCAAAAACGCAACAATTATTGCCTTAATTTTAACGCGATAAACTGAGTGGCCACACTTGGAACGGTCGACGTCATTTGCCGTTCAACGGCGTTAAAGTAAACTGACCATTTATTTATTAACTCAAAACGGGACATGGGTTTATTTATAGATACTCCCCAGTTAGCAGGTTAACAATAAAAAGAAATTATTATTTATTTAAAAACTGTAACTTTATACAATTAGTGTTCAAATAAATGTGTTTTTAATACGATACCGCGGGGAGTAGGACTATATGATATTTAAGTTTCTAGTTTTAGTTTTTTTTTTTAAATTATTATTATAGTTTTTAGTATTGTATATTTTAATAAAAGTTTAAATATTAGTGTTCACTATAATTATAATCACATTAATTATAATTATTTATATTTTAACAAATGGTTAAAAATAAAAATTAATCACCAGTTCACCAGCTTCATTAAAGCAAAGCTCCTCAGACAGTAATTATTAAATACAATAATTTTTTAATTATATTTATATTTTTTTTTATTATCTATCTTTATTTAAAAAGGCTTTTATCCTACAAGGATATGTCAGCCTTATCGTAACACAGCTTGTTCCTGTTTCACAAATGCTATTTGGAAAGGGGCAATCAATGTGGTAAAAATATGGAACTGACTGATTTTGCTACCGCTGTGTGTGGCTCCGCAAGTATACTCAAAAACCAACCCGTTTCACACAAATTGATACTAAATTTTTGTACCAGATTCTCCCTTTCCCTTTGATATTTGACACATTCTGCTAGCATATGTTGGACATCTTCTATAATATGACAAATATCGCAATTGGGCGAGTCTGCTTTTTTCATTAAAAATACAAATTTTTTATTGGGGTAGTGCCCAGAACGTAACCTATGAATAACAATTATATGGTTTCTATTCATTTTAATATTATTATACCACGGTATTCGAAGAGGCTGACTTTGTATTGTTTTATACCATATTCCCTTTTCCCTGCTTCTTTCATCAAAATACTCTCTAAATTTATCATAACAAAGGTTTTTGAATTTTGTCAAGATTTCCGTGTAAATTGGTAAAATATTTAATTCGATTCCATGCGTTATAACGGCTATTTATATTTGTCAGTGGAACAAATTTGCTTTAATAAAGTTGGTGATGATTTTAAATAAGGGCAAGTTTTTTTTTTACATTGATTTTTGTTATCAACATCGCCTTTAGAACTGAAACCTGTAAGTGATTTTTTTTCAGACGTCCACAATTTATTCATAATAGAAAAATACTTTTTCTACTGGAGCATTTGTACCAGGTATACATAAAATATATTAGATTAAAATGGAAGAGAATTTATGTTGAGAATGTTGGTGAGAAATGTTTGAATCACCCAACGAATTTCTGCGAAAACTTTGAAATTATCCCATTCGCTTATTTTTGGGTCGGTCCCGCTCTCGCACCGTTCGTGTCTGACGAACTTCTTAGTTTTAAATTTTCTCACGGTTTAGGATAACGGGACTATTTTGCGTCCCGGAGCTTTGTTTGGGAACAACGGGACAGGTGACCGAGAAAAGGGACAGTCCTGTTCAAAACGGGACGTATGGTCACTTTACGTTAATATTCCTTGAATTTCAAGCAAGATGAACGTTGACGCTGCTACTTTATATTTGATGAGTGTAAATTTTTATTATATGAATATATTTTAGCATTGCCTAAGCATGGCTCTGTTTGCAGAATCTCAAGAAACGTAATAACTTTTTCATTATTCCACTCTATCGTAGCCATACGTGCGACTCCGTTGCGCTCACCGTGCACAATGAGACACGTAGTGTGGCCGCTTCAACGCGTTAATTCTTGCGTTAATCTCTTTGATGTACCGCCACTCGAGTTATCGCCCAACGGGAAACGGCGTTGTTCTTGCCGTTGTAGAATTATCGCGTTAAGTGGTGGCCACACCCCCATCAACGCGATAATTAACGGCATTTCTCGTTAGTGTAGCCCGGGCATCAGAGATGTTCGCATGGGCGCACACTGATGCGTTTCACACCGTAGTACGCAAGCGAATCGCATCCCTCCTGCGCACGGTGCGGGGGACCGCCAACACCATTCTCAGAGTAATCAGTGAAAAGCCTGACTGTCCGATACTGCGGCATTGGGTATACGCTTACACACATGTTGCAGGGGTGTTGCGCCATGCAGGCAGATATTTAAATTAAAATAAATATCTTCCAAAGAAATGTTACTAACCTAGTTTTTAAGATCTCTTATTTATGCTACTAACAATATAATGGACAAAAGTCTGAAATAAATCATTTTTTTTTTACTTTTAATTTCATACTTCTCCTTTTACCAAACAGAACGTTTACCTAACCAGCAGCAATCACATTTTTGACCGATTTCTCTAAACTGTTCGGCGTGTCACTCAATCTTTTTTTTTTAGAAGAGAGGGCCAACGAGCATACGGCTCACCTGATGGTACGTGTCAATTGCTGCTATAAAAAACAACACAAAGACCTTGCTGGTGAGTTGTCAGCCTTTTAAATAGAAGTAGTTTTAATAACTGGGCATCAAATCATTCTAATAAAAGTACAATATCTCCAGTGAACACTTTTGAGTCGATACAAAAGATGACCAAACAGTTTCGCTATTGCTAAAGCTTTTTTATAATATTTAATGCATTTTTAGATGGGATGGGATTTTACCTCAAATGACTAATGAATATTACAGAATTTTTGTAGCAAAAAATGTTGGAAAAAGTTTTGATAAGGAATTGATAGTGAATTACCTTGGATGGGCAACTGCGGTAAGACTATTCGTTTCTTCATTTCAAACCTTATTTTAAATAATAAATATGTTACCAGCACTTAATCATGTAACACGTTCCATCACGTCAACATACATTTTACGAAGTGCAACCCACATTGAGATTTTTATAGATTACTTTAGATATAAGACTTAAGTGAGAAACGAACTGAAAGTACCACCTGATGGTAAGTGGTTAGTGCATTCTACGGACACCTGCAGCCAACTTCAAACAAAGAACACACACATGCGTTTTCGCATTTGAGTACTCTATTTGAATGCTTCACATCCTGTATTTATCAAAAGTTCCAAAATCAAACAATGTTAACATACACTATATGACAGTTTTTATATATTATATGTATATCATAGTACATCATCATCATCATTACAGCCCTTCACAATTCCACTGCTTAACATAGGCCTCCCCCAGGGAATGCCACAAAGCACAGTTCTGAGCCACCTGCATCCATCGACTTCCTGCATGTCTTACCAGGTCGTCACTCCTACTCCACTCCTTACACTATGGGGGGGGGGGGATCCTACACTTCATCCGGCGGTACGAGGCTGCCACTCGAGAACATTTTACCCCATCGGTTGTTGGTTCTTTGAGCTATATGGCCGGCCCATTGCCACTTCACTTACTAATCCTTTGGGCTTTATCGGTAACTCTGGTTTTAATGCGGATATCATTATTTCTATGTTAATTACGCAAAAAAATTCCTTATAGTTACTCCTAATAGTCCTTTCCATAGCTCGCTGAGCGAATCATGAACTGTTTGTACAGTCTCGTTTTCAAGTTTTGAGGTATATCTGACGAGAAAATGTATGGTAATATCCCTAACGCTATCCAACCGAGTTGATTCCGTCGAATGACCTCTTGGTCGAAATAAGACTTACCTAGTCGGACTATTTGTCCCAGGTAAACTAGTCAACAACTTCGAGCTTAGTACTCCCAACAGCTATCAGCACAGGTGTGGTGACATAGACGTTATACATTATCATTGTTTTGTCCATGTTCATCTTAAGACCTATCCGTTGGTAGTCACTATATTACCTTAACATTGAGCATAGTGCTTAAGCCTTCCAACGATTCTGCCATAAGGACTATATCGTCGGCAAATGAAAGGTTAGTGATGTATTCGCCGTTGATGTTAATACCATGTCTTTTCTAGTCCAGAAGCTTGAAAACGTCTTCCAATTCAGCGGTGAAGAGCATCACGGATATAACGTCACCCTGTCTTACACGTCTCTGCAGTTGGATAGGTTTCGTACTCTGGTTCTGCAATCGGATAGCCGTCATATCCCTACTATACAAATACTTCAAAACTTCAATATACTGACAGTCAACTTGACACCGCAAAGATACTGTAGCACCGCCAAAATTTCGACGGAATCAAATCCTTTCTCATAGTCCACATATACAAGACATAGTGGCAAATTGTACTTCTCGTTCTTCTGCACAACTTTCCGAAGGGTATGTATGTGGTATATGGTGCTAAAGCCTTTTCGGAAACCGGCGTTTTCGGGAGGCTGAAAGTCGTCGAGCCTGCATGCGAGACGATTCGTAATGACTCTCAAAAGAGCACATAGACCCAGCTCAGAAGGAAAATCTGTCTGTATTTCTTCAAAAGTGCGTTGTCGCCTTTCATGAAGAACAATATCACTGCACTCCTGCTTCACGCTTCTGGTGAAATGCCACCATGAAGGATGGAATTAAAGAGCTTCTGAAGGACTTGAAGTACCGGTTTTCCACCCGCTTTCAGAAGCTCTGCTGTAATTCCGTCCTTGCCTGGGACCTTGCTTTTTTTAAGTGCTGGAGATTCATTTTAATCTCGTTCAGACTGAAGTCCGGAATATCATCGGAATAGTGTCAAATAAGACTTACACTTGGATCGTTACTCGCACTTGCGTACGGCTCCAACGATGATGTGTACAGCTGCCCACAAAATGTTTCAATCTCACTCAAAATCTCAAATATCCCGGAAACGACGCTGCCACACTCGGTCTTCAGCTTCGACTGTTGGCTCTTTATGGCAGACAGATCTGTAGTAAATACTTTGGAGCAATGAATCTTTTCGATCACTTTTACAATACGAGCAGTATTGTAATTGCGTAAGTCCCGCCACATGCATTTGGAGATCTGTATGTTCAGTTGCCTGTATGCTGTTAAATCTACTGGAGACTACAGCTTAATCTCCCGTATAACAGCCATGAAATTTGAAAGTGTGGTCGGAGAGTTTTTGTGTTCCTCTGCTGCGTGTCTTGCAAAACTTAGCTTCTACCGCATGGACTAATAATCTCGCTCATACTGAGTCGGGAATATCATCGGAATAGTGTAACATAAGATTTACTCTTCGATTCTTACTCTCACTTGCATATGGCTCCAACGATGATGTCTATAGCTGCCCATAGAACCTCTCAATGTCACTTAAAATACCGTGTAGTAGCGGGTAAGAAAACCCACTAACCTATATCTTCCCGTGGGTGGCTTTAGAGACGACAGAGTCAAATCAAAACATTAAATGTCTCCTAAATCGTTACATTACCAACTCGATCAGCTCTTTTTCCACCATTAGGGATAAAACTTTTATGAGAATACACCTGAATAGTGAGTTATTTTCCAAGATACTATTCTGATTCTATCTGATATAATATCCTCTCTAATTCTTCCAATCCGTACTCTATGGTGGTACTACTCCGGAGACGTGGAGCATAAGTGCGGTGGTCTTTTCTTTAAGAAATGCGACAACGCTGTATTAAAGAACCTGAGACCGATTTTCCTTCTGAGCTGCGTGTACTATATACGGTCTGTCTACAACAGTCATCACAAATCGTTATACTATGAGAAAACCTTAGATTCCGTCATAATTTTGACAGGTGGCTTAGCAATGAATTGCAACATTAAAGGCCGCGGGTTTGAACCCCGCACTGAGAAGTATATGTGTGGCCCACACGTTATAGGAGAAAGTTCTAGTGTGAATCAAAATTAATAATTAAAAGCTGAAGGTACTATGGATTAGCTCTGACATTGAAACGTAAAATACACCATTCAGGTGTAGTTTCATAAAATTTCTAATCCTAATGGTGGAAAAATAGCTAATCGAGTTTGTAATGTAACGATTTAGAAGACATTTGATGTCCCTTACCCACGAAAAAGGGTGAAAATATTTAACTTTTAACATAATCTAGAATCCAACTTTAAATAACTAAAACGAATAACATAATTCTACATAATTTCATTGCTAAGATGCAGTATATAGAAGAATTACAACACCTACTATTATTTTTTATCAAAAGTTTAATTTCATCTTCTTTTGCAGTTGCTAGAATACATGGCAGCGAATGATTATTGCAAAGGTATGATAATAGTTGTGGACTATTCGGAGGCCAATCTACTAGAATTGATTAAGTCAGTGGATTTAGTTGCATTGCGTCAAGCTTTCACATTAATAATTGCAAGTATAGAATTATATTTTCTTTTAATATTATTTTATATTCTTTTTCGTTCTTATAGTCTTCTTGTATATACATTACGCTTTTAATATATTGCGATTTTAATGTTAATACTTGTTTTAATTTTAAGAAAAAATCGTGAGACTTTTTACAATTCAAGTTATTAATAGTTCATACAAACCTCTTATGCAAAACAAACATGGTTTAAAGCCGAACGTCCACATTAAACTCAAACTGTTTGAAAACAAGGCTCTGTGAGCTAAGCTACGCTTATGGAGTATAGAGTACAAGGAGAACCATCTTATAAGGGGTGAAAGTTGAAAAAGTGTCCCACTATTTATTGAAAATAGGGGTTCCAAAACCAACCACAATAGCGCTGGCGTCTGAAAAACTACGATATGAAGATAGCTATTTACGTAGTACAAAACCAAGCGGATTAGTCGGTCCTTGTTTTATTTCTTCATATTATTCTAATTACCTTTGGAACTTTTTTCTTAATTTATCCAATGCTACTGCAGCGCCACCCTTATTGGACGCGTTTTTAGGGACACTTTTCTTATATAGAGATGGTCCTCCTTGTACTCTACACTCCATGGCTACGCTAACCTGGAAAATCATGGCACGTCCACTGAAAAATAAGCTAAAACACACAACACTAAGTGAAAGGCTCCAGAGGGTAAGGTAAGGGGTGAGAGGCACTTAGCTTAGTTCGCGTAGTTTCGGATCGGCCTACACAACTAAGTAAGTTTGACATAGTTTGGCTATTTTATTTAGGTTAGCTGCACAGTTTGCGGTGGACGCACATGTACGAAAAACTGGCTCAGCTATGCGATCTAAGATAAACTAAGTTAATTTAGTTTGCTGTGGACGTTCGGTTTCAATGTTAGTCACGTGACACCATTGTAAAATTCCATAAAATAATACACTATGAAAGTTACGACAATAAACCAATTTAGCTTCTTCCATATGGATACGACTTCTAATCTTTCTTGCTGCATATGCTACAGAACTAAGCCTGCTAGCTAATTTAGATATATGGATGGCCTCTAATTCCGAGAAAAACTTTGCATTCAACTCTTCATTTAACAGCACATTGGTAATGAAATATTTTAGATAAGGTTTCGTAAATTTTGTAAATTTTTTCTTGTTAACCTTTAAAAATATTGGCGTTAAACCAATATAATAATATAGATACAGAAACAACACAGGTGTCAGCATAAAACTATATGGTTATTGTCCACCTGCAAGATAAATTAAGTGCTTAATACGATTTAAGAGCAGGAATGGGTCAAGAATCGAGCTGTGAGGAACCCATTGCCCAATTAATACTACCGATCCTGAGAGATTCTTACCATTGTTCACAACTCTTTGAGTTCAGTTACTTAAATATGAAATAATAAGTCCAATTGCAAAATATTTCTATACCATTATAGTGTAGTTCCCTGATTAATATCTCATGATGAATACAGTCGAAAGCATTGCAAAAAAAAACCTGAAGCATCTTGTGAATTCTACCAGGCATTAATAATTTATTTATTTATTTTAGGCGTCAGTCGTCGAGCTCCTTATAAAACCAAATTGATTTTTATGGACTAATTTATTTGTATTTGTAATTGATTGTATTTTACTAAGTGCTGCAACGTGCTACAATTAACTACTTTATGATATTATTAATTCTAACATCTGGCTAATAAATATATAAATTCCTCTTTATTTATACTATATGGATAGTGAGAGTTTTGCAATAATTATAGTTTTATCATTTTATTTGTAGATAATCAAAATTTTTTATAGATTAGAAATTAAACTTAGAAACATCTCATATTTTATGAATTTCGATAGATGTCATTATTATCTACTCTTTAAGTAGTAATTAGTTACTATAAAATTTATTCATTCCTACTAAAATGAAATAAGGAAAGAACTGAAATAAGAACGTTACAATTTTCAAATAATTATGAATTAAATTATTAAACATATAAAAAATTATTAAAATATATTTTATATTTATTATAGTAGTACATAAATAAGTCTTAAATTAACGGGGTTCAATATACTACCGAAGTAAATTAAAGGTATTACTTTATTATATTTAAATATATAAGGAAACGCCAGATTATAATTATAATAATACTAGCTGTTCCGTAACCCTAACTATTTTAGCTAAAATTAAAGTAGCCTTAATTAATACTTATAATATCAGCAACGTGCCAGTGAAAGTCCCATCAAAATCGGTAAAGCCACTTCGTAGATTAGTTGGAACAAACAGACAGACAGATAGACAAACATTTATAAAAATGTTTTTTGTTACATGTAACGTATAAAATTTTATATGCATACTAGCTCTCCAGGCAGACTTTGTTCTACCCTTTCCATCGACCCGTCCTATAAAAATCCTTAAATTAGCAATAAAAAATTTTGAGGGTCATTTATCGGGATAAAAACTATCCTATCTCTCAAGTTGGACCAAAATGCACACAGTGTGCAAAATTTCATTGAAATCAGTTCAGTAGTACAGAGTCCATCGCGGACAAACAACGTGACACGTAATTTTTATATATAAAGATAGTAAAAAACTGTGATTTTGACTTTACAAACTGACACTTCAGATTTATTTATTTGTATATGTATGCGTAGAATAAAAATAATAGCAAAATGAGGTTCATTTAAATCAATTATTGATACGTTAACTGTAACGGAAATAATATGTAAATATATTATTTCCGTTACATACTTCGTGTTAGAGCCATGGTGCAGCTATATTAGTAGTATAGTTGTAGCACGAATGTGTCGGCTCGACCGGGGAAGGACCACGCTCTCACAGAATATCAGCGTAAAATAGCAACTTAACACTGCTGTGTTTCGTATGGTGAGTGAAGAGAACTGGAGACCCTTTTTACTGGAAAAGAGGCATTCCATCTAATTCCTTACAACGCATCTGCATTTTGATTCGCAACCGAGGAAGGATAGATATAGATGTCTATGGGCCACAGCAACCACTTACCATCAGGTGGACTGTGTTATCGTTTGTCACCCTATCCTAAAAAAAAGATAAGTTTGTTGGTTTTCTATATGTATACTATATATATCTTGAACGTGGTAGAGCCATGCTGCAGCTATATTAGTAGTATAATTGTAGCACGAATGGATCGGCTCGACCGGGAAAGGACCACGCTCTCACAGAATACCTACGTCAAATAGCAGCTTAACACTGCTGTGTTTCGTATGGTGAGTGTAGAGAACCTCACGAGAATATCACGGAGTACATAGCCATAATTTTGCCATTTATTTGCTGATGTTAAGCGGCAATTTTTAAAATATACGAAGTGAATAATGCTTTTGTATCCAAATTAGTTACACTGTTTTAATGTCAACAATTTGCTTTTGAACGACAATAACATAATATGTATTAAGTTGACAACAATAAAAAGTTAAACAGGTGAATATCAGTGTGCGTTTAAATGGGGAGGAGCTGAGTCTTTTTGAGTCCACAGTTGTTCTCATAATTCAGAGATAACGCTGAGCTCCAGTGGGATCCCCATATTATATCTAATCTAGCTAGCAAACTTAGTTTTGCAGCTTATGGTGTAAATGAGGTTGAAAGCAATACATGTGTTGAAACAGCTAGAAGAGTGTTTTATTTTAGTTACCTCCATAGCTTACTGTCGTATGGTTTGGTATGGTATTAATCTTGCTATGAGCTAATGCGACTGGAGTTGAAACTATCTCCGTTTTGCAAAAATGCGCCGTAAGAGCAATTTATAACCTCGGTCCGAAGAAGCCTTCGAGAAAAAATAAAATAAACGAATGTTCTTAGTATACTTACGAAAATTTAATATATGTACACAATAACAAAATACAGTTTTATTAAAAATAGAGATGTACATTTTGTGAATACTAGGAACAATAACAACACTGTTATATGAGGCTACATATTAATCACTGTTTTGTTACGCCATCTATCATCCTCCTATGGTTCCACTGAAAACCAGCATTCACGAAGTTTATTAACTCCGTGAACTCATGCTGAGTGGAAACCTATTTGGTGCATGTACATTGTATTTCTTTTTATTGTAAATAATTTTTTGTAAACGATTTATTTATGTACCAAATAAGCTTTTCTTTCTTTCTTTCTTTCTTTCTTTCTTTCACTCGACTCCAAAGATTCTGTAATTTTCATTGCGCATCGGCAACTTATATGCTTTTACAACAAAGCCCCAGGAAATAAGCAGGTCTTATCTATCACAAAGTTACAATTTTAATTTGGTGTTATATTTTGAAAACTATTTCCTCTGCGGCTGCAATGTGCTTAGTACCAGCTAGTATTGAATAAAACTTATTCTATTTAGAGATTAAAAGCACATTTACTAAATCGGAATATTCAGCAAAATAGTATGTGGTGTGTGATTTATCGTGTTGTAGATAGAACAATGGATTATATGAAATTGATAACAACCCTTGAATAATTTTAGCTTGAATTGACAAGAGTGCTGATGTGACGAACAAAATTAGAATTTATTAGAACTGTCTTTTTTTAGGATGGATATGGAATGAGAATAAAAGCTGTGCATCTAATAACTTCCTCAAAAGCTGTAGAAACGATAGTTACACTTAGTAAACAAATGCTCAGTACAAAATTAGGTCAACGCATTCAAGTGCATAAGGATTATGAATCACTGCACAAGGTTATCCAGAGAGATTTGTTACCAGAAGAACTTGGAGGGAATGAGAGATCTATTGTTGAATTACACAGTAAGATTTAAATTTTTATCGTATTGTTTATTATTAATGCAATTTTATTTACGGTACTTACCAAAGTCAGTGATAATTTTTTAGGAATGTGCTTCGTCACAACCTATTGTGAAAAATAGTCACCTGTTAACTATACATAGAAAATCATTTCATAAATGAAGTCGTTCTAACGGGGGCAACTTTATAAATGGAATAATGATTACAATAACAAATATCTGATTTATAAGTTAATTAATTTTTAATTTTTAGACAACACAGGTTTCACGTTTATCGCTTGAAAGAAACCCTGTTTCTTATCTACTCAATTTCAGAGTACTCCCCTTTTTAGCAGCCTCAGCCAGCATTAGAGTTTTCGGTGTCGACATATCAAATTATATTTTATTTACGCGTTACTTAACAGGGAAGGCCACCAAATGGTATCTAAAAACTTGGTGTGCCTAATAAAGTTTTATTCATATTTAATTATTTTATTTTTAGTTTCGATTGAACGATTTTATTTTCTGGTCTTCTATCAATTTACGGCATAATGTTTATTTGAGATATTTGATTAATATAATTGGCCCCACGCAATATTGATTGTCACCATATAATTTGTATCGATAATTTTGACTTTCAAGTAGAATTCAAAATTCCATAAATGTAGTTCAAGCCACGATGGGTGGGTAACTATATTGATGAACGCGAGTAGAAAAGCAACTAATCTTTTTTAAAAGACCGGCAACGCATTCGCAATGCCAAATGCATTTACCATCAGGTGAGCCGCATGCTCGTTTGCCCCCTCTCCTATAAAAAAAACTGTTCGTCTTATAGTGGTAGCGAAGCGTATTCTCAAATGCTTATTCATGCCAACAGTTATAAGAGGTAGTGCTAAAGAATATTCCGGGCAGACAAATTTTAAATACGAGCTTCGAATGCTTCTATGAAGCAACACATAAGCTGTGTGGAGGCTAAGGATGCAATGCGTTCTGTTTGCAAACTACTAGGTTCCAACCCTTTCTTTGAGTGAACAATAACCGATAAAAATGTGTCACTATAGATAGAAATTAAATGAAACTGTGAAGTTGCGATGTGTGTGCAAAGTATCTAAGTTTACTTTTTTTTTTGCAGAAGAATGGATAGATGTTCTTAGTTCCAAGGAGTTTCAAGATTATTACGGTGAAATGAAAGCAGCTTCCACAAATGAAAAGTACAGATTGACTGATAAATTTAACGAAGAGTATATGGGAATAGCAGGCACATTTAAAACATTAAATGTAGATTAGGGTATTCAAAACAATTTTCAGGATCGATTTTTTAATTTTCCGATTACATATCTAATTCATAACAAATAAAATTAGTTCACTGATTATTTGTCGAATAATCGGTTGTCAATTTGTCATTTGTGATTTTTCTTTCGAATAGCTATTCAGCCGATTTATTGGGTGAAAGTGATTCTAACATCTGGAAGGTGAAACAAGAATATTACCAAAACCAACGTTGGAGCAGGAAAAACTATTTCCCTTATCTGTAGGGAAGTAAACGTAACTATCAAGAATCAGTTAAAGTTCAAGAGGATATTTGGTTAATGAATATTTATTTCTATAGACAGAGATTGTGATTTTTTTCGAAGGTTATATATATAATAAAAAGTTTGATGGAGTGACGAAAATAGATATCGAATATTCGTAACTGAAAGAGAATGCGTTAATTCATTTGGAATTATGACAAGTTTTTATTATTATAAATATTTATGAATTTTAAGTTCAATGAAGTGCGAATTATAAAGGTACAAAAAATAAATTCTTTCTGCAAAGACAGAAGACGTACAAATACAAAAACTGGTGGAAGGCCACCAAATGTTTCTAATTTTATTACTTTCTTTTTTAATAAAAATATCCTTAATCATAACGACAAATTTACTTATGATAAAAGTAAAATCATATCTGACGATTTAAAAATCATTTAGTTGCTAACTGTTGGAAAAACACTATTTGTCGATTTATTTGGAGATTGAAAAAGACTCCGATGCGCCGAGGTACTTAGTCCGAGAGGTTTTTAGTTCTATATGGAATTTTAATATATTTTATAACTTTAATATGTCAATAAAATTTGATAAGCCGTAATGATTTTTATTGTGGCGTAATTTTCTCCCCTTCCCTATAGATCGCCTCTCAAAAAACTCCGACTAGGTCCTACCATCAAATAAGGTAACTAGTTTGAAAGTGTCACTAGATTTAGCCAAAAAGGAAAGAGCAACAACAGTGGTTGTTGCGGTATCGACTATTATAGATATTGATTTCATCATCATCATCATCATTACAGCCTTTCATAAGTCCACTGCTGAACATAGGCCTCCCCCAAGGAATGCCACAAAGCACGGTCCTGAACCACCTGCATTCATCGACTTCCTGCATGTCTTACCAGGTCATCACTCCATCTCGTGGGGGGGTCGCCCTACACTTCGCCTACCGGTACGAGAATGCCACTCAAGAACCTTTCTTCCCCATCGGTTGTCGGTTCTTCGAGCTATATGTGCGGCCCACTGCCACTTCAGCTTACTAATCCTATTATATTCACTCTATCTCTTCTAATTCTTCTAATTACACAATTTAAAAAACATTTTGTAATAGCTTGTGATTGTATGTAAAGGATCTGCTAGAAAACAGTATCAGAGACAAAAATACAAATTTTGTATACTTATGTATTATTTATTGGACCTTTCTCAATATATCTAAATAGAAGGCGGGCTAAATACTTAAGTTTTCTCCGCCAGTTCACGTTTGGGCTGTGATATAATGTCGAAGGAATTTACAGAAAATACATCAATACAGATAAAATAAATTAAAGTATCTGTTTGTAATTTCAACATAATAGTTGTTTGGTAAATGCATAATATGAAAGTATATACGGTACGAATAACAAAAAAAACTATTTTTAAATTTTTTGTTTGTCTGTGTCTATTTGTCCTGGCCAATTACCGATACGGCTGGGCCTGATTTTGGCAAGATTTTCTCTGGATAGCTGTCATAAGGAATTACCCGCCTGCACTCCGCGTGCGCCCCTTTATCATATAATTAACAGAAATTTTGAAAAAATAATTTTAATTAAAAAAGAAAAGCGAACTTTAAAAATTTAATAAAACGTGAATAATGTAGATTTCTGGGAGCACGGGAGTGCCCACGCCAAGTCGAGCAAAAATGCGGCACGGCCGTACCATCTTTTTCTCGAAGCAGTTCAGGCCATTTTCATAACCCTATAACTTCGTTGTGTATAAAACTAGAAGCCTTAGTTTTTAGTAATTAAGTGAGCATTGTAGAGACTCGGTATATTTCAAATTTCATCAAATTCGAGCTAGTAGTTTAAGAGTTATAACTAGTTCATCAAAACTCTTAGGCACTTCTATCATACATAGAATACATAGTTTAGTATATAAGTCAAGGAAAAATTCAAATATTTTGCAATTTGGGTCCAGTTTTTGAGATACACTAACTACATAAATAACTTTGTAATCCCATACAATTATATAGGATTACAAAGTTTACATTTGCAGTGAATGAAACAGTGTACCTATATATTATTCGTAATAATATAATGGAATAATAGGTGAAGATAGGTACAGATACGTACCTAGATATAACTATCTACAAAAAGAAATGAGATGCCATCAAAAACCAACTTGTAAAAAAACCAAAACTCGCAACTCAGTTCTTCTACCGTAAAAAGTTCGTGAGATCCATGTAATACCAAGTCGGTTAATTAATTCAGTCCCTACTTAAGGGTCTTTCTGTCTTAAGTTATTACGTAATTAGCTAACCTAACAACGTCTTATGGTGGCCATATCTATATTAAAAATCTTCTATGTTTTAAATAAATTGACTTGGCAATCGCACTAAAAAATCTAATTTATTGTAATATGTATTACTTGAGATTGTGTTTTAATGCAATAGCCAAGTCAATTTATTTAAATTATAGAAGAGTTTTAATATTGATATGGTCACTATATGACGTTGTTAGGTTAGCATAACACGTAATAACTTAAGACAGAAGGACCCTTAAGTAGTGACTGAATAAGTTAACTGACTTGGTATTACATGGATCTCACAACTTTTTACGGTAGAAAAACTGAGTTCCGAGACTTGGTTTTTTTCACAAGTTATGTTTTTCATGGCATTTAAATTATCTATTCATTAGTGTAATCCTCAAACGATTAGAGCATTGCATTTAGCAACATATGCATGTAATCAATAATTTTAATCATTTTTAAAAGTATATTTTAAATGTATTTATAACACATACAAACAAATCAGAACGTGGAATGTGATGATAGGATATCGAACATTAATATTGTGCTTTTAGTTCTAGTTTATTTCTCATAACTAATTAGATAATAGGTGAGGGGAGCGCCTTAAGCTAATAATGTTTTAGAAAAGCGCTAGGGTTCCGCATATAAAAATTTAAAATCCATGAAATCCAATCATAATAAATTCCACGTGGGTGAAACCGCGGGGAACAGCTTGTAATATGTAAAAATTCAAACACATTACTGAAAGTAAGCGTATGTACATATGTGTATACCTACACATACGTGTTTATTATGTATCAAAGCTTCATTTTTTGTATAAAGGAGAAAAGACATCGCCTAAATTTAATCAAGAGACTGTCTTGGATCGTGTAGTGAATCTACTCAGTGATGTACTTTTTTATTATGGTTAGAATTTGCACAAGGTGTAGGCCGATATTAGATAAGACGCGACTCTTACCGCTCTCCGACTAAACGGTAAGACTTAGCGATCGCTAAGTCTTAGCGTTTAGTCGGGTACTAGTACACCCTCTTCCCGAAGCGATGAAAGCGGACATCATTTTATATATATATATATATATATATTTCTCAGCGAAATCTTTGATTTGGAATCCATATCTTGGAAGAGAATAAAAACATAGTCCGCTATCTTTGGGTGTCCACATATTGGATTTATAGTGACGTTATTTTATTTTCGTATTCTTCTCAGCCAACCTTTTTAATTGATACCCATACCATGGGAGTGTTCAAAGAAAGTAACAAGACCGCCATCTTGAGCCGTCCGCGTTATTGGATTTATTATAACGTCACTTATCTAACTATGCATTGTCATCCAAACTAAACATGTATACAAAATGTTAGCTCAATCGGTTGTGGATAACAGCTTTAAAAATCAGTCACAAGATTTGACCCTAACAAATATATATTGCAAGTTAAACAAAAGTTTTAAAATAGGTCTATTTCTTCAATTTTTTTTTTCGCATCTTGAACATATGATTTTTAGTATTAAGAGCTCTATAAAGTAAGCATTGAAAAGTAAGCAGAAACCTAAAAATTGTATCTAAGAATTTGTAGCTAATTTGTTGCTAATTAGTTGCCAAAATCGCAATTTTGTTGCTCCAAACGGTTTTGAGAAAATCGATTTATTCTTAACGTTAAGATAAGCAGTAAAAACTTTCAATCAACCCCGCCGTAGCGGATAAAACAGGATAATTTTGTTGCTGAAATATAATGCAAAAAAAATGTAAAAAAAGTTAAAAATTAAAAATAAATCAGAAATTAAAAAATACAATAATTAAAAAGTTAATAAAAACCAAGTTATGTTTTAATAATGATTCTGAAGTTCCAAATTAATAAAAATTTTGCTACTGATTAATAAATAGATCAATAACTCTCAAACTGCCTACAACAACATAAAATCGGTCGATAAGCTGTATCAAGTCATAAGTTACAAATAAATTTGTACATGTTGCCTATACGGAATATTTAAAAAAAACTGCAGATATATTGTTACTATTCAGTTGTGAAAGCAGCAAGTTATAAAGAACTAGAAACAAAATAAAATCGATCTATTAACTGCACCAAGTTATTAGTTAGTATTTTTTGTGTACATGCTATACTTACGTGAAAATTCTGAGAAAAAAGTTAGCAGAATTTGTTGTTGATCAATAACGAATGCAGCAACTCATAAAGAGCCATCAAAAAAATAAAATCAATCGATAAGCTGCACCATGTTATTAGTTAATAATGAGCATATATTTGTTGCTCGTCAACAATGAAAACAGTAACTCATAAAGGGCCAGCAACAAAATAAAACAGATCGATAAGTAGCACCAAGTAATTAGTTAGTAATTATTTGTGAACATGCTATATTTTTATGACATTTTAGAAAAAGAGGTAGCAGATATTTTGTTTCTGGTCAGTAACTGAAGTAGAAACTCATAAAGAGCCAGCAACAAAATCAAAAAGATCGATAAACTGCACGAAGTAATTAGCAAATAATTATTTTGTGAACATGCTATTACTTTATGAAAATTACAGGAAAAAAGGTAGCAGACATTTTGTTGCTGGTTAACAATGTTAGCAGCAACTCAAAATGAGCCAGCAACATAATAACATAGATTGATAAGCTGCACCATGTAATCAGTTAGTAATAGTTTGTGTACATACTATATTTTTATAAATTATTTTGGAAAAAAATAAGGCAGATTTTGTTCCACGTCGGCAATGAAAGCAAAAACTCATAAAGAACCAGCAACAATATAAAAATATAAAATAAATCAATGAGTTGCATCAAGTAATTGGTTAGTAATTATTTGTGTAGATGCTATATTTACACAGAAAATTTTAAGAAAAAAAGTTGGCAGATATTTTGTTGCTGGAATAGGGGGCAAACGAACAAGCGGCTTACCTGATGGTAAGTGACTACCGCCGCCCATGAACAACCGCAACACCAGGGGAATTGCAGATGCGTTGCCGACCTTAAACTTAGTAACTAAAGCAGCAATTCACAAAAGGACAGCAACAAAATAAAATCGATCAATAAGCTGCACCAAGTAATTAATTAGTGATTATTCCTCTCAGAAATGAGAGAAGGCCTGAGCCCAGCAGTGGGACGTAAATAGGCTGCAACATTTTTAACTTTTTATTTGTGTACATACTTTTTTTTTTATAGGATAAGGGTGACAAACGAGCACACAGTCCACCTGATGGGTAAGTGGTTGCTGCGGCCCATAGACATCTACATCTATCCTCTATTACAATTCAAAATGTAGATGCGTTGTCACCCGTGAGGACTAAGATGGAATGCCTCATATCCAGTAAAAAGGGCCTCCGGCCACCTGCACTCACCAAGCGAAACGCAGAGGTAAACCTCTACTTCACGCTGGTATTCTGTGAGGTCGTGGTACCACCCCGGTTCGAGCCGGCCCATCCGTGTGACCAGCAAAAAGCTGCCGCGTGGCTCTACCACTGTTGAAACATACAATATTTTTATGGACAATTTTAAGTAACAATATAGCAGATGTTTTATTACTAATCAATTATGGAAGCAGTAGGTTATTAAGAGTCAGCAAGAAAATAAAATAGATCGATAAGAAGCACTAATTAATTAGTTAGTAATTATTTGTGTACATGCTTTATTTTTATAAAAAAAATTGGAAAAAAGGTAGCAGACATTTTGTTGCTGGTCAGTAACTAAAGCAACAACTTATAGAACCAGCAACAAAATAAAATAAATCTAAAAGCTGCAAGACGTGATCAGTTAATAATTATTTGTGTACATGCTATATTTTTAATAAAGTTGTAGGAAAAAACATAGCAGATATTTTGTTGCTGGTCAGTATAGAAGAATAAAATAGATCGATAAGGAGCACCAAGTAATAAGTTATTAATTATTTGTGTACATGCTATATTTATATGAAAATTTTAGGAAAAAAAAGGAGATATTCTTTTGCTGGTCAGGAACTAAAGCAGCAACCTCAAAAATACCATACAAAAAAATAAAATCGAACCAAAAGCTTCACCATGTAGTTAGTTAGTAATTATTTGTGTACATACTATATTTTTGTGAAAACTTATGGAAAAAATATAAAAGATATATTGTTGCTCGTCAACAATGAATGTAGCAACTCATAAAGAACCAGCAACAATATTAAATAGATGGATTAGTTAAACCAAGTAATTATTTGTGTACATGCTATATTTACATGAAAATTAAAAAAGAAGTTAGCAGAATATTTGTTTATGGTCAGTAACGAAAGCAAAAACTCATAAAGAGCCAGCAACAAAATTAAGTGAATCGATAAGCTGCACTGTGGTGTATTAGTAGTTAATAATTATTTGTGTACATGCTATGTTTCTAGGAAAATTTTAGGAAAAAAGATAGCAGATATTTTGTTGCTGGTCAGTTATGGAAGCAGCAAGGCATTAAGAAAACAGACTCAAAATAAAATAGATTGATAAGGAGCACCAAGTAATTAGTTAGTAATTATTTATATACATGTTATATTTTTATGAAACATTTTAGGAAAAAATATAGCAGATATTTTGTTACTCGTCAACAATGGAAGCAGCAAGTCATATAGAGCCAGAAACAAAAAAAAAACAAAGGTCGATAAGGAGTACCAAGTAATTAGTTAGTAATAACTTGTGTACATATATTTTTTTTTAAATTTTAGGATAAAAGTTTGCAGATGTTTTGTTGCTGATCAGTTACTGAAGCAGGAACTCAAAAAAAATACCAGCAAATTTCAGGAAAAAGAGAGCAGATATTTTATTAATAATTACTACCTAATTACTTGTTGCTCCTAATCAATCTATTTTATTTTGTTGCTGACTCTTTATGACTTGTTGCTTCCATAACTGACCAGCAATAAAATATCTGCTATATTTTTCTTATAATTTTCCTAATAATATTGCATATACACAAGTAATTACTAATTACTTGGTGCTCCTTATCGATCTATTTTTTACTGTTTCCTGGCTCTTAATGAATTGCTCCTTCAGACATTGACCAGCAACAAAATATCTGCTACCTTTTTTCGTAAAACTTTTAATAAAATATAGCATGTACACAATTAATTACTAACTAATTACTTAGTACTCCTTATCGATCTATTTTATATTGTTGTTGACTCTTCATGACTTGCCGCTTCCATTACTTTCCAGCAGCTCAATATCTGCTATGTATTTTCTTATAATTTTCCTAAAAATATAGCATGTACACAAATAATTATTAACTTTTCACTTGGTGCAGCTTATCGATCTTTTTCATTTTGTTGCTGGCTCTTTATAACATTCTGCTTCAGTAAATGACGAGCAACAAAATATCTGCTATCTTATTTCCTAAAATTTTCATGTAAATATTGCATGTATACAAATAATAACTAATTACTTGGTACTCCCTTTTCGATCTATTTTATATTTTTTCTGGCTCTTTATGAGTTGCTGCTACAGCTATTGACCAGCAAAAAAATATCTGCTACCTTTTTGCCTAAAACTTTAATTATAAATTAAAACTTTAATTATAAAATTAAAAATATAGCATGTACCAAATTAATTACTAACTTATTACTTAGTACTCCTTGTCCGTAGAGAGCAAGGGAAAAAAGTGGTCTCTGACTACCCCTACGGGAAAGAGGCGTGATTATTTGTATGTATATAGCATGAAAATAAATAATTAATATATAAATACTTGGTACAGATTATTGATTCACGTTACTTTGTTGCTGGTTCTTTGTAACTTATTGCTTCCGTTACTGACTAGCAACAAAATATCTGTTCCTTTTCTTTTACAAAATTTTCGTGATATAGCTTGTACACAAATAATTACACACCAATTAATTGGTCAGCTCATCGATCGATTTCATTTTGTAACTTTTTCTTTATTATTTGCCGCTACCATTACTAAGCAGCAACAAAAATTCTGCTGTAGTTTTTTTCTAAAATTTTATGTAAATATTGCACGTAACCAAAATAATTACTAACTTAACATTGGTGCAGCTTATCGATCTATTTTATTTTGTTGCTGGTTCTTAATATGTTGCTGCTTCAGTTACTGACCAGCAACAAAATATCTGCAACCTTTTTTCCTAAAACTTTCATAAAAATATAGCATGTACACAAATAATTACTAATTATTTTGTTGCCGACGCTTAATGACTTGCTGCTTATATAACTGACCAGCAAAAAAAATTCTGCTATGTTTTTTCCTACAAATTTTTCTAAAAATATAGCACGTACACAAATAATTACTAACTAATTACTTCGTGCAGTTTATCGATCATTTTGAAATTGTTGCTGGCTCTTTATTGCTGCTTCAGTTACTGACCAGTAACAAAATATCTGCTAAACTTTATCCTAAAATTTTCTAAATAATTACATGGTTCAGCTTATCGATCGATTTTATTTTGTTGTTGACCATATGTGAGTTGCTGCTTTAGCTACTGACCAGCAAAAAAAAAATATCTACTTAAATTTTTTCTAAAATTTTCATGTAAATATCGCACGAACACAAATAATTAATAACTCATTTTGTTGCTGACTCTTAATGACTTGCTGCTTTCATAACTGACCAGCAACAAAATATCTGCTATGTCTTTTTCTACGATTTTTCTAAAATTATTGCATGTACACAAATAATTCCTAACTAATAACGTGGTACAGCTTATTGATTGATTTTATTTTGTTGCTGGCTTTTTTTGTGTTGCTGTTTTGTTACTTGACCAGAAGCAATTTATTTTGCTAACATTTTTTCATAACATATTCATGTAAATATAGCATGTACACAAATAATTTCTTACCAATTACTTGGTGCAATTTATCCTTCTTTTATATATTGTTGCTGCTTCTTTATGAGTTGCTGCTTTTATTGTTGACGAGCAACAAATAATTTGCCTTATTTCTTCCAAAAATTTTCATAAAAACTTAGTATGTACACAAATAATTACAAACTAATAACATGGTGCAGCTTATCTATTGATTTTATTATGTTGCTGGCTCATTTTGAGCTATTGCTTCCATTGTTGACCAGCAACAAAATGTCTGCTACCTTTTGGCCTAAAATTTTCATAAGAATATAGCATGTAAACAAATAATTATTAACTTATTACGTTGTGTAGTTTATCGATCTTTTAGATTTTGTTGCTGGCTCTTCATGAGTTGCTGTTTAAGTTACTGACCAGAAACCAAATATCTACTACCTTTTTTCCTAAAATATCATAAAATATAGCATGCACATAAATAATTACTAACTAATTACTTGGTGTTCCTTATCGATCTATTACATTTTGTTGCTGACTCTTAATGACTTGCTGCTTTCATAACTGACCAGCAACAAAATATCTGCTATGTTTTTCCTACAATTTTCTTAAAAATATAGCATGTACACAAATAATTAATAACTTTCCACTTGGTGCAGCTTATCGATCTATTTCATTTTATTGCTGGCTCTTTATAACATGCTGCTTTAGTAAATGACCAGCAACAAAATATCTGCTATCTTTTTTTCTATAATTTTCATGTAAATATAGCATGTACACAAATAAATAATAACTAAATTCTTGGTACAGCTTACTGATTGGTGTTACTTTGTTACTGGTACTTTGTGACTTATTGCTTTCATTACTGACTAGCAACAAAATATCTGCTATATTTTTTCCCAAAATTTTCATGATATAAATTCTGAAATTTTTTTCTCAAAATTTTCACGTAAGTATAGCATGTACACAAAAAATTACTAACTAATAACTTGGTGCAGTTCATAGATCGATTTATTTTGTTTCTAGCTCTTTATGACTTGCTGCCTCCATAACTGGACAGCAACAATATAACGGTTGTTCTGTTTTTAGATCTTCCGTATAGGCAGCATGTACACATTTTTTTGTAACTTATTACTTGATACAGCTTATCGACCGATTTCATGTTGTTGTAGGCTGTTTGGGAGTTATTGATCGATTTATTAATCAGCAGCAAAATTTACATTAATTTAAACCTTCAGAATCATTATTAAAACATAGCGTGATTTTTATTTCTTTTTTATTTTAGATTTTTTTTAATTTTCAATATTTTTTACATTTTTTTGCATTATATTTCAGCAACTAATTGGCAACAAATTATCCCGTTTTATCTACTACGGCGGGGTTGATTGAAAGTTTTTACTGCTATCTTAATGTAAAGATAGCAGTAAAAAAAAATTATATTTGGACTGTCTGGGCCTTAGCATAAGCTTAGCTTAATCTTAGCCCGATACAACTATAAATTCAGAGGATATACTCAGCTAAGTTTGTCGTAAGCTAAATCTGAGCAAAGTCAAAGTACGATCTATAAATCTCAGCCTAAGTCTATCTCTCATTTTATCTATTGTGGATATTATATCCACCGGTTTGCCCATGCTCGAAGGGTGGATAAAAAGAAGCGAGGGGATAAACATTTTCTATTTCCCCGGGGATAAAATTGACTCTTGTCCATGCTAGCTCTGCAGGGGTAATTAAAAATTATAATTGTACACTTTAGTAGTATAGTAGTAGTGTAGTAGTAAGGGTTATTCCCTTATCAAACAATTTTTGCTACATAAATCTATGTACGTAAAACTGCCAAAAAGGCCACCGACGTATTTTGGCACTTCTAAAAACATTTAGAGCCAAGAGTACAAGTATTGTGGATATTATGTTCACTCGTTCATGTACGTTTATGTAAAGGTAATCGGTTGTTTTGGTTTCGATCTCCAAACGGTAGGGTAGCAAATTGTAACTTAAGCTTTGAAGACTTGTTAAGCATTATAAATCTGAGAAAACGTGATTTCTAGGGAAAATATAAAACAATAACTAGCGCATGCGATTTGAATGGGTTGAATTAGTTTCATAGATCTATCCAGAAAATATTGCCCGTAAATTGAAATGCAATAATTTAATTTAGATAATATTAAGGATTCGCAAAAAGTGACTTTCGTGATTCAGACTAAAACAGACCCGTATTTTGTATAGGATTTTTAATCTATAGAAACAAGCATGCGCAACTTCCAGGACATCGTTTTCAAAATACAATGGATCATCCATTGTTAGACTAACTTGTTGAAGGATTTCACCTTTCAAATAACAATTTAGGTAATTTCTGTAATTTTTTAGGGTTTCGTAGCGATTTCCGTTCCGTTTCCGTAAAGGGAAAAATGGAACCATTATCACTTAAGGATCATTTCATTGTCGGTCCATCCGTCTGTTCGTCCGTTTGTCCATCTGTCCTTCCTTTCGTTCGTCTGTCTGATGGGACGTTTGTCCGTCTCTCCGTCTGTGTTCGTCTGTCCGTATGTCCCTTCGTCCGCCTGGCTGTCAAGACGCTGTTTTTCAGGAACGCATGGAGGTATCAATTTCTAACAACGGCCATTTATGCGAAATATTTTGATACTTGCCAATTGACGACTCTTAATTAGATATGGGCAACTAAAGCAGTGAATTTTACAGGACGGCGGTTTGAAGGTTAAAAATATAATATTTTCTTTGCTATTGAACAGGTTTCAATGAAACTTGTCAAAGTGGTATAAATTTCAATTGCGCTACTTGGCAAGTGTAGGATTAGGGATTTACGCTATAAAGTGTTGTTTTGGTATTTAATATAGATGTCTTCTTATTATAATTACGATACAAATGAGAAGTACAACATCTACCACTTATCCGGTTGTACACACCTCGTTTATTTTAGCAATAAGTGTCTTTAAAATACACGTAACAGCTATGTTATAATTGCACCACCAATGGGACACCTCGACTTGGGTAGAACCACGCTCTCACAGAATAGCAGTGTAAAATTGCAGTTTAACGCTGCTGTGTTTCGTATGGTCAAAGTGGAGAACCGGAGACTGTTTTTACTGGAAACGAAGCATTCGATCTTGGTCATCAGGAGTGACAACGTATTTGCATTTTGATTCTTAATCGAGGATACATGTAGATGTCTATGGGCTACAGCATCCACTTACCATGTGGTGGACTGTGTGCTCGTGTGTCACATTCAATAAAAATATAATTATAGTATTTAATTTTAGTATAAAATTAACAACGAGTTACTTTGTTATGTGCTACGTAACGTAATGACGTAGATGTTATCAAACAAAACCTTATGATAAAGTATATTGAAAACAATAAAATTCACAATTTAATTCCACAGCAAAAATATACATATTGCAGAAAACATAATGTGTAAAAAATCTAATATATAAAATTCTCGTGTCGCGGTGTTTGTCTCAGTTTTCGTCTCACGGTTCAGCCGTTTCAGAGTATTTTGGTACACTACTCCGAAACGGCTGAACCGATTTGTATGAAATTTTGTGTGCATATCGGGTAGATCTGAGAATCGGCCAACATCTATTTTTCAAACCCTTAAATGATAAGGGTGAGCCACCCCTAAATATTTATTTTATTTTTTTGACAAATATATTATTTTTATTTTATTATGATTAGCTTTGTGAAATACATAAAACTTCAAATTTTCACCCTTCTACGATCAACCCCTGTTTTTATTGGCGATTTTTATAACTAAAAAATATTTCTTGGAAATAATGTATATGGCAAAACAACGTTTGCCGGGTCGGTTAGTATTTTAGAAAGCAATTCTGCCTATTATATATATATATATATATATATATATATATATATATATATATATATATATATATATATAATAAAAGAATTAATATCCATTGAACTATTAACGCGTTACTTAAACATTTATCGATCTTTATAGTTAAAATATTTATTCCTTTTTCACGTACCAAACGTATTATAAAATGTCCTTATTGGCAAACGCTTTAAGAAGTGAAAACTATTTTAGAATCGTAATTATTTAAACTATTGAACTACTACTGACTAACTGAACGTTAAAAAGAGACAATCATATACAGCTATAGGATTTAGTCCGCGAAAGTATGAAATAGAATACAGTGTAGTAAAGCGACAGTAGCCTAATTGCAGGTTGTGGAACGCGAAATCAAACGGTTGTGAATTTGACTAATGTCGTGTCTAGCATTTTCAGGTTGCCAGTAGCGGTTAAATTAATTAATTTTAATAGCATTGCAAGTATTTTTTACAGTGTTCCTATTAGGGATGTTACGGAAATGGTTATATCGCAACCGAGTTCGGAATCGGAGTTTTTAAAATTGGATTGTTGAAACCGAAACCGAAATCGGAACAGGAATCGGAGGTGGAGGCAGAAGAGATGTATTAAGGGTAGGTCTATTGCACTGTAGTTTTCTTTTCAGTGTCAAATTTTTTAATTCTTCAGAGGACATTGTTTTGCTTCCATACAATGTTTGCCTAAGAACCAACAGTGAAAAAAAATACCTTTTTAGTCTGAAATTACACATAACTGTATGTAAGAACAATAACTTTTGACGGACACTTTTGAAAAAATAGATATTTGCAGTTATCATAGAGATTTTGAGGTTATGTTTTATGCTTATGAAACATTACTACATTTTTGGCAATGTAAGCAGTTCAGTCTTAGCCTAGCATTTATACAGTTAATAAAACTCAGGTTGTGATTAGGTATTTATTGTATTCATACCAAATAAATCCAACATATACAGTCTCATTTGGTTAAAGTCCCTGATTCAAGTCAGGTAGGTCGCTAAAGAAGACTATCGATATCCGTTGTTCAAGCCGTTGTTCGTAATTTATATCAACTTATCGCATAACAAACCAACTACAGAATGCACTTAGATTCCTAAAACATTTACAGAAATGTATTTATCAAACGAAACTAAACGAAACCAAAACAATAGCACGTCTGACGTTTATCTATTTTGACTTTTTGTCATCTGTCAACGTTATTGACTTTTTTTTTGCGTGGCGCAATTCTGATTCACCAATGAGATGACAATAGTATTGTTATTTTAAATGAAAATAGATGATTTCACTGTACCCCATTAATCTCAGATTTTTTTAAATATAAACGATTTCATAATATATTTGAGTTTATGACAACTTTTGAAATATGTGAGTGAAGGTATTGTGCGATTGGCCAAATCACAGGAGGCCATAAGCGCAGCACAATAGCATTAAAATAGGTACAAAGTTCAAAATCGAAAAAGTCCTTTTTATTTTGATTTCACAAGTCAGAAATGTCCGTTACTATCTAATGAATGTTATCTAATGCATAATTAAGGATAAGAATTTTGGTAATTGTCAAATATATGTTGGTTCTTAGGTGAGTTTGAACATTGTCCTTTAGTGCATGCACAGACTTTAAATGACTTTTTAACGAAACAGTCGTACCTACCTTTAGTGAAAATATCTTCCCACATGGCTTACACTTTGCCGTATTTTCAGAAACTTCATTGAAATAACTCTAAATGGCACTTAATTTTGGCTTCATTGTCCAATTCAAATAATTTTTTTACACGTCAAATAAAACACTACTAAAACTATTCAAAAACTTGTATAGGTATAAATGAAGCACGAACGCATAACATGCCAATTGCCAAATACGAAACAAAACATCAAGTTAAAGAGTAATCGACAGAAGGCACGGGGTTAGGAGATTACCGGGGCGACAAATACAAAATTGTTTGTACACGCTGGTCGCGGTTGCCGCCACCACTGTGCATCAACCTCCGATATATAATCTCTGATTAAAATTTAACGGAACCGAAATCAGAATCGGAGGTGCAAAATCAATCGGAAGTTCCAAACTTTCGGAAACGGAATCGAACCTCCGTAACAATTCTAGTTCCTATTATCTTGGTCTTCTTCGGTCACCTAGCGTCTATTTATCGTACCACCTTGAAAGTCAATCAAATTCTGTTTAATAAAATGATATAGAATGAAGTATATGGCGTTATTATAACGCAATTTTACTGGAAAGAAAATATCTAGTCTAAAAATAAGGATTCTAACATTTATCTGCTATAAGATTAAACTTTTATCTTATATTTTATGCCGCAATTGTGGTTGCATGAAATTATCTCATTGAGCAAATAATTTGAAATATTTTTAACTTCTGTCACGTGTGAAGTACCACGCAAATTGTTTTCAAAGATTGTTGTTTGAAAACACAACATGTTTTCAATCTACAGTTAGCTTACTAAACGATCCCGACATTTCCTTCTTATTTAATTGCTCACAAAGTTTTCAGATTCTGTTATAATTTTTCTTGCTTCTTCAGTTCTAAGTGTCTCTTTCTATTGTGCTGAAATAATTATACAATAAATAAATTCAACATGGAAGAAAACAAAGAAATAATATTAATGAAATGTTAATTTAAATACGAGCCTTTTGATAAAAGTCCATAGTTTGTTAGACTGTATTATTAGTCTATGCTTTATGGTTTTGTGTCTATTCTCTCTATTCAGTGACACTACGAGTAACGTTGTACTTAATATTGTAAAACCTATAAATAAATGCTTTTCACATTTAAAAGCCGCCTTCCACTTATTTAAAATTCAACAGGTTATGGGCCCAGATGCCCTGATAAAGTGAACAATACAAATCGAACAATAGTTACAATTGTGCACAAAAGTTGTTAACATCTAACCTAAAAAAAAATAACGCACGTGAAACCGGCAAAAAGTTTTACAAGTGTTGAAAATGTCTTCAAATAACCCGCTGACTTTGATAGAGAAACTAACTGGCCGCGATAACTACTCCACATGGAGATTTGCAGTTAAAACATACCTTGAACACGAGGAGTTATGGGACTGTATTGAAAATCCCACCGGCGGCGCGGCAAACGAAAAACGTGATCTCAAAGCAAAGTCAAAGATAATCTTGTTAGTGGATTCCGTAAATTATGTTCACATACAAGAAGCGAGGACAGCCAAGGAAGTTTGGGATAACCTGACAAGTGCTTTCGATGACTCGGGGCTAACACGCCGAGTAGGTTTACTTCGTGAATTATGCAATACAACCCTCGCAGAGTGTCAAAATGTAGAACAATACGTTAGTAAAGTAGTCACTACAGCTCATAAGCTCCGTAATATCGGATTTAAAGTGGACGATGAGTGGCTGGGTACCCTGCTTCTCTCTGGTCTACCTGAAACATACAAACCGATGATCATGGCGATCGAGAGTTCTGGAATAAAAATAAGTGCCGATTCAGTTAAAGCTAAAATCCTACAGGATGTAAAAACAAGTAATAGTGATACTAATGCCTTTGCAACAAATTCAAAGAAAAAGGTAATTAAAAAGTCATTTCACAAAGGTCCACGTTGTTTCAAATGCAACAGATATGGCCATATAAGCACAGAGTGCAAGTCTAAGCAAAAACAGAAACATGAAAGTCCTAGCTATGCTGCTGCATTCATAGCCTCCGACAGTAACAGCGATGCCTGGTATATAGACTCCGGTGCCTCAATGCATATGACCAGACACAAACAATTATTGTACAATGAAACAGTGCCCCTCGTGAAGACAATTAAAGTTGCAAATAACAAATCCTTACCAGTAGAAAGCTCTGGTCAGCTTAGTTTGGATATCTGTGATGATAGAGGACGGAGTAACAAAGTTTTATTCCAAAATGTTTTATATGTGCCTGAGTTAGCAACGAATTTACTATCAGTCAGTCAGATTGTAAACCATGGTGGTGCAGTGAAATTTAATAGTAAAGGCTGTGTAATTTTTAACAGTCGCAAGAAAATAGTTGCAACAGCTTTATTGATCAACAATATGTACCGGCTAAATCTGTATAATTTTCAAGCATACATATCTGATGTTGATAAACAAGATATTTATCTATGGCACCAGCGCATGGGACATCTCAATTTCAGTGATTTAAAGAAAATTGAAGAAAATACAGATGGTGTGCAATTATCTAAGAAAGAAAACAATTTGACCTGTGTAACTTGTTTAGAAGGGAAACAAACACGCCTGCCATTCAAGGCAAGTCATTCAAGAGCCACACATTTACTTGAAACTGTGCATTCGGATATATGTGGACCGATGGAGACTACTTCGATTGGTGGTGCAAAATACTTAATTACATTTATAGATGACTTTTCAAAAAAGGTGTTTGTTTATTTCTTAAAAAAGAAATCAGAAGCTCTTGAAAAATTCAAAGAATTTAAATGTCAAGTTGAAAATCAATTGGAGTGCAGTATAAAATGTTTGCGTACAGACAATGGACTTGAATATGTAAACAATGCTTTTTCTGAGTTCCTAGCAACAGCTGGTATCATTCATCAAACAACGGTGCCTTATACACCAGAACAAAATGGTGTCTCCGAACGCATGAATCGTACGCTTGTAGAAAAAGCAAAGTGTCTGTTGATTAATGCAAACCTACCTAAACTGTACTGGGCAGAAGCAGTACACACAGCTGCTTACCTCATCAATAGATCTCCAACACATTCACTGGCTTTTAAAACTCCAGAAGAAATATGGTCTAAAAAGAAACCAAATATAAGCCATTTAAAAATATTTGGTTGTGAAGCTATGATACATCTCCCAAAAGAGAAACGCAAGAAGTGGGACAGTAAATCACAGAAAGCTATATTCATTGGATACTGTGATAATACAAAAGGATATAGGTTTATAATACCTACCTCTAAAACTGTGATTAAAAGCAGAGATGCTGTTTTCTTAGAGACCACAATAAAAAGAAACTATCTTCCTATAAATCTGACAGAGAAAGAAACAATGTGTGACACATCATTGGAGCAAAATGATAATTTTACATCTCTGAATTCCAATGTCACAACAGACACTTCAACCAGTACTAGTGAATATATGTCAGATCAAGACGATAACATAGATCCGGAGTATAAACCAAATTTAAATGTTCAACAATCGTCAACACCTTCTAAAATAACATTGAGACCAAGAAACAGAGAATTATCAAAACTAAATGAAAATAAAGATAGATCTTACCTGTGCTACAGTGAAGAAAAGATAAATTCTATTCCTCAGAATTACAAAGAAGCTTTAACCTCAATTGAATCTGAAAAGTGGAAAACTTCAATAAAAGAAGAACTAGAATCACATTCTAAAAATGTTACTTGGACATTGGTAGAAAAATCCCAAAGCTTCAAGCCTATCGGATGTAAGTGGGTATTTCGCATCAAAGATGAACCAACAGGTCCTCGTTACAAGTCAAGGCTCTGCGCAAAAGGCTATGCACAAAAAGAAGGGATTGATTTTGATGAAACTTTTGCACCGACCGTGAGGTATGACTCTGTAAGATTATTATTATCACTTGCAGCTCAGAAAAATTTTCAGATAATCCAATTCGACGTTACCACTGCTTTCCTGTATGGTGACCTGGAAGAAGTAATTTACATGACTCCGCCTGAGGGATTAAACTGCAACCCAAACATGGTATGTAAACTTAATAAATCCTTATATGGGCTAAAACAGGCACCAAGATGTTGGAATACAAAATTTAATTCAGTTTTAAAGAAATTTGGGTTTGAAAGATGTAAAGCAGATCAATGCATTTATAATGGATTAACTAGAGGAATAACATGTTACTTGTGTCTATATGTTGACGATGGTCTTTTACTTTGCAAAGATGAGTCAGTTTTAACTGAAGTAATTAATGATCTTCAAACCAATTTTGAAGTTAAAACATATCCTCTTTCCTGTTTTGTAGGAATGCAAATTGAAAAATCTAATAATCATATTTTTATACACCAGACCAAATATATTGAGCAATTATTGAAGAAGTTCAATATGACTGAAGCAAACTCTAACAGTGTACCGGCCGATCCACATGTCAAGCTCACAAAGACTGATAGGATACCTGAAAGAAAATATCCATACAGAGAAGCTGTAGGATCTCTCATACATGCAGCTACAGTAAGCCGGCCAGACATTTTGTTTGCAGTTAGTCAGGTGAGTAGATTCTTAAATTGTCATGATGAGACTCACTGGAATGCTGTTAAAAGAATACTTAAGTATCTTAAAGATACTAAAGATTATGGATTAAGCTACATGTCAAAGCCAGACAGCACCGATGTAGTAGGATACAGTGATGCTGACTTTGCCAACGATGTTGAAACAAGGCGTTCAACAACTGGTTATGTTTTTCTTAAAAATGGAGCCGCCATTACCTGGTCCTCACAAAGACAACAGACCGTGGCCTTGTCTACAACTGAGGCAGAGTTCATGGCTGCTTGTGCTACCACTAAAGAGGCCATGTGGTTAAGACAACTATTACAGGAAATAAGTGAATATAAACAACTGTCAGTGATCATAAACATTGACAATCAAAGTGCAATTAATGTTATTAAAAATAGTGAATTTCACAAGCGTTGCAAACACATAGATATTAAATATAATTTTATTAAAGAAAAATATTATGAAAATGTTATCAGTCTGAATTATGTTAACACAAACAATCAATATGCTGATATGTTTACCAAAGCATTATCTAAGGATAAATTCATATATATGAGAAAGAAAATAGGGATGTGCAAACTTAATAATTATGAGTAATTTATTTTTCTAAATTTGTAACTAAATATCATTGTGTATTTTAAGGCTTATTGTGTATTTTTTTTTGTTACTTATGCTACACATAATAGAAGGCTCTAATTTGGTAAGAGTAATGAAATGTTAATTTAAATACGAGCCTTTTGATAAAAGTCCATAGTTTGTTAGACTGTATTATTAGTCTATGCTTTATGGTTTTGTGTCTATTCTCTCTATTCAGTGACACTACGAGTAACGTTGTACTTAATATTGTAAAACCTATAAATAAATGCTTTTCACATTTAAAAGCCGCCTTCCACTTATTTAAAATTCAACAAATATGAATATAGAAGCGTCAGTAGCCTAATGGCAGGGTGCGGACCGTGAACTCAAAGTGCATGGGTTCAAATCCGCCATTCGACTACTGTCGTAAACCACTTCTAATACAAGCATTTTAAGCTTACCAGAAGTGGTTAAAGGGAATATTTGTGATGTTGAATAGCATTACTATTATTTAAAAATATATAACACCAGTACATAAGTAATCAATTAATTACGTTTTGCGCCCGGGCTTAGATTTACCTACATTTTTATTTTAGAGTTGTTATATTGAATACTAATGAGTATAATTATTACGTTTAAATTTATAAAGATAGTGTTCTCATGTAATAATGAATTTTAATAATGTTTTTGTTATTACTAAATTATATGTATAACTATTTCACAATGCTGATAAAGTCACGCTTTGTGAGCGCAGTTCTGGATGGTATCTAAGTTAAAAATCTGTAAACTTGACTGCTTATCTTGATCTGTTATATAAGGTGAAAAATTTTCATGGTCACTATAAACATATGCGATAAATTATTTTCCAATTTGCGATGTTTATAATTACGATGATACTTAAATTAAAATTATTGCGTAATGCAAAATATATACAATTTTGTAAGATTCCAGTAAATTGTTGAGTATATGAGAACGGACAACATTGTATTATATTATTATAAGTACTTATAAAAAGGTGGCTGCGCTCACCGTTTTAAATATCTTTTATTTACATATTTGGTTACTAATTACTGGCGACGATTATCCACATAATAATTAAAAATTCTTATTTCACACAATACAAATACAAACTTAGGCTTACAAATAGAACATGCGTCAAAATCTGACTAGCAAAACCATGCTGACGAGTATGGTAGAATAGAATAGAATAGAATAATAATAATAATAATAATACTTATTTATTTCTCCCACTTTTTATACAGTTTCATTTCTTACATAAAAAGTTTAAGAGTTTTAAGTTGTTGTGGGAGACAGGAGCCCAAACTAGGTAAAACTGTGCTATGGGTCTCCTGGCTCCCCCTCTTGGATTTATTACAATTCGATGAATATATACCTAGACATGAAGTGAGCGTTGCCTGAGAAGATCGAATATAAGATTTCTTAGGTGTAAAAAACAATAAAAGGCATATTGAATAATATATAGTATAGCATGCAATATGTTTAAAATTGAAGTATATAATCAAAATGTTATATAAAAGCATATAAGTATACATATATAAATATACACAGTCAGGTCATAAGTATTGTCACACAGTAAAAACTTTTATTTTAGAATGCTGGGCACAAAAAAGTTTATTGAATTCGAATTTCGAATTGTTCATGAAAATAAAACTGTATACTTTTTAGAATTTTACTCATTTTTAAATATGGAGTGGACGCTTAAAGAAGACCGTGTTGCAGTTATTGCGTAGCATCGTTGCGGTTACGCGCCAATTCAAATTTTTGACATACTGAAAAATTTGAATATAACCAAAAGATTTGTTTATCGTACCATCAAACGATACAATGAAGACTTTAGTGTAGATGACAGGTCAAGAAGTGGTCGCCCTCGGTCTGTTAGGACTCCAGCAGTGATAAAAGCTGTGAAGGCGCGAATTCAAAGAAATCCCAAACGTAAGCAGAAACTGTTGGCCCTTCAGATGGGGTTAAGCAGAACCACGGTGAAAAGGGTGTTAAATGAAGACACAGGGCTTCGGGCATATCGAAGAAAAACAAGACATCGTTTAAATGCTCGTCCAATGGACCTGAGACTGAAGAGATGCCGCGCTTTCTTGAAGCGGTACGCGGGAAAAAAATATCGGGAAATTCTTTTTTCGGATGAAAAAATTTTTACCGTTGGAGAGAACTACAACAAACAAAATGATAAGGTGTACGCACACAGTAGTGAAGTAGCAAGCAATCGTATTCAGCGTGTCCAACGAGGTCATTTTCCATCCTCGCTCATGGTATGGTTAGGAGTTTCTTATTGGGGCTTAACAGAGGTACATTTTTGTGAGAAAGGTGTAAAAACGAATGCAGTTGTGTATCAAAATACAGTCCTGACAAACCTTGTGGAACCTGTTTCTCATACCATGTTCAATAATAGGCACTGGGTATTCCAACAAGATTCGGCGCCAGCTCATAGAGCGAAGAGCACACAAGACTGGCTGGCGGCGCGTGAAATCGACTTCATCCGGCACGAAGACTTGCCCTCCTCCAGTCCAGATTTGAATCCGTTAGATTACAAGATATGGCAACACTTAGCGAAAAAGGCGTGCTCAAAGCCTCATCCCAATTTGGGGTCACTCAAGACATCCTTGATTAAGGCAGCCGCCGATATTGACATGGACATCGTTCGTGCTGCGATAGACGACTGGCCGCGCAGATTGAAGGCCTGTATTCAAAATCACGGAGATCATTTTGAATAAAATTTAGTGTCATAAGAATCTATGTTTTGTTAAGTTCATTTTGGTATATAAATGGTTACATAATGAATAAACTTGTTTCAATTATTTTATATTAAACATGTGACAGAATTTATGACCTGACTAGGTACATGAATGTGTGTGTGTGTGTGTGTGTGTGTGTGTGTGTGTGTGTGTGTGTTTCTATCTCACTATTCCGCTATTTCAGTAAATTCTCTGTTTCTTCGTAATCTAATTTCATAAGCCAATCTGTTAACTTTTTTTACATTTATATTTTGTTAGTTGAAAAATTGAGTGTTGTCTATTAATTTTATATATATATATAACCTGCCTATTCTGTACCCATAAAACTTCTGGGCGAAAGTAGATTTTGCTTGTATCGTTTCGCACACCTCATATTTTCTTCTCCTGGTTTGTATTAAATTAGGTGTGAACTCAGTGTAAGTGTGTTTTTTTTTAAATTGTAGACAATATATATAATTGCCGTACTGTAAGCACTTTAACTTCCCTGAATAAACTGGTAGTTGATTAAAATTTTGGATTATAAAGTGCAACTTTTAGAATCATTCGTTGAGCTCTTTCCAATTCAAGCATGTGTGTTTCATTGGAACCTCCTCAAACGGTAATACCGTAGGTTAATATAGATTGGCACAAAGATATTTAAACAGTTTTCAACAAAGTCCAATTGGTGACATGTCTTAAATTTTTAAAAATGTAAGTAAGTTTTCTGACTTTTGAGTTAAATTTCTTATGTGTGCTTTGAATTTAAGATTATTATTTATTGTTATATCTAAATATTCAATTTCTTGTGTAATTATTATATTAAAGCAGTTGCAGTTTGAACTAGGAAATTGATAACATGAATGAGCTATAATTTTATAATTGTTAATATATTTTGGTAATTTGCGAATCGAAAACGTAATATATTTGGTTTTATCAACATTAAGTGAAAGTAAATTTATGGCTAGCCACTGACAGACGATATTAAAACCTTCTTGTGCAATATTAAAAACTTCTTCCCATGAATCCCCATAAAAAGATAGTGCAGTATCATTAGCATACGATATTATTTTACAATTTTTTATATTTAAGTTACAAAGTTCACTAATGTGGCATAAAAACAGCGTTGGGCCAAGTATACTGCCTTGTGGGATGCCATAACTAATTGGTTGTTCATCGCTTACTATGTCACCTATCCTAACACGCTGTGTTCGATTATGTAATTAATCCATAAGAAGAAGTAACTGCTTATCCCTTATGCCCAAATTTTCTAGTTTTTCAGTAAACTTATCCAAAGAGACTGTATGAAACGCTTTTTTGGGGGCCAATAAAAATGGTTAGACATTTTTTTTTACTATCCAATTTCTCAACAATAAAACTTGTTAAGGCGTGTACAGCATCAGTTGTTGACTTTCCCTTTCTAAAACCGTATTGAGCATTCGAAATTATTTCATTTGCTTCAAGATATTTAATAAGCCTACAGTTAATAATCTTTTCAAAGATCTTAGAGTGGGAAGGTAATATTGAAATAGGACGGTAATTTGAGATACAGCCTCTTTCGCCAGTTTTAAATATGGGAATGACTATAGATTTAGAGGAAAAATGCCTTTTGATATATATACATTAAAAATATGTGTAAGAGGGCGTACAATTAAGTCTATAAGAAACTTTAATACTCTAGCAGAGATCCCATCCCATCCTGCACCGCTGTCTGACTTAAGGCCTAAAATGTGCCTTCCGATTTCTTCTTCACTAGTGTTTAGGAGAACAAACGAGTTACACTTTGATGTTCTTGTGTTTCTTTTCTTGTGTTTGATTCTTTTATTTATTTTTAGAGGAAGTAAGGAAATATTTAGTGGAATTTTATTCGCTAATTCAGCACCTATTTTAGCAAAGTATTCATTCACCGCGTTTACAGATTTAAGGGGACTTATTTTAGCTTTGAGAAGTTCCAGCGGTTAATTCTTAGGATGATGAAAATTATACATTTTTTTATAGCACTCCATTTTTTTATTATCATTACCTGCTATTTTTAATTCGTTGCTTTCATAATTTCTTTTACATTTTTTAAGAATGTTATTACAATCGTTTCTATATCTTAAGTATGTGATTCTTAGTATCTCGTTATAGGGGTCTTTTTTAATTTAAAGTGCATACTGTCTCTTGTTCTTATGCACCTAAGTAATCCTATTGTTATCCATGGTTTTATTGTTATTTTACTTCTATATACTTCCCACTCGATGTGTACATAGTGTTCGTGACACAGAGACAATCAAAATAAACGAAAAGCAGCAATTTATACTCGTATTGTTTTCGTTTTTGGACTTAGCACTGGCTACCTCTTGAAATGGAATCTAAGGTCTAAACCACCTGGGCACATGATCGAGTAATCTACGTCATACATAACATGACCTCATCATCGTCATCATCATTACAGCCATTCACAAGTCCACTGCTGAACATAGGCTTTACCCAAGGAATGCCACAAAGCGCGGTCCTGAGCCACCTGCATATGTTTTTATTTATTTTTTATTTTTTATGCATCCATCGAACTCCTGCATGTCTAACCAGGTCGTCACCCCATCTAGTGGGGGGGGGTCACCCTACACTTCACCTACCGGTAAGAGGCTGCCACGCGAGAACCTTTTTTCCCCATCGGTTGTCGGTATATTGAGCTATATGGCAGGCCTATTGCTACTTCAGCTTACTAATCCGTTGGGCTATGTCGGTTACTCTGGTTCTACTGCGAATATCCTCATTTTATATTTTTTTGATTGAATTGAAATTAATATATTAAGTTTGGCCTCGCAAAATATTTATGAAAATGTACGTACACAAAAATAAAAGTAGTTTTACAAAAATAAGTGAAATTCTTTTGTAAATACTAGGAACAGACACAGTAAGTAATACCAGATATTCGACTCTATCAAGTCAGTAATTCATTCTTGGGGCGATGGAGGCTTTGACAATAAAATTCCAGAAAATATACAAATGTTAAAGTAGTGCTCAAAGTTCAAAAACTTTATGAAACTATGTTTATATAAAAAGAGTTATTATAATATTAAGGAATTTATGGATAATAATAACCCCTGGAAATGATGTGATCGCTACCAAGCTATTTATAATTAATTTTGTGCTGTTAATTGTGTAACATACATGATTGCAAGCTGTTATTTAAAAAATGTCCCGCTGGGTTTTTTTTGGTTCTTTCCAAGACAGAAGTTTTTTTTTCGAACCAGTGGTAATTAAACAAAAGAGTGACTTTCAATAAGTATTATTTATAATCTATATTGTTTCGAATTTTTTTTTCTGTACCTGTTTCTGTTTCTCCTGTTCGTAGTTTTACTGAATAATTATTGTGATATAGAGAGAACACGACAATACACTGAAAATTCTAGAATCAAACATTTTAGTGCAAATTTTATTTAAACTTAAGTCGTCACTTGTTCGAACCCTTTGAATATAATTATTATAATCAGAATGAATAATATTTAGGTAACCATTAATATTCCGAAAGTAGCGGGTAAGAGTACCCATTAAAACCGACATAACCTTCCCGTGGGTGTCGTAAGAGGCGACAGAGGGAAACTGAGACAGAAAATGGGCAGCAGCATCTTTCTGATAACAGCAAATTACAATAAAAAAATTATGGTTGCCAATCTGCTCGCCAAGCGTGGCAACTATGGCAATATACTGCAACGTCGGAACTCGGAAAGTGCCGAATGAAGGAGACGTGTTGCTTGTACAAGAACTTTAATTATACTGTCTCTATTCTATACATAATACTAATATCATAAATGTATATTGTCGGTGGTAAAGGGGAGGCTACAGGGCACTACACCTCCCACCGACAAAAAAAAGAATGATTACATTTTTTTTATAAACTTTAAAAATATTTTCTTATATTTTGTCTTACATTTCAAGATAATTTTATTTAATTCACTTTTTTTTATTAACTTTATATATTTACTTTATTCTTCGGTAACTATTATTTATTTTTCATTTTACTGCATGGCATTAAATAAAATTAATAATAATATTCATCAAATAATTGCGTCTTTTCTTTCATGATCACAGCTCGCGTATACATAATCAAGGCCTAAACAGTGGTTGAAATGTGGATATTTAAGTAAAAAAATCTCAAAAACTGTTCGTTTAACCCACACAAAAAATACAGGGTAACAGAAGAGGATTTGGTAAAGGTTTTTAATTGAACAAAATTGTAATTTTGTCAACCCCTTATTAGAAAAATAATCCCCGAAGTGTACCTATTTTTGTCATATTTTGCAAAATTTCTCCAAAACGGCACAAGCTTTTTAAATAGTTCTAACACTAAAAAAAGGTCTTAAAAATATTAATATTTTTAATTGAGAGTATTATTTTTATTCCTCGTTTTATAAGAGAATATATCATTTTTCCCTGAATTTGAATATATTTACGCGAGCGCGCATGCTCCGTGACCCTGTCGCAGTTCGTTTTCTGACATCGTCGAGGGTGGACCGCACGTCGGTGTTGGAGTGACTTCGTTCAAATATATATTAGTTTTTTAAAAGTTTATACTCAATTATAAATATTTTTATAACTAGAAATACTTAATTTAGTTAATATCTGTACACTGGTAACTGTAAATATTATTTTCTAAATAAATTAATTTTTAATGTGCCCAAAGAAGAAGAAATTTTCGCGGCGACGTTGATAAGTGAAATTGAAAAGGCATTTTTATATAATTTAGATGTGGAACGACGAACGTTCTCTCGTTACTTAGATTTCGATAGCTTTTAATACCTTTGTAATTTTATTGTTGCATATTTTTATTAATAAGCTAAAACTATATTTTATAATTATGTATTAAAATAAAACGCTGTTTTTATTAGTATGACTATATAAAATATTATTGGGGAGGGAAATATAGATACAGATACTAACATTTAAGTACACTGTTATCAAATTAAATAAAGCAATTTAAATAAATAAAAAAATGGTGCTTCCCTAAGTATAAATAACTATATAAAGACATTCTTGGGTTTATGGTTTTTTTTAATGACAAACTTTCATCTAAAAATGTATAAATTTTAAATTGGAGAGGGGTTTCTCTACGTGATAAAGTTAGAAATAAAGACATTCGCAGTAAAACCAGAGTAACTGACATAACCCAACGGAATATTAAAGTAAAATGGCTATGGGCTGGCTATATAACTTGGAAAACCGATAAAAAATAAAAAGAAAGGTTCTCGAGGCAACCTTGTACAAGTAAGCGAAGTAATACTCAACTTTTATTCCTCTTCACGTATTCTCATACGCTTTTCTTCACATATATATATACACACATTCACAAATAGGTCGAAAATATTACTTACCTAGTACTATTAGGCAAGAGTGAATAGGTTTTGTTCATCATTATCATCATTACAGCCCTTCACAAGTCCACTGCTAAACATAGGCCTCCCCCAAAGAATGCCACAAAGCACGGTCCTGAGCCACCTGCATCCATCAACTTCCTGCATGTCTTACCAGGTCGTCACTCCATCTTGTGGGGGGACGCCCTACACTTCGCCTACCGGTACGAGGCTGCCACTCGAGAACATTTCTCCCCCATCGGTTGTCGGTTCTTCGAGCTATATGGCCGACCTACTGCCACTTCAACTTACTAGTCCGTTGGGCTATGTCGGTTACTCTGGTTCTACTGCGGACAACCTCATTACTAAGTTTATCACGCAGAGAAACTCCGAGCATAGCCCTCTCCATAGCTCGCTGAGCGACCTCCAGCTTCCTCATATGGCCAGCAGTGAAGGACCACGTCTCAGTTCCGTATGACATCACTGGCAACACGCACTGGGTGTACAGTCTTGTTTTAAGGTTTTGAGGTATGTTTGAAGAGAAGATGTGTCGTAGCTTCCCGAACGCTGCCCAGCCGAGTTGAATCCGTCGATTGACCTCTCGTTCGAAGTTGGACTTACCTAGTCGGACTATTTGTCCCAGGTAAACATACTCGTCAACAACTTAGAGCTTAGTGCTCCCAACAACTACCGGCATAGGTGTGACATGGACATTAAACATAATCTTTGTTTTGTCCATGTTCATCTTAAGACCTATCCGTTGGGAGACACTATTGAGGCCATTGAGCATAGTGCTTAGGTCCTCCAGCGGTTCTGCCATAAGGACTATATCTTCGGGAAATCGAAGGTGAGTGATGTACTCGCCATTGATGTTAATACCGTACCCATTCCAGTCCAGAAGCTTGAAAACGTCTTCCAATGCAGCGGTGAAGAGTTTCGGGGATATGACGTCACCCTGTCTTACACCTGTCTGCAATTGGAAAGGTTTCGTACTCTGGTTCTGTACTCGGATAGCCATCGTAGCTCTACTGTACAAACACTTCAGCACTTCGATATACCGACAGTCAACTTGGCACCGCTGAAGGGACTGCAGCACCGCCCAAATTTCGACGGAATCAAAGGCTTTCTCATAGTCCACATACACCAGACATAGTGGCAAATTGTACTCTTCGGACTTCTGTACAATTTGCCGTAGGGTATGTATGTGGTCATTGGTGCTAAAGCCCTTTCGGGCTCTCTGTCTGAGAGAGTCTGCGAGCGAGACGATTCGTAATGACTCTCGAAAACAGCACGTAGACGCGGATCAGAAGGGAAATCGGTCTGTAGTTCTTTAAGAGAGCGTTGTCACCTTTCTTGAAGAACAAGACCACCGCACTTGCGCTCCACGCCTCCGGTGTAATGCCACCATGGAGGACGGAATTAAAGAGCTTCTGAAGGATTTCAAGTACCGGTCTTCCACCCGCTTTCAGAAGCTCCACTGTAATTGCATCCTCGCCTGGGGCCTTGCCGTTTTTAATGCTGGGGAGCCATTCTAATCTCGCTCAGAATGACGTCCGGGATATTTTCGGAGTAGTGTCGGATAAGACTCGCTCTTGGATCGTTTGTCACACTTCCGTGTGGCTCCAACGATGACGTGTACAGCTGCCCATAGAACCTCTCAATCTCATTTAAAATCTCAGATGCCCCGGAAATAATGCTGTCACATTCAGTCTACAGCTTTAACAGTTGGCTCTTTCTGCCAGACAGATCTCTGGCAATGACTTAGGAGCCTTGGTTCCGCTCGATCGCTTCTTCAATACGAGCTGAATTGAAGTTGCGCAAGTCCCGCCGCATGCATTTGGAGATCTGTCTGTTCAGTTGCCTGTATGCTGTCAAATCTGCTGAAGAATGTAGCCTCATCTCCCGTCTAACAGCCATGAGATTAAGAGTGTGATCGGAGAGTTTTTCGTTCTTCTGCGGTTGGTCTTGCAGAACTTAGCTCCGACCGCATGGACAGTTTCCACGAGCTTGTCATTCAAATCGTCCACTTCATTGCAGTCTTCTAGGCACTGAAAACGGTTTTGTAACTCGAGCTGAAAGGATTCGGGACTTTGGATTAGAGCACGAAGGGGACGGAGCGTTGACTTCATCAGAAGAGACCTCTCCAACTTAACATTTAGGTTCAGTGTGCCTCTAACCATTCGGTGGTCGCTGCCGGTTTTTACCGTCGCGATCACTGAGACATCACTGAACAGTTGTCGTCTGGTTGTCATAATGAAGTCAATCTCATTTTTTGTCGAACCGTCGGGGCTCGACCAGGTCCACTTCCTGTGGGGCCGCTTCTTGAAGAAAGAGTTCATCATAAAGAGTTCCTCTTTCTCCATGAAGTCGGCCAGCTGCTGGCCCCTTGGGTTCCGTCGCCCTATTCCAAATTTCCTTACTTTTAGCTCACCGTTCTCTCTTGTGCCTAGTTTTGCATTGAAATCTCCCATTATCACCGTATATTGGGTTTTGGAGTAATGCATGGTTTTAGAGATATCCTCATACATTTTCTCCACCTCTTCATCGGGGTGTGCCGAGGTTATGCGTTAACCTGTATGACCTTCAGCGAATACCGTTTGGTGATTCTGAGTATCAGGTACGCAACCCTCGTCGACACAGGTGACAACCGAACCTCCACCGGAGATTCTTAGCAGCCCCTGCCTCGCTGTTACCATGGTCGCCACCGTAGCCAGGAATAGCGGGACCGCCGGGGACTGGGGGCCGTCTGTTTGTTGCTTTATTCATTGGGGGGTATTTGCCATAGTTGCTACGCTTGGCGAGCGGGTTGGCAACCGCAGTTTTTTTATTGTAATTTTGGCTATTATCAGGGAGATGCTGCTGCCCATCTCCCACCTGTTTCCCTTTGTCGCCTTTTACGACACCCACGGGAGGATATGGGGTAGTGAATATTCTTGATCGCCACTACACGGCACCCAGGTTTTTGTTAAGTTAGTGCAATTCACCATCTTAAGCTACATAACCACTTATCGATGGGATTGTAGTTGCTATACTAGTTGCTGGGTAAAAATATTTAAAAAAATTCAACTTGTGAAAGTTTGCATTTAGATATAATTTTTCTAACCAACCATAAAATTATCATGAGAATATGTATATAAGTATAAAGGTTGTCTCACACGGGACAGTAATAATATAATATTTTATCTTCCATTATCTACGCATGAAAACTTTTAAAATCTCTGAATCCCGACGTATGTTCATATTAAGAGGCTGAATAGAGCCACATTGATATGAATGGGGATCGTTTTGTAATTATATGTCGTTATCGAAAAAAAATTGTACGTATTTCAGGTTTGCAAAACACGATTCCACAAAAATTCACTCAATCAAATAGTTGCAAAGTTGCTTCTAAAAATACTTAAATTTTCAACGTCAATTTTTTCTTACGTGGTAGAGCCATGCTGCAGCTATATTAGTAGTTGGTATAGTTGTAGCACGAATGGGTCGGCTCGGCCAGGGAAGGGCCACGCTCTCACAGAATAACATGTAAAATAGCAGTTTAACCCTGTTGTGTTTCTTATGGTGAGTGTAGAGAACCGGAGAACCTTTTTACTGGAAATGAGGCATTCCATCTTAGTCCTCACGGTGACAACGCATCTACAGACCACCGTACAATTTTGATACGTAATCGATAATAGATGTAGATGTCTATGGGCCGTAGCAACCACTTACCATCAGGTGGACTGTGTGCTCGTTGTCACCCTTATTCTATAAAAAAAAAGCTTTCTGAGATTTCAGTAAAATAATGTTAAATATTGTAAGCACTCGTACAATAATTATGTGTCTCATGTTAATAAAGCTATTGGGCTATTTTGATTTTTAATAAAGTGATTTTACTTTATAGGTTAAATAATTTATTTACCCTTCTATATCAAGAACCGTTTTTTCTCTCACTCCTATTGAATTTGACAGTGCTTGCTGAAAATTAGCATCTTTAGATGGATCAGAATCGCGCGCTGGTCCGGCTATTAGTTATTGCAAAAATAATCGAAAATATTTATTTTTACTTTCATGCCGAAGACTACCTTGTTTTATTTTATTACGGTCAAATAATATTTATAAGGATATAAAGCAAGTATTTACAAATGTTTTCATTATTTTGTTATTCTATTGTTTACAATTATCACGTCTTAGCTTTACACCAAGAATTACATTAGAAATTCTTGATGGGATGCGATGTAACGCGCATACTTCATTTTTATCAAGAACCATAATATATTTTTTTTTTCAACTTTTGAGTTTCAACACAATCTTTGAAAAGTTCAATGAATTAAAAAAATGCCCATAATTATATAATTTAAAGTCAGTGTTTTACATTTAAAGATTAGTTATAAAGAGCCAAGTTCTTATTTTTATTTTTATTAAATTAATTCGAGTGAAAAACAAGATTGACTGATCTAAAAGTTTACTTTCTTGTGTAAAAAGTGTTATTTAGAATTTTATGCAAATGATAGTTAAAGTTTCTATATAAATAAGTGTAACATAGCGGGTATTATATTCAATGGTAGCGGCCGTCCATATTTGCAAAGCCAGCATCATTTTCTGTACAGAAACCGGCAAAGTGTTGCTCAAAGCACTATAAACAAAGCAGCTGATAAAAATGTTACACTCATAACTGTTAACAAAAACTGTTTCTGTGGTCTTATAGATAATAATAACTATTCCGCCGTGTTAGATGCAGGAGCTATTATTAGAAAGAAAAGAGATAAAATTTTGGTTTAAAGATGCGCAATCAATATTGTTTTGTCTGCAATTGAGCATTAAATCAAAAATTACTTCAGCCAAAGGGCATAACTGGTATTATACTTAGGCCTATGAATTAGCTAACTGTTGGTATATCGAAGTGCTGAAATGCTTGTACAGTAGGGCTACGATGGCTATGCGAGTACAGAACCAGAGTACGAAACCTATCCAATTGCAGAGAGGTGTAAGACAGGGTGACGTGATATCCCCGAAACTCTTCACCGCTGCATTGGGAGACGTTTTCAAGCTTCTCGACTGGAAAGGATACGGTATTAACATCAATGGCGAGTACATCACTCACCTTCGATTTGCCGACGATATAGTCCTTATGGCAGAATCGCTGGAGGACCTAAGCACTATGCTCAATGACCTCAATGGTGTTTCCAAACGGATAGGTCTTAAGATGAACATGGAGAAAACAAAGTTCATGTTTAATGTCCATGTCACACCTATTCCGGTAGATGTTAGGGACACTAAGCTCAAAGTTGTTGACGAGTATGTTTACCTGGGACAAATAGTCCGACTAGGTAAGTCCAACTTCGACCGAGAGGTCAATCGGCGGATTCAACTCGGTTGGGCAGCGTTCGGGAAATTACGGCACATCTTCTCGTCAGGTATACCTCAAAACTTAAAAACAAGACTGTACAACCAGTGCGTGTTGCCAGTGATTACCTATGGTACTGAGTTGTGGTCCTTCACTGTTGGCCGGATGAAGAAGCTCAAGGTCGCTCAGCGAGCTATGGAGAGGGCTATGCTTGGAGTTTCTCAGCGTGATAAACTTAGAAATGAGGATATCCACAGTAGAACCAGAGTGACCGACATAGCCCAACGGATAAGTAAGCTGAAGTGGCAATGGGCCGGCCATATAGCTCGAAGAACCGACAACCATTGGGGAAAAAAGGTTCTCGAATGGCGGCCTCGTACCGGCGGACGAAGTGTAGGGCGTCCCCCCACTAGAGGGAGTGACGACCTGGTAAGATATGCAGGAAGTCGATGGATGCGGGTGGCTCAGGACCGTGCTTTGTGGCATTCTTTGGGGGAGGCCTATGTTTTACAGTGGACTTGTGAAGGGCTGTAATGATGATGATGATGATGATATCTGTCATAGTAAAATAAACATATAAAGTGATATAAAGTGACAAACAAACTGGTTTTATTATAAAACATAATTAACAACAAGAAATATTCAACATTTTTGTGGTCCTTCTTCCCGGTGAAGATTGTGAACGTCGGCCAATTTCGTTTCATTGGAAAGGCCCGAGGAAATCGCGATCGAACTTAACCAACAATATAAGAACATCGTAGAAAAAATAAAAGGTTAGACATCAGTCAATATATAGATATAATTTTTAAGACGCAAAAGCGAAATGAAAATATAAATTTAATAATTTTCTTGCAAAAGCAATAAAAAAGAACAGAAAAAATATAACGTACATAAATAAATAAAAAAGAAACTCCTAACTATTTGAGATTCGATATACAATAAATATTATAAAATATGGCGGAAAAAGATAGCGAAGATCTTTTATTATTAATAACGAAAATAAGCTCTTTAAAAGGTAAATTAACACGGATGTTCAATTTTGTTAAAAGTTTTAATGTGGCATTACAAAATACATCGGAACTCATAGTCAGACAACAGGAGTTAGTTCGTATAATGGATCAGTATGATTAAGTACAATATAAAATAGAATTAATTGACAACGATCAAACAAAAGCGTCAGTACACAAAGCAGAACGGGATTTCGTCGAAAATAGATGTTTTACAACTACAGCAGATATAGAAAAACTGCTAACTTTAAAAAATTCACATCACAACAGTACAGCGACTCATCGTGAAAAAGCAGAATCTCAGGTTCGACTATCTAAGCTGGAGCTACCTACGTTTGACGGTAACCTTAAAGAGTGGCCTGCTTTCAAAAACCTTTTATGTGTTCTGTTGAGAGCGCAAATATTCCAACATTACAAACATTTCAATATTTGAAGACTTCGGTTAATGGTGAAGCAGCTGGTTTAATTAATTCATTATTAATTATTAAAGAAAATTATAATAAGGCTTTGGAATTATTAACTAAAAGGTATGAAAGTAAAACAATTATTGAAAACCATCATCTAAAAAGTTTCATAAATTTTCCTACTATAACGAGACATACTTTAAAACAATACTTGACTGTATTTCAACAAAGTCTTGATTATCTCCGAGCGCTAGGCGTTACTGTAGATTCTTGGGATCTTATTATGGTTTATTTAATAACACAAAACTTAGATAATTCATTGCGTATCTCTTGGGAAATAAGTAGGAAGGATTCCAACATTCCCACACTAAAAGAGCTGTTAGATTTCTTAAATCTAAGAGTTACTGCCTATGAACTTATGAAAGACTCAGATAAGATATCACCACAAACTTCAAAATCTTCCCATAGACTATCTTATGTGTCAATTTCATTACATACAAAGCCAACAATACAATGCGTATGATGTCAAAACGCTCATGTTTTATATAAATGTCCTAACTTTTTAGAAATGCCAGTTGATAAACGTATAGACTTTATAAAAACATTTTTTTTATGTTTTAATTGCTTATAACTATTTACATTTCAACACAAATGCTCTAAAAGTCGATGCGCTTTATGCCACAAAATGCATCACACAACAAAACACATGCAGAATCCTCCCAGGAAAGTAAACACAGTTACTGTAACACAATTATATCCTGGTCATGATAGTCTTCAACAGATATCGCGCACACATCAGTCTCATATTGACTCACACATATATCACACACAAAATAATATGACAGATATGCCACATACACCACGCACACAATCGAGTAGCAATCATATTTCTCCGATCATACAACTTTATGCACTCAGACAACAGTCATCTAACATTAAATCTCTTCACATTAACACAAACGTAGAACATAATGAAGAACATATTCAAGTAACTCCACTCACTGTACAAATTTCAAATAGTAAACATCACCAAATATTGCTCCCCACAGCTATTGTGAAAATTCAAGATTCTTCTGGTCGCTGGCATTCTGCACGAGCTCTCTTGGACTCGGTAAGTGAGGTAAACATTATTACCCACAGACTAGCAAATTTATTAAATTGTAAATATCGTTATAATCATCATATAATTCAAGGCATCGGAGAATCAAATCAACAAACGCAACTATGTATTAACATAAAGATAGCTTCGCATCACACGGATTATAAAACAAATCCTAATTTTATCGTAATGAACAACATAACTGTTCCTCTTCCTCACTCATACATACAAACTGACACATGGAACATTCCACACAAACAATCTAAGCGTCTAGCTGATCCACAATTTTATATGAGTAAAGAAATTGATCTGCTGCTAGGAGCCGGAATTTTCTACGATCTTCTATTATTAGGACATATACGTCTAGTTCCGAATCGACCACATCTTATAGAGAGTTATAGAGTTTTAGGATGGGTGGTATCGGGTACATAGGTAGTTGATAGTCAAGCTGATATAAATAATTCATTTTACTTACATGCATCCACACAAATACTGAATAATAAGAAAAAATCATACAAAAGGCCATACTCTCTCAAGAACAACTATACATTAATACAGCAACTTAAGATGAAAGAGGAAATTACTTAGTAGAATTACCTATATCGACTAAGTTTTACAACTAGGAACTTCATTTAAAATTGATTATCGTTGCTTTCTACAAAAGGTACACAGATTCAAAAATAATTCAGAATTACATATAAAATATAAAGAGTTCATACACGAAATCACTTAGGACATAAGAATATATAACGAATTCCTAAAATTCAGATAACAACACGCATTATTATTCGCTACTTCAACACTATGCTATGCATCTCATATAGAGCTCAATCTCAAATATCCATAATATATTCAACCTTAAAACAAAAACAAAGAACATTTATTTGTTCAATAATACTCTCATCTCTAAACTTTCTTATAATCAAGCACATCCAATCATTATTCCTGCGAAACACCACTCTAAATAACATAAATACTATACATACTAAACGTAATAATACACTCATTGTACGAAATTATCATCTACAACTGTTACATTCAGGCATCTAAAGCACTCTCTTTAACATAAGATTAAAATATCGGCCCATCAACCGTCGCAATGAAGTTAAAAAGGTAATACATGGATGCGTTCGTTGTGTAAGATTCCGAGCGCAAGTCTATGAGCAGTAGATGACTTGTCTCCCAGCGCCAAGAGTGTCTCTGGATCGTCCTTTTACTCATCACGAATTAAATGAGTTATACAAGCTATTAAAGTGTGACAGATCTTACAGTGAAATAATAAACCATTGTAGTAAAAACTCAATTAAGTGGTATTTTACCGTTCCTGTTGCAAGTAATATGGGTGGCCTTTACGAGGCTGGAGTAAAAGTCATTCAAGTCACTGTTAAAGCGTCACTTAGGTAATGTTAAGATGGCCTACAAATTATTATACACTATTCTTTAAATAGATTGAGTCTATATCAGAGAATCATAAAAATAAAACAACAGTTTTGGAAACATTTGGTTACAAATCACACCTATAAATAAACTAGTTTTATTATCAAATGCTTAAAAAATAACAAAATAAAAATTAGTTAACTTTGTACTATTTACCTACAATTGTGTTTTTTATAAATAATGTACTAATTTGCAATATTTTACTTTAAAAAATATTTTTGGTTTTAGAATTAAGCAACATTTTATTTTCATTTAATAGACGTTTAAATTGTATAATTTTGTGGTACAAACAAAGTTCTTTTTACATGTATAGATACAATCAAGAAAGCGGGCGAAAATGTTTAATATTATATTTAAACTAAGAACTTAAAATATAAAATTTAAATTAAGAACGCAAAATAGTCTTCTTTTTCTCGCTTCTGTTTTCTTGGCACACTCTTCAGTCAACACATTAGCAGGCTCAACGCCTCTCTCTACATACAGTTATAATATATTATAAAAGCATATATATGTTATAGTAAGATAAACATATAAAGTGATATAAAGTGACAAAGAAACTGGTTTTATTATAATACATAATTAACAACAAGAAATATTCAACATTTTTGTGGTTATATTAAATAAATTACTTAAGTCCACAGTCATTGTACTTATTTTCATACCAGTGCCACTACTCCTATTTACTTTGTTTAAATTATTAGGCCTTAGGTTATACATATATGTATTTAGATTTTCTTTTATAATTCTTGTGTGTACATACTTTCTTTCCTTTCATAATAATTTATTCTTTTTGACCTTTTAGATAACTTAATTTGTTTTCATAATTCTATTCACTTATATATTTCTTTATTAATTAGATATCGGGAATCGGAGTATTAATTCACTTCTTTTATATTTTATTTCGTGATATTTATCACGCGAGTACTTTATAAATTTTATCATAACATTCATTTCATTTTATTGGTACATAAACTTTTTCTTATCATACTGTATCAAGGTAAAACGGTACCTTGGGTTGTGCGCACAACCTCGAGGTCAACGTTTTAGTCATTTTAAAAGGACTTCAACAATTGTCACGGAGGAAACTAAGTTCACACTATGATTCAAGGAAGAATGTGACCTCTATGTACCATTATTAAGGGTAACGAATTTAAGACTTCTCTGGTACCCAACAGTACTAATATGAGTAAACTCGTTCACATCTCACTTGTACTGAAGGTATTGTTCCCTAGTACCCGTAATTCCTGATTTTATCATCCAATCATGGAAACATACCCTGCTCGAGGACTATATGCTTTACCAGTGATGGAAGTTCCCGTATCTCTCCATTACTTATTTATCAAGGTCAACATGTGTTTTATTTCTATTCTCATAATAAATCTTATTTTCTTTATTTATACATGACAGTGTTTTTTTAAACATCTTAGTATTTATTTGAGTGTATCGGTTATTTTTATTCACTTGAATGCTCCACTTTCATATACTAAATTTGCATTATTCTCGCTCATAATGAATTCCATACCAGGAATTTAAGCATTTATCAATATTTGGGTGATCAGTCCAATATTGAGGAAACTTAGCAACTCAATCATTCGTATTCACACTTTCGAACGTTCTTTTCTTCCATTCCTTATATCTTTTAATTACATACATTCTAATTTTGTACAAATGGGTAACATTATTGTCAGTAAAAAAAAAATTTTTACCGTTTGGAACCTTACTATTAAACTTCTTAATTATTTTATTTTTTACTTTACTGTATTTCATTATTTTCATATTTATGTAAATAATGACAGATCAATTCTTATTTACTTTCTGATAATTATTATTTTCGTCTTTATTAGAATGTTGTTATGATTTATTTTTATGTGCCTGTTCATATGTCGCATATTGCTCTCTATTGTTTTAAGATCATTGAAAAAGAAGAAGCTCATTGCATAACATAACATATCATATTTCTAGATATATCATTCATAAGAAAAGTTTAGCAGACCTTTTATATTCACTGTATAAAGATTGATTCTTGTTACATTTGAATTTCGAATTGAAATTGAATTTAACTTATGTAGATTAGTTTGTGGTCGTTAAAAATAAAAAGTGTTATTTTAACTATAAAAGATGAAAAATTTAATTTATGATGAACTATGGTAAATTTCAGGACGTAGAAATGTAATCTATCACATTACTACATTAATTTTTGCACGACACAGTAACAAAAATAATATAAAACAATAACTTTTTTTTTATATGATAAGGGTGACAAACGAGCACACAGTCCACCTGATGGTAAGTGGTTGCTGCGGCCCATAGACATTAACATCTATCCTCTATTACAAATCAAAATGTAGATGCATTGTCACCCGTGAGGACTAAGATGGAATGCCTCATTTCCAGTAAAAAGGGCCTCCGGCCACCTGCACTCACCAAGCGAAACGCAGAGGTAAACCTCTACTTCACGCTGGTTTTCTGTGAGGTCGTGGTACCACCCTGGTTCGAGCCGGCCCATCCGTGCGACAGCAAAAGCTGCCACTTGGCTCTACCACTGTTAAAATAAATACCACTGTTAAAATAACTGAATAAAGTGAATATTAAATCGTCTTGTACCTTAATAACACAGAAGTGCATACGCAACTTAATTTATAATTATTGCGTTTTGATTATTTTTTCAGATACAGTAATGAAAATATTAAAAAAATCAATTGAATCGTAAACTATCTGATAATTACTTTCAATTTAAACATAGGTAACATATTAAATACAGTATATTTAATACATAATCATACATAAATACATAAAACACTCACGCCTGTCACCCAGATGGGTAGGCAGAGACTACGGACTTCCATTTGGCACGATCCTGACACACCTCTCTCGCTTCCTCCACATCCATATACCTACGCATACACGCTCGTCGGTTAAGGGTACTCCTAATCTGGCCCATTTTTAATGTATCGCCGATTTGGTCGATAAACTTTCGTCTAGGGCGTCCCTTCCCGACCCTGCCATTCACTTCTGCAACATAAATTTGCTTTGTCACTCTTTCCTCTTTCATTCTTTCTATATGACCAAACCACCTTAATACATAACTTAAAAAAAAATAAAAAAATTATGATAGCAAAAAGAATATAAAACAACCTCAAATTGATAAATAAAGTTTTAAATGAAATTAAAAACACACAGGTGCGAAGTTACCTCTTAATTTCTTCTTTGTTCTTTTTAACTCAATTTTTATATTCTTCTGGACGAAGCTTGCAAAAGTACAACTGTTTCTTTCCTTTTAAAATTAATCTGCTGTATCTTGAATTTTGCTCATTATATAAAGAATCACTTTATTTTCCTCTTAGTTGACTTCATAGTACTACTTCATATACATTATACTTTTTAATTTTTCAGTCACTTTCTGTAAAGTTATTATTAAGGCCTTTTCTTGTATTCATATTTAGTTATTTTTTCGTCACATCCGGGTATATAATTGTATCAATTTGAGTAAATTACAATAATTAAATTATATTGTAATTTTAATCATTTAATAGGCCGCGGCGGTGCGCGTGCATTGTTGCAGCGCACCGCTTGGCAGGGTTGCCATGTAATGTCGGAACTCGGAAGGTGCTGAATGAAGGAGACGTGTTGCTTGTACAACAACTTTAATTATACTGTCTCTATTCTATATTTAATACTAATAGCATAAATGTATATTGTCGGGGGTAAAAGGGAGTCTACAGGGCACTACAATACCCCCCACGACGAAAGCTACAAAAAGACGGCTCACAGTCTTCGGCGGCCCCGCTATTTTTGCCGGTGACGGTGGCTACAATGGCGACGTCGGGGAAAAGTGTGCTAGGAATCTACGGTAGAGGGTCGGTTGCCACCTTAGACGAATCGACCTGGCAACATACAATGCACGCACCCTGAGGGATGTCGAGAAGATCCTGGAGCTGGAAGAAGAGATAGACAAGTTGCGCTGGAATTTTGTAGGATTATCTAAGGTCCGAATAGAGGGGGGCGGGGAGCAATCCTCGATGCTAGCTACTTGTTCTATCACCGGGAGGGCGAATATCTGTCCCAAGTAGGTGTCGGATTTATCGTCTACAAATCTCTTGTTAACAACGTAGTAAAGATTGTGAGTGTGTCGACGTGGTTTGCGTACCTTATACTCAGAGTTTCTAAATAATACCTATTTCGTTGATTTTTTTTTGTAAGGTAAATGTAATGATGGTAAGTGGTTGCTGCGGCAAAATGCAGATGCGTTGTCACCTGGGAGGACTAAGATCGAACGCCTCATTTCCAGTAAATAGGGCCTCCGGCCACCTGCACTCACCAAGCGAAACGTAGAGGTAAACCTCTACTTCACGCTGGTATTCTGTGAGGTCGTGGTACCACCCCGGTTCGAGCCGGCCCATCCGGGCGACAACAAAAGCTGCCGCGTTGCTCTACCACTGTTATAAAATTCAAGGTCAAGCAGGCTTACGCAAAAACCTCAGTACATCCCGATGAGGAGGTGAAGAAAATGTATGAGGATATCTCTAAAGGCATGCTTCCCCAAAACCCACTATACGGTGTTAATAGGAGACTTCAACACAAAGCTAGGCATAAGAGAGAACGGCGAGCTGAGGGTAGGGAAATTTATAATAGGGCAACGGAAACCAAGGGGCCGGCAGCTGGTCGTCTTCGTGGAGAAAGAGGGATTCTTTATGACCAACTATTTTTTCCCTAAGCGGCCCCACGGAAAGTGGACGTGTTCGAGCCTCGACTTGACAGCAACTGTTCATTCAGTGATGTCTCAGTGATCGCGATGGTAAAAACTGGTAGCGTTCACCAAGTGGTTAGAGACACACTGAACCTAAAGTTGAAGAGGTATCGTCTAATGAACTCAACGCTCCGTCCCCCTCATGCTATAATTCAAAGTCCCGAAACATTTCAGCTCAGGTTACAGAAGTCGTCGACCATTCGAACCGCTCTGCGCTGGATGCGGTCAAGTGAAAGGAGCTGGCACTGGAGTGCCCCAGCCTAGAGATGAGAACATTATTTTATGTGAGGACAAACTTGCGCTTTGTAAAGTTGCAAGCAATGTGCCGGCATGAAATACTGTCTCACTTTGCTGAGCACATAGTGTACAAGCTGAATTGTGAATGTGGTCTCTCTTACATAGGACAAACAATAATATCTATAAAAACCCGCGTGAAATAAGATATAGCTGACTTGAAGCACCGACGTTCCGGGAAGTCTGCAGTGTGAATATGATCAAGATCATTCCCGCCATTACATTACATTTGATAGACCACAAATCCTCCCAAAATAACACCGTTTCCTACCAAGGATGATTCGCGAGGCTACTGAAATTAAAAAAACATCCTAATTTCAATAGAGATGATGGATGGGTGCTGTCATCTGCTTGGGATCCTATAATTAATAAAATTAAATCCAAACCCAAGCATACCACTGCAATACTTCGAGACACTCTAAGCTCATTCTGCGTATTTCAGACTAAAAATTAATACTCAAAAACTGAAGTTAGCCGAGCTAACTATAACATCGGGACGTAAAATACCTCAGTCCCCCCCCCCCTCCCCCCCGTTTAAAAGCGATAAAATTCATAAAAATTAGTTTCATTTAATGTGTAGTCTTCGCGTAAATATAAGAAACCATGACTTTAGTTTAGGGGGTCCCATCTACTATATTGATTACGTTTGTAATTTTACAGAAATAAAGCATTTATTATTATTAGTGTTATCGATTGACCTCTCTCTTACCTAGTTGCACTATCTGTCCCAGGTAAACATACTCATCAAAAACTTCGAGCTTAGTGCTCCCAACAACGAACGGCATAGGTGTGATATGGACGATACATGATCTTTGTTTTGTCCATGTTCATCTTAAGACCTATTCTTTGGGAAGCATTATTAAGGTCCTTGAGCATAGATATATATATCGTATATATACGACTGTGTATATATATATATATATATATATATATATTTAGAAAAACATTGAAGGTAACGTTTTTGTCGCATTCCTCAGGGGAGGCTTGTATTTAGCAGTGGATTTTCGAATAGCTGTAATGATGACGATGTAGATCATGATTAAGTAGATTCTAACATATTTACAATGAGCAAAACCGTGTAACACGACTAAAAGTAATTTTTGAATTTAAAATATTATTCTTACAATAAACTTGTTTAATAATTGTTACGCTAATTAATTACATATAAAAAATAATTAACATAAGAAATATACCCTAAATATTATATAATAGGCCGGAGGCCCTTTTTACTGGAAATGAGGCATTCCATCTTAGTCCTCACGGATGACAACGCATCTGCATTTTGATCTGTAATAGAGGATATATGTAGATGTCAATGGGCCGCAGCAACCACTTACCATTAGTCGGACTATGTGCTCGTTTGTCACCTTTATCCTATAAAAAAAATTATATAATTTTATATTAAATATTCCTAATAATATAAACTCTATTATTTTGTTTATAAAAACACATTAGCAGACGACCTTGGTTTTCATTTCAATTTACAACACGTGATAAGTTGTGATGTTTTCTGATTTGCGTCGTTTTATAAATTATTAAACAAAGCAAAAAGAAGACGCTCAAAAAAATTAAACCGTTTAATCAAAAATTACTAATAAGTGTCTGACGGGTTGTTATCTGTTTTTGTAGATAAAGATTGAAAGTTAAAAGAAAGCAGCACCAAAAGCAAAGCACCGAAAAGTTTGCAATGAAAAAAAATGGAAAACGATAAAACCCATAAAACTTAGATTTAATGTAGGAATCATAGCTGTCATGTGAAAAAATGAAATAGGTATTTTTCCTTTCTAAGAATTGTGATAAATTACCGCAAAGATTACCTGATGGTCAGTTGACTTTATGACTCAAAGACATTCTACATCTATCACCGAATATGAATCAAAATGAAGATGCATTGTCACCTATTAAGTGTATGATACAATTTTATTATTAAAAGAATGTTACCTAGGACTGTTTCCTGTATCGTGGGGTAGTTTACATACATAAATTTCACAGGGGCAAACGTCCAGACCCGGAACGAGTATTTGTAGACCATACAAATATTTGTTCTGTGTGGGATTCCAACCCGCGACCCTCTGCGTGGCAACTCATTGCTAATCCACTGCACCACGAAGCCGCCAAACAGTTATAACTATTGAATGGGCACAAATTATTCAGCTTTAAGTTCATATAGCTGCTAAAGAGCTGTGTTACAGCAATTTACAGTGCTATAAAGGGTAACGACAGTACTATTTGCTGAATGTCGACTGACTAAGAGATTACAAGTTCCTCATTATTCAGAAAAAATGTCCAATATGTTAGAAGTCCTCAGGGGTCCGTTCTCTCCGCAACTCTGTTCCTGCTGTATATTAATGATCTGCTTATGCCCGGGATTTATGGGTATGCAGACGATAGCACAGATGTTGAGAGATACCAACCAAGTCCTCGGGCCAGTCGGGATCAAATCCAGTGCAAAAGAGAAGCTATGGTAAAGCGTGCGAATCTCACACTACAGGCAGTCTCCGAATGGGGCAATGCCAATCTTGTGAAGTTCCACGCTTTCAAAACACAAGCGTATCCCTTCACTGTAAAAAAGAGCCAGCTCACCCTGGCTCCTTCTTTCCGAAATGTATCACTGAAATATACCGGCCCACTTCAGTTGTTAGGTTTGAAATATCTTCAAATTTGATTTGAATTTTGTTTTGAATTTGATTTGAACGCTGTCCAGCCGAGTTAAATCTGTCGATTAACCACTCGGTCGAAGTTGGACTTACCTAGTTGGACTATTTGTCCCAGGTAAATATACTCGTCAACAACTTCGAGCTTAGTGCTCCCAACAACTACCGGCATATGTGTAACATAGACGTTATACATAATCTTCGTTTTTTCCATGCTCATCTTAAGACCTATCCGTTGGGAGACACTATTAAGATCATTGGGCATAGTGCTAAGGGTCATCCGGCGATTCTGGCATAAGGACTATATCGTAGGCAAATTGGAGGTGAGTGATGTACTCGCAATTGATGTTAATACCGTATCCTTTCCAGTCCAGTAGCTTGAAAACAACTTCCAATACATAGGTGAAGAGTTTTGGAGATATAACGTCACCCTGCCTTACACCTCTCTGCAGCTGGATAGGTTTCGTACTCTGGTTCTGTACGTGGATAGCCATCGTAGACATATACAAACTGTACTAACATTTCAGTACTTCCATACAATTACAAGCAACTTGGCACCGCTGAAGGGACTGCAGCACTTTCTCATAGTCCACATACACAAGAAAAAGTGGCAGATTGTACTCTTTGATCTTCTGTACAATTTGCCGAAGGGTATGTGTTTGATCTATGGTGCTAAAGTCTTTTCGCAAACCAACTTGTTCGTGAGGCTGGAAGTCATTGAGTCTGTGTGCAAGACGATTCGTAATGACTCTCAAAAACAGCAAGTGGACGCGGGTCAGAATGAAAATCGGTGTTTATATTTATAGTGCGTTGTTGCCTTTTTTGAAAAACAGGACCACCGCACTTCTGATTTACGCCTCCGGAGTAATTCTACGTTTGAAGCACGGGCTTAAAGAGCTTCTGAAGGACTTCCAGAACTGGTTTTCAATCCGCTTTCTAAAGCTCCGCCGTAAATCTATGCTCACCCGAGGACTTGCTGGTTTTAAGGTGCTAGAGAGCCGTTTTAATTTTGCTCAGATTAACATCCGGCATATTTCCATGACACTACTTCGATGATATTTATTGAATTTATTGTTACAGATAACTAATTGTTTGTATTTCTGCTAAGGCTTCATATTCATTATTACAACCCTTCACAAGTTCACTTCTGAACATAGGCCTCGCACGGTCTAAGCACGGTCCTGAGCCACCTGCATCCATCGACTTCCTGCATATCTTACCAGGTCGTCACTTCATCTAGTGGGGGGACGCCCTATACTTCGTCCGCCGGTACGAGGCCGCCACTCGAGAAACTTTTTTTCGCATCGGTTGTCGGTTCTTCGAGCTATATGGACGGCCCATTGCCACTTCAGCTTACTAATCCGTTGGGCTATGTCGGTCACTCTGGGTCTACTGCGGATATCCTCATTTCTAAGTTTATCACACAGAGAAACTCCGAGCATAGCCCTCTCCATAGCTCGCTGATCAACCTTGAGCTTCCTCATCCAGGCAGCAGTTGCTAAGGCTACAAAAGCTAAAAAGCCTAAAATATTATTACATTATTTATTTCATAGCAAATTAAGCTTTCAAGAATTATTTCTATTGACCATTTACCATGGTAACTGGTTTTTAATTTAGATTTACATACGTCATTGTTTAATTTTTAAATCTCGTAAATGGCCTATTGTGGTGGAGCATTGAGAATTAAATAATTAGTTACTAAAAATAAGAACTAATAAGTTTTTATTGTTCAACGACAAAAACAAACATATCACAAGTTTGTCTATATATTGAGGAAGCAGAAAAAGAAAACCTCATTCATGTTCTAAGCGACCTTCGAGAAAACTTCGTTACACGTTAAGTAGTTGCATAGCGCAAGAAATTAATTGGGTAATATTTAAATTTTGTTTTTAATTTAATGATTATTATTCTTGTAGAAACTCTGTGGTCACTGTTTCCTTTTTTTTTAATATTAAGAAAATATTATGCATTCATGTTCCCGCTTTTTTCCTTGAATTTATAACGAATAATTATGCGCCAACTGTGGCCTTCGATTATTGGTTTATTGGGTTTGTAATAATTCAGTTTCAATTTAAGCCCATAATTTTTCACTAAAATTATTCCAAGTAAATCGCTTCTCTTTGGATTCTGACTATACCCTCAAGGATCATGAGTTAAAAAATATTTACATAATATTACAAGAAATTATTCCACTAATAATGTATGAAATATATGGAGAAATGTGACACAAAGTAGCCTCTCCGCAACAGGCCTCTCTCACGAATTTCGTTTCGCCATTTTTTTATTATAATTTTTTATTTGTTCTGCATCAAAACGAACATAATAGTTCATCTCCGTGATAGAGATATTCAATCATTAATACCACTCACCTATACCGGGGGAGATTAAGAAAGTATGATCTTACTGACAGAAAAACTTGCTTTGATATTCTTAAGAGCTCAATAAATGGCCTTGTTTGGCTTTTTTGTATGTAATTTATTTGATAAAACTTTTGAGAGAGACGTTCCAGGCAGTTTCAGGTGTTTGTCATTAACAACCCTGCAATTATCTCTTAACTAGGAGAAAACAATATAATGAACATAGTCTATGAGGAAATTTTTAAGTCATGGATTGTAATTCTGTTTCGGGATAGTCATAGTGAAACTATGTTCCGTTCATTGGTATATATCGAGCTAAAACCGAACAAGATTTCTTTGAAACATTTTCCAGAAACCCGGGGAAATATCTTATCACTTGGAAGGAAAGGCCAAATTAGCCTTTCCTTCCAAGTGGCGTGCTCAGCAGAGCGCGACAGTGTTTCATGTCGGCACATCGCATGCAACTTTACAAAGCGCAAGTTCGGCATCACATGGAATACTGTTCTCATCTCTGGGCCGGGGTACCCCAGTGCCAGCTCCATCCACTTGACCGCATCCAGCGCAGAGTGGTTCGAATCGTCGACGACAGAGTTCTTTCTGATCGGCTTGATACACTGGCACTGTGTAGGGATGTTGCATCCCTTTGCATTTTCTATCGAATCTACTACGGAGAGTGCTCTGAGGAATTGGTCGGATTAACTCCAGCCACCAAATTTCACGCACGCACATCACGTCAAAATTCACGATACCATCCTCACCATCTGGATGCTTGGCGGTCCACGGCTGTGCGTTTTACTAGGAGTTTTCTTCCTCGTACAACTTCTATGTGGAAGTGTTTACCACCGGTGATTTTTCCAGACCGATACAACTTAGGGACCTTAAAGAAAAGTGCTTACACCTTTCTAAAGGCCGGCAACGCATCTGCAATTCCCCTGGTGTTGCGGTTGTTCATGGGCAGCGGTAGTCAGTTACAATCAGGTAAGCCGCATGCTCGTTTGCCCCCTCTTCTATAATAAAACGAATGTTTTAGGTTAGATGGAGATGCTGACTATAGCTTTATTTTGTATAACGTTTGCACTGTATTGGACATGGTGGCATCGAAGCACTAAGTCTAAACTGGAACCGCCCGCTCTTCCTGGAGCATTGCCGCTAATCGGACATGTACATCTTATGACGGGAGGTTCTGTTTGTAAGTATACAATTTTTTATTGATTAATCGATTTGTCCTCCATGTCCCTTAGTCGAGAAAGGTTGCGTATATGTATAGCAAGTTAATTTAAGGCACGTGTCTCCATTTGAGAAAATCGGGTGGAAAACGCACCTGTGCGCTTTATGTTTAGATATAGTATAACACTTCCTAGCAGCGGGAAAACTATGAGATCATTTATGATGTTATAAAAAGACTTATACTAAATTAAATGTGAAAGTGGTCGAGTAACGTTGCAGCTAAACATGGCTGCAGCACAAATGTCGGCGACTCGGCTGGGATAGGATCAAGTTTTCACTGAATGCCAGCTTGAAACAGCAGGCAGAGTAATGCTGTTACGATTCGTATGGTGAGTGAAGGGAACCAAAGACCTTTACCCATCTTAGTCCTAAGGTGTGACAACGCATCTGAATTTTGATACTTAGTCGATGATAGGTGTAGATGCTGTAGACACTTACCATCAGTTGGACTGTGTGCGCGTTTGTTACCTAATTCTATAAAACACTAAAATTTAAAAAAAATATCTTACTCTTTCTATCAGGTTAAAAGTTATTTACGGCTAGACATAAGTCAACTCCATAATAGGATTTGTTATAATCACCACGACCGTTAAGCCTATTAGCGGTCGCTTATTTAGAAATTTTGTACCATTGTATGTGAGATTCGTAGAAAAGAAAGGCAATTAAAAAGCAACCTTGTTACCAATTAATTATTTAATAACTTTAAATAAATGAAGCTAATTTAAAAAGCACTCGAAACATAGAGAATATAAAAATATGTAAATTAAAAGCGATAAAACATTAAGCAAACATTAAGTTCATACCTGTTGTAAAATAAAAAAGAATTTTTATTCATTTATTCAGTCATTAATGTAGAGTCAAGCATGGCAACTATGGCAAAGTGGAATCCCCTGTGAGGCAATCTCTGGCGGTTGTCTTTATTCATCAGTAGAAGGAATGGCATAAATTTAAGGTAACAACTAGAATGTCATTAAAATAGTTGTATAAAAAATTTAGGGGTAAAAGAATCCTACTCTTATGTATGGATATCTTCCTCTCACACTTTCTTGACATTTGACGGAGATATCGCGTTACATACACACGAAAAAAGAACATATAGTCCAATAAAATGATTTTAGTTCAAATACAGTTGACGTCCCAAAATATATAAATATTATACGAATCATCTACAATTTTTATGCGATTTTTTTAAGTGCTATTGCTTATTCTAATCGTTTATGTTATTTTTTATTTAACAAAATATTAAATTTATTATCATCATAACAGGGAATTATTATTCTATTGAGCCCGATTTTACGATGTCTAATTTTTAATATATTTCCACGTTTATAGATCCCTAGAGTTCGATTTTACTATTTTGAAACGAAATTCTGTCCACAAGCCGCACACTCTCTGCTGTACTGCTAGGAACGCTAATTTTGACGTATTTATGAATGATGCTATTGAAAAATAGAAAGTTTGTACACTCGGGTTGTTAAACGGTTGCGTTTAAAGTTATTTAACGTTTCTTACGGAACGGAAATAAAACTAAATGTATTAAATTTACAACAACGAATGTTAAAAATCTGAGTACTAATGTGTTTTTAAATGGAGAAGAACTGAGCCCTGTTGAATCCACTGTTTTTCTTGGCATCACTCTCGACGCAAAGCTTCAGTGGGGCCCCCATATATCCAAACTAGCAAGCAGACTAAGTTTTGCAGCCTATGCTGTAAAAAAGATTAGAGGTCTCGCTAGTGTCTAGACATCTAGATTAGTTTATTTCAGTTATTTCATTAGCGTAATGTCTTATGGGATATTGCTATGGGGAAATGCGGCTGATTCAAAAACTATTTTTGTTTTACAGAAGAGGGCCATTAGAGCTTTTTACAACCTAAAACCGAGAGAGTCTCTTAGAGATAAATTTAAAGAAATAAATATATTAACTTTGGCCTCTCAGTATATTTACGAAAATTTAATGTATGTTCAGAAAACAAAGGTAGTTTTAGTAAAAAAAGTGATGTGCATTCTGTAAACACTAGGAACAAACACAAGCTAGTGATACCAGTTTCTCGACTCCACAGAGTCAGTAATTCATTCTTGGGGCAATGTATACGCTATTACAACAAGGTCCCGGAAAGTGTACAGGCTCTCTCTATTAGCTAGTTTAAATGTTTTGTTAAGTTGAAACTATATAAAAAGGGTTATTATAGTATAAATGAATACATGGTTGATAATAACCCCTGGGAATGAGGTGATCGCTTCCAAGCTGTTTCTAAAATAAATTTAGTACTTAAATAGTTTGTACGAGGGTGGATTGAAAAGTACCCGGCCTAACCAAGAAAATAAACACATACTAAATCAGTTATATTTTTATTTTTCTATATAATCACCATCAAGTTCAATACACTTTTGCCACCTCCCCTTCCAAGCATTTAGACCGTTGAAAAAAAATCATTCTTACTTAGAGTCAAAATATGCGTCTGCAGCTGCTTTGACCTCGTCGTTTGTCGAAAATCTTTGACCTCCCAAGTGCTTTTTTAGGTTAGGGAACAGAAAGAAGTCTGATGGTGCAAGATCAGGTGAATACGGCGGATGCGGTAACAGTTCAAAGCAACAGTTGCGAATTTTTGTGTGCCATTGACTGTACTGACGTGTGAACACGGGCGTTATCTTGATGAAACAGGACTTTTCTTCTGAGCATTCCTCGACGTTTTTCTTTTATTTCCTCTCGTAAACGACGTAGTAAGGTGCAGTAGTAATCAGAGTTTATAGTCTGACCCCTTTCAAGATAATCAATCATAATCACACCTTTCGAGTCCCAGAATACTGAAGCCATCACCTTATTAGCCGACAAAATCGACTTAGCCTTTTTAGGGGGTGGTGAACCAGGTCTTCTCCACTGTTTTGATTGTTGTTTTGTTTCCGGTGTACAGTAATGAACCCATGTTTCGTCTATAGTAACAAAACGATTCAAAAAATCACCTGCATCGGCTTCAAATAACTCCAAACAGTCGCGTGAAATAGTCAATCGCGTCCTTTTTTGTTCAACTGAAAGCAGTCGCGGAACCCACCTCGCAGACACCTTGTGGAAACCCAACTCGTTGACAATGATGTTTTGAGTTCGTTCATTAGAGATGCCTATAATCTCGGCTATCTCTCTAATTTTTAATCTGCGGTCTCCCATTATTAAATCAAGTACTTTTTTAATATTTTCGTCAGTAGTTGACGTCGAAGGCCTTCCAGAGCGGGGTTCATCTTTCACTCTCTCTCTACCACGCTTAAATTCTGCTATCCATTTTTTGACGGATGAATATGACAGAGCTCAATCGCCTAATGTACTGACCATGTCATCATGGATGGCTTTTGATGATAGCCTCTTCTTATGGAGGTACTTAACGACGGCACGCTGCTCGATTTGCTCCATTCGCGGAAATTATGTCCAATTACTTTGTTAATAAATTTATAAAATCACAACTAATTATCGCACACGTTTCGAACTTCACACAATGAACTAGTCTGAACTGAACTAAATAATGTGGGTAGATTTGATTTTTAGAATTGAATGGATCTGTGTTAGGCCGAGTACTTTTCAATCCACCCTCGTATAACCATTATTGTAAAATTTGCTTTAAAAGAAAGTCGCGCTGGGTTTCTTGCTGGTTCTTCCCAGGACGGAGGTTTTTTTCGAACCAGTGGTAAAGTAAAAAATGATTTTCAATAAGAATTACACATGTGATCTATTTTGAATAAAAAATTATTCTATTCTATTCTTTTTCTTGTTTAAAAAGTTTGATATAGACGCAAACATAAATTGAACTTAAAATTAACAACTAAATGGAAAGTTTAGAGTGAGAATATTGCCATGAATACCTTCCCTGGGACAAAATTATTACGATACCGCTAGATTGCTACCGATATTCACCATTGGCGTATATCAGTGCTCCTTGAATCTCTATTTGGCACGCAACTGGCACCCATATTTCGCTATTTGCTTTGCTAGTAGCGTATCTTAGCCGAATGCTTGCTGCTCTCATAGTGCTATCAGGATGTCTCGAGACCACTTCAGTGTAATTTGTTTCTTGTCAGTTAAAAAAATCAGCGCTTGGGGCCCAAAACGTAATCGCTAGCATCTCCAGAAGCCTCGTTTCTGGAAGGAAAACATCATCATCTGTAGAAGAGCCATGATGTATGCCTTGTTGATATAGTTTTCGAGCGGAATCTGTCTTCTCCCGTTCACTCTCAGCAGCCTCTTTCTGAAACATGACAGCCCTTCTTGCCAAATCCCCGTTCAGCATCGAAACATAACTGCTGGCAGGGTGAAGTTCTTCCTAATCCAAGTTACCTGGATTTTCTACCACTTTGTATACTGCGTCGTATGTGACGCACATCGAGATCAATACATATACATTACTTAATGTTTAGGGCTTAAACTAAGGCAATTATAGGAAAAATCCAAGCATACTTAAACTCAAGGATTATTCACTTATAAAGCTATGTTTTTTATTTATTTCCCAGATCTTTGGAATAATGTAAAAGAAATGTCACTTAGTTGCTTAAAAGCGGGTGGTGTAACAACAATTTCAATTGGACCCCAGACCATATACGGTATTGTATTAATTATATGGTATTATGTATTATAAGGTATGATACACAAAAATAAATTATTATCACCTATAATTTGTTTCCAGTGTTAACAGATCCCGAAGACAGCTTGACTGTGGCTAATGCTTGTTTACAGAAGGACATTATATATGACTTTGGTAAACCCTGGCTAGGAGAAGGTCTTTTAACCGGAAAAGGTACGTATTTTTCTAATTTAAAAAATATAGCTTCACGATAATTATTCCTTTAAATTTAAAGAAAATATTTAATTGAAAATTGAATTGCAGTATACAATATTTTAGGAGACAGTGATTAAATAGATGTGTAGTTTATATGTTAAATATCTTTGTGCAGAATCAATATGGAAGCGTCATCGAAAACTGTTAAGCCCAGCTTTTAATCAGCTGGTGTTAGATGGATATCAGAAGGTTTTTAACAGCCAGTCCAGACGCCTTGTTAAAGATTTGGAGGTCGAGGTAGTGTAATATTATTAATATTTATAAAACGATATACAAAATATGAAATGTAACGAAATACAAAACGTATGCTGTGGCGCAACCATATATATATATATATTTATATATATATATATATATATTTACTTCTTTCTTATCAATTATAATTTTTGGCAATTTATGTTTACAACGATGACTAATTGTTATCTCGTATCACTGTCTACAACATTTTTTATTTTGTATTTAATATACTAACCCGTGTAGTGGCGGGTAAGAACTCCCTACCCCTTATCTTCCCATGGGTGCCGTAATAGGCGACAGAGGGAAACTGAGGCAGAATATGCGCAGCAGCATCTTTCTGATAAATGCAAAACACCCCCAAAAGCAACGATACTAATAAACGGCCCCCAGTTCCCAGCGGCCCCGCCATTCCTGGCTTCGGTGGCAATCATGGTAACGGCGGCGCACGGGGTGCTGAGAATCTCCGGTGTAGATTCGGTTGCAACCTGCGACGACTCGACCTGGCAACTTATAACGCACGCACCCTGAGGACTGACGAGAAGATTCTGCAGCAGGAAGAAGAGATAAATAAGATGAGCTGGCATATTATAGGATTATCCGAGGTCCGAAGAGGGGGGGGGGGGGAGGATATGGTAATCCTTAAAATCCGGCAACTAGTTCTATCACCGGAAGGGCGACCATCTGTCCCAAAGGGGTGTCAGATTTATCGTCGACAACTCTCTCGTTAACAACGTTGTAAGGATTGAGAGTGTGTCGACGCGGTTTGCGTGCAATATACTTGGAATCACCAAACGTTGTTCGCTGAAGATCATGCAGGTTTACATACCAACCTTGGCACATCCCGATGAGGAGCTGGAGGAAATGTATGAGGATATCTCTAGAGCCATGCATTCCTCCACAACCCACTATACGGTGTGGATGTGAGGCTTCAACGCAAAATAAGAGAGAACGGTAAGCTAAAAGTATAAAAATTCGGATTAGGGTAACTGAGCCCAAGGGGCCAGCTGCTAGCCGAATTTATGAAGAAAGATCTCTCTTTCTGATGAGCTCTTTCTTCCGTACGCGGCCCCACGAGTAGTGGAGCTGGTCGATCCCCGACGGTTCAACAAAAATGAGATTAACTTCATTATGACGACTAGACAGTAACTGTTCAGTGATTTCTTAAATAACTTCAACAAAGTTAGTATTGAAGAAGCGATTGAGCGATATGTCTGCCAGAGAGTGCTAATTGTCGAAGCTGAAACCAAGTGTGGCAGCATAGTTTCCGTGACAACAGAGATTTTGAGTGAGATTGAGAATTTCTATGGGCAGCTGTACACATCATCGTTGGAGCCACATGCAAGTATGAGCTACCGGACGTCCGTCTCACAGAGATTAGAATGGCTCGCGAACACTTTAAAAACGACAAGTCTCCGTGCGAGGATGGAATTACAGCGGAGCTTCTGAAAGCGGGTGGAACGCCGGTACTTTAAGTCCTTTAGATGCTCTTTAATTCCGTTCTCCACTATACCAGAGACGTGGAGCAGAAGCGTGGTAGTCTTGTTCTTCAAAAAAGGTAAGAACTATCTCTAGAAAAACTACAAACTGATTTCCCTTCCAGCCGCGACTACGCGCTGTTTCGAAGAGTCATTACGAATCGTCTTGCACGCAGACTCGACGGTTACCACTCGGTTTCCGAAAAGGCTTTACCACCATAGATCACATACATATCCATCGGCAAATTGTACAGAAGACCGAAGAGTACAATGTGCCACTATGTCTTGCAAAAACGAGATTGTACAACATGTGCGTGTTGCTAGTGATGACTTATGGATCTGAGACGTAGTCCATCACTGCCGCCGTATGAGAAAGCTTGAGGTCGCTCAGCGAGCTATGGATAAGGCTATGCTCGGGGTTTCTCTACGTGATAAACTTAGAAATGAAGATATCCGCTTTGTAGCCAGAGTGATCGACATTGCCTAACAGATAAGTAAACTGAAGTGGCAATAGTCCAGCCATATTATAGCTCGAAGATCAGAAAAACAATGGAAAAAACCGTGTACCAGTAGGCAATTTGTAGGGTAACCCTCAACTAGATGGAGTAACGACCAGGTAAGACATGCAGGCAGTCGATGGATACTGGTGACTCCGGACCGTGCTTTGTGGGCACTCCTTGGGGCAGGACTATGTTCAGCAGTGGACTTGTGAAGGTTTACATATTTTGATTTTGAAACGCGATTGGTTAGTCAAATTGTTACCTGGCAAGGACGGTATCGTAGGAGTCACGGAAGTAAAGACTGAAAATGGTCCATTAGTTAGACTAGTTTCTAAGCTATGTTGGTAGTGAGTGTAAGCAAAGAGGACTTTGCTAAGGTGGCGGGATGTACTGGCATTACTGTTACTTCGACTATCGGTGGGCTTGCACTGCAGTGTCATCTGCCATTCTAATTTCGGCAATCGGATCAGTCGGCTGTCTCGCCCAGATTACGCGAATCACGTACCTCTTATTAAAATATATAGACTATCAAATTGTTATTCTGCTAAGTATACAGAATATTCGGTGGTACTTTGTACATTTTAACATTAACATACATGTGCTGTTATTCATCAACGTTGTAAAGAAGATTACGATGGTTGCAGCAGATAGCCTCATCGCCATTGAAATCAGGTTTTTCCACCATATTTCGGAGGACTGTGATGCAAAACTTCAAGGAAGAAAAACCGGGGCCAAACTTGGTCACCTGTATTAGCTATCGAAGGCATGCATTAGTGTGAGCAGTATGAGTAAAGAGCTTTTTACGAGATATTTAACGCAGAAAAAATTCAACAATTTATACGAAAAATGCAAGACTTCACGGATCATCTTGCATGTGGAAACGTGGCGTTAAACTAATCTTCCTAAATTCAATTCAAAAACGACCTTAGCAACAAATCAGCAATATGCATCATACAGTCATTCAAAAACTTAAACTGGATGTCAAATTTTAATATCTTAAGACTTAAGTCAACACAGTTAATACAACAGTGGTAGAGCCAGGCGGCAGCTTTTGCTGTCGCATGGATGGGCCGGCTCAAACCGGGGTGGTACCACGACCACACAGCATACCAACGTGAAGTAGAGGTTTACCTCTGCGTTTCGCTTGGTTAGTGCAGGTGGCCGGAGGCCCTTTTTACTGGAAATGAGGCATTCCATCCTAGTCCTCACGGGTGAAAACGCGTCTGAGTTTGATCTGTAACAGAGGATATATGTAGATGTATATGGGCCGCAGCAATCACTTACCATCAGGTGGACTGTGTGCTCCTTTTTCACCCTTATCCTATAAAAAAAGTCGCTGTAAACGAACTGAAGGGATTTATTTTATTCCCTTTTTTAATAAAGTTTTAATGGTGTGCGGTTATTCAATATAAAAAAATCTACCAAAATATGAAAATAAATCTTATTTAATTGCTCAAATTATACTTAACAAATATTTTACGATTTGAAAGAAAATTTCCTTCGCTTGCGTTAGACTTCTTGATGAATAAGTTACTGCTTCGTCATTTTGCATAAGGCAACCTAATCCTTCTTTGCTAGCATCACATTTTGTAGATAAAGATAATGAACGAGTCAATTTTGCAAAATATATGCATTTCTTTCACACTTCTTGATATTACTTTTTCTTAAAATTGTTGCTCTCTCATACTTAGATTTACCATGACTGATAACTTTCTTAAATAAATGAAAGTTGTTTGTCTGTCACAATTGAAGTGAACATACTTAACTTATAGTGTTAAGCACTACTCTTAATTATTATAATTACCGATTAAGTGATACATAAAACAAGCCCTAAGTCCTTTATTTGGTACATGGAGTAAGATTTTTATCTGTTGAATCAATAGAGTTAAAAGTTTTTGTTTGCAACCTTATGTGAAATGATTTGGTTTACGACAATATCCAAAAAATTTACCAAAAGCAGGACATTTTCGAAGGCCATGTTCACTATAATATTTAAAACAACATTTTTGTATCTTAATTGATTGTTTGATTAACTTATTCCCTCTCATTATAACTACTCAAAATAATATGTTTTAATCTGTGATCACTACAGGTGGGAAAAGGACCTTTTGACCATTCAGTTTACACGCATCGTAATGCCCTGGAAACTATTTGTTGTAAGTATATTTTATTTAAATTTTTTCCTAATATATATATATATATATATATATATATATATATATATATATATATATATATATATATATATATATATATATATATATATATTAGGAAAATATTATAAAATAGATGGCGAAATATTATCTCGTGTATAATCGATATAAATATCCAGACCAGCATGAGAGGCATGAGATATATGATTACGCGATCACCAATTTTTCTGTCAAGCGTAGCTGCGTAGCTATTATGATATTGTAGTCCCACAATACAAGCGACCTATTTCCTGCAATAGAATAACTGATAAAAAGTACGGTGCAATGTTAACGAAATTTATATATAAAGGTATAGTTTGTAGGGTTCATATGCCCAAATTTGCAGAGACGGTTCAGATATAATGGAATATAGACAAATGATAAAAAAATATTTATAAAATATTAATATTAAATAATTTAACTGATTGTCATTTCCAAATATCTAACGCCTATTATTTTACTACACCTGCACACATTCGTAAGGGTCGCTCGGTTTAAAAATCTAGGTACCTTGTCGCGCGTCTTCTCACACCCTTCCCTTACGTTAATAGTTACACCGCTAGATACCTACTTCCGCTCGGCTGGCCGATAGCTAACAGTGTTGACCGTGACCATAATGTATGAGTGTGCTATTTTTAAGTTTTTGTAGTTTCTCGTCTTAACCAATGACGGAACAAAAATATTCGAACGCAAATTCTATAAAATTATGAAATGGTGCGGTGTTACACTTTAAGCAAAAAAGGAAAGCTTGCGTAGTGTGCAAAGATTATACGACTGTGAGAGTTTTTACCGCGGTAAATATTGATGTACGTGTACCCATAAATTAACGTAATTTACCAACCGAAGAACAATTGACGGCTAATCAAACTATTCATGTGAAGTGAGCGATAATTTTAACAGTAAATGTGAAGACAGGTGGATTCCATATGGAGATTCTTTACTACGGCGTGCAAAATCGCCGGACCTTTCACCGTTACAAATTTATCTGTGGGCTCAAATAAAGAGTGGTTACGTTAAAATGGCCCAATTTTTGCTGCATTCACGGAAGTTAAAAGTGCTCAAGAATAGTTAATAAGTGTAAAAAATAATTTACAAAAACGTGCTCGTCTATGCATGGAGAATATCGGATTCCATTTTGAGATGCCAATATTAGTTATTGGGACTATTTACGGAATTTAGTTGAAAACATTTTATTACAATTTTTAAATACGCCAAAACGCCAGGCAACGCCAAAAATATATATGTTTTAATTTTATTTATAATGACGATCTTAAGCCGGTTAGAAGTGTGAAGAAAGGAATGGAATCATAATTTGCATCGTGTAGTTATTAAATTAAGCATTAGCAGCGAGAGTGTCACTAACATAGAATTATTAGAGGAGAAATGGCAAGGGGGCGTGTCCGTGTCCGCATGATATGATCAAAATGCTCAGATTCTATTGAAATGGCCGTCTTTGTGTATTAGTATACTTTCAACCGTAATCGTGAAACAATATCAGAATGCCGTGTTATTCAGTGGTTTCTTGTAAAAACCGAAGCCAAAACAAAATCTTTGTAACAAGTATTTTACTATCTTTATTTTTAAAATCATGAAAAACAACAAATCGTAAAATATTTTTTGCTCTTAATGCGTTATTTTTGTTTTCAAATATCACTGCAACGGTACTATTTTGTAGTAAATACATTGCTCCTTAACCATTACTTATGTATATCGCTAAGCGACTGAACAAGCAATGTTAATATGACAAAACTATACTTTATTTATGGGGATGCATCGTGTAGTACGGCCACTGTATCTTGCGATGAGTTAGTGTTGTACTTGCGCAGATCCACTAACGTATGCTATCGACAACAATGTCGATTGGCGAATTGATATTATAGTTTATTCTTTCAATTTGTCAACCGTTTCAGCCCGGTGGGAAGACTGATGTGACATAATGGTATATAATGGTAATTATTTTGATTATTTTCCATGTTTAGTACACTGAATTCGTAACTAGCGATCATAAAGTAAGTTGCTTAAATAATTAGGTTAATCATCGGTGAAGTGTTTTGGGTTGAATTATAGTATATTATGCCTTCTCTTCGTGTTAATTCCATACTTTTATGTTTTCAAAAGCTTCAATTGTGTTAATATACCTAATTGGCATGGTTCAGAATTCAGATAATATTATAATAGTGACTTTTGCTAAAAATAAGTAATAATTCTCCTGGCTATTTATTTCTTATGCATGAGTGTGTGTTAGTTTTCATATATTTAACAATATGTTAACCAACCAGGGGTTTTTTAACAAAGGCTTTCCATGTACATGGTGAGGTTAAGAAATTGCGTAGGATATATTTAAATGATAAATAAATTATTATCGTACATTTTCAGCATCCCAAAAGAGGCTAATTTAAAATAGAAATGAATTGATGCCACAGGAAGGCCACCAAACTGGTTCCCTACAAAAACTAGTACCATATGCCAAAATACCTACTTTTTCAATACGCTATGACAATCTAAACCAGATTTTTTTATTGTATTTGTTAGGTAGGTTAGGTACTTAATAATTAACGTTTAGCTACATATTGTTTATTTTTATTATATAATTTCCTGTGCATATCGTTTTTTTATTTATTTTATTTTCAATTTTAATGCAATATTAGTATAAATGGAAGAGAATCGATAACTTTCCAATTAAGTCAATCACTAATGAATATGTAAAATAAATGGCTTTGTTTTCAAAATGTACAGCACAACGATAGCGACTGATATTTTTGTGTGAGTAAGTAATACGGTGCATGTTATATGCACGCTGTTTCTGTAGGGATACGGTTTATAATTGATTGTGTATTACGTTCTGATTTATAAAATGCGGGTGTGTGCGCGACTGCGTATCTATTGCTTTTACTGATCTGCAAGTGTAGTAGTAGGCGGATGGTAGGAGCCAACTGGAGACACCGGGTTCCGATACATTTTCAACTACCGGGCATATCTCCTTCTATTATTATATCTATGGTCACTAAAGTAAATAGAAAGTAAACAGTAGGCAAAAACTTTGTGAATTGAATCGAATATTTTAAAAACTGCAATAACAGTATAATTTTTTTTCATATTTGAAAATAAATATAAATTTTAGATACCCTTTAAAAATAACCCTGTACATATTAATTACTCATCCTCGTACTCATAATAATAGTTTTATAAAATACAAATGTCTCTACAAGATTAGTAACTAAGTAGCTAAATATTTGCGAAATTACGTTACGAGTATAACATTCATACCCGGATAATGTCAAATATGGGCATGTACATATGGTGTACATATGTACACCTCCCACGTGTTTTGCAGCCCACACGGCAGTTTGTATTTGCATTAAAATAAAGGATATTAGATATAAAAATATCTAATTAAAATCATTGGAGAATAGTTTTACTACAGAAGTAAATGAGATCTGAATTTGAATAAGCTAAATTTTCACAACAAAAAAATATAATGGCCGGTGGAAGGAAAAGGGGAGATCTCCCGCCGTGCAAGGTGTTCTGCCCAGGAGCGGCCAACGCTCCGAGTGATAACTATTTTCTGTGATGTTAACGCTGTTAACCTATGCGGCTCTTACAGCTTCATCGGACACAGGGCTATTTAGGCTCCGAGTGATAGTTCGGAGCTATTCTATATATACTGCTTTAACTTCGGAACTTTGTAAGCGCGATTAAGGCATCGGTGTGTTTCGCTTGTGGCGCGACGACAGCACCGCCACAATAATTTTACAATAGCTCTGTGGCGGTGCAAGGAAAAGGGGAGATCTCCTGCCGGGCAAGGTGTTCTGCCCGAGGAGCGGCCAACGCTCCGAGTGGTAGTTAAGAGCTATTCTATATATACTGCTTTAACTTCGGTACTTTGTTAGCGCGATTTAGGCTTCGATGTGTTTCGCTTGTGGCGCGATGACAGCGCCGCTACAGCTCTATCAAGTTAAAATATCTAAGTATTTACTAACATAATAGCAGTTGAGTCGATTGGAGTGCTATGAGGCATTCTATTTTAGTCCTCAAATGATGACAACGCATGTGTAGACTTCTATGTTTCAAGTTTGCTGCAGGTGTTCATGGACTGCAGTAGCTACTTACCATTAGGTTAACTGTAATATATATATATATATATGACTGAAATAATAACAATCTTTATTTGCAAGAACATAGTTGTACAAGTGTGTTCAATCTAATTATTTCTACATACTCTACCTCAGTTGTAAGCAAATTGCTAATATTCAAGTAACTAAAACAAAATTTACTGAATTATTAACAGCACATAAATTATTTAATACTATTCAATTAATTTGATAATTAATTGATTATGTAACAGTGTCACAGAAAATGCCAATGATATAAATATTAATATTAAATTGTCAGTGATTATATAATGTTAGTTATAAATTTTATCCAATTATCTTTATTTAATTTCCGTATATATGTCAAATTATTAAATAATTATGGCAAATTTTATATAAAATAATATCCAAAAATTACTCCTTTAAACATTGCTATATTGTAGCTGATGTGCAATTCTAAAAATATCATTAATAGGTCATTGCCATTTAAAAATTATTCTACAGTGTAATAATATTTTGTGATTTACAGCCCTAAACCCTTTTTTTTAATATTAAGTTCACTTGTCACCTCAAATTTTTATAAAAAATGTGGATTTGAAATCATTCATCTGTATTTTATATCTGTTAAATTATATAGTTAGCAATTATAGATTCTCAAGCACCACTTAATATAAAATAACTATTACTGTGTTACGATGAGTAACTGGACCAACGGGAGACCATCTTATTTCTCAGCTACCAACGCATTTGAATTATGATACTTTATCGATTAGATTTAACATCCAACATCCATTAAATACCAACGTGGATTGTTGTGTGATCGCTCGTCACTTTGCATTTTTTTTTAAAAACGTTTCCTCCACACTAGGATTTTCTCCTGTATCGTGGAGGCAGTTAACAAATATAAATTGCACAAGGACAAACATCCAGACCCGGAACAATTATTTGTAGGCCATACAAATACTTGTTTCGTGCGGGATTCGAACCCGCAGCCACAAGCGCTGGATCTCATTGCTAAGCCACTGCGCCACGAAGCCGTCACCATTATTTTCATCACAGACATCAAACTCCACTGCTGAACATAGGCGATTGCCTAGAATGCCTATTAAATGGGATATTTGCCATAGTTACCACGCTTTGTAGGCGAGTTCCCAACCACAGTTTTTTTATTAGTAACTCGTAAGATGCTGCTGTTCATCTCCTGGTTCTCTAACGCCTCTTGACAACCACGGGACGATTAACGGTAGTGGATATTCTTTCACCGCCACTACTTGGTTCTTATCATCATTATTATAATAAAAAAATACGAAAAAATTTTTAATTAGCAGATGCTACATCCTTATTTTCTATCGTTTATGTATTAATTACAGAAACAAACATAATTTATCTAACAAAAATCATTTTATTCACTTTATTCATTTTAACAGTGGTAGAGCCACGCGGCAGCTTTTACTGTCGCACGGATGGGCCGGCTCGAACCGGGGTGGTACCACGACCTCACAGAATACCAGCGTGAAGTAGAGGTTTACCTCTGCGTTTCGCTTGGTGAGTGCAGGTGGCCGGAGGCCCTTTTTACTGGAAATGAGGCATTCCGTCTTAGTCCTCACGGGTGACAACGCATCTACATTTTGATTTGTAATAGAGGATAGATGTAGATGTCTATGGGCCGCAGCAACCACTTACCATCAGGTGGACTGTGTGCTCGTTTGTCACCCTTATCCTATAAAAAAAAATGAAGAAGTTTCCATTTAAGGTGTTAAAGGTCCGGATAAAAAATTTGTTTCAGTAACTACAATGGGAGTTGATTTCTGCGATAACAGCGTACTTAATAGCCATTACGAGCAAGCGGTGAAGCAGATCTTCAGCATTATGATAGAAAGAGTTCAAAAGATCTGGCTGCACAATAACTTTATCTACAGCTGGTCAACTTTGAAGAAAAAAGAAGATCAGTGCTTAAGAATATTACACAATATGTCTAATAAGGTAAAGACAGAAATTTTCTTTATTTTTTGCCTAATTTTTTTCCTTGCCGTGTGGTAGCGGCGTAAAATCAATCACCATGATTGCACCATGAGGCAGTAAATAAAATAAACGGCCCCGAGTTCCTGGTGCCCTTTTGATGGGGCAGGTGTAGGAATCATCTCTGAGAGTAAAACCGAGAACCGAGAGAAGGAAGAGCGAACGTTATGACGGGATGATGAGTTACGGATGTAGTTAGGAGAAAAGAAGATAGCATGGCGAGGTTTACTATACCAAAGGTAGTAATTTTTTTGGTATGTATGTTGTGATTGAAAGAGAAAAAAGGCCGTTTTTAGGCATCTGAAGAAGAAAGCAAGATAGGTACTTGAAAGGCAAAATCAAGAAAAAACAGATGAGAATGTAAGAAAGTATCTGTTAACTTCCAGGCAAGTAATAATATATTATGGAAACTCATAGGAACTGCAAGTGGAAATTCAAAGCTTTCTATATTCAATGTTATACGGGACGAGAATTGCTGTATTTATTAATTCCTTAATATTATAATAACCCTTTATATAAAACTTAGTTAAATAAAGTTTTTGAATTTTGAGTAGATAAAGTTTTTGTACATTTTCAGGGATTTCGATGTAAAATTGTGTTTACAGAATTAATATCACTTATTCTTGTAAAATTGGTTTCAGTTTTGTGAAGGTACATATATTTTTCGTAAATGTATTGAGAGGCCAAAGTTAATGTATTATTTTTTATTTTAGGTTTTAAATCTTAGATTGGTCCCTCTTCTGTGAAATAAATATAATTTCAGTATCTGTCGCGTGTCCCCATAGCAAAATACCATACGACATTATGCTATGGAAATACCTGAAGTAAACTTCTCTAGCTGTTTCAACACTGGTAAAATAGCTTTATACAGCATATGCTGCAGAACTTAGCCTTGCTTGATAGTTTTAAAATTATATGGGGGCCCCACTAAAGCTTCGCGTCTAGTGTGACTCCAAGAAAAATGTTGGTATCGAATAGACTCAGTTCCTTCACATTAAAAATTACATTAGTATTTAAATGTTTGACATTTGGAGTCATGAAGATAATTATTCTTACTTTTTCTATATAGGATAAGGGTGACAAACGAGCACACAGTCCACCTGATGATAAGTGGTTGCTGCGGCCCATAGACATCTACATCTATCTTTTTTTTTATAGGAGAGGGGGCAAAAGAGCATGCGGCTCACCTGATGGTAAGTGACTACCGCCGCCCATGAACAACTGCAACACCAGGGAGGGAATTGCAGATGCGTTGGCGGCCTTTTAAAAAGGAGTACGCTCTTTTCTTGAAGGTCCCTAAGTCGTATCGGTATCGGCTGATGGTAATCGATTCCACAAGGAAGTCGTGCGATGAAGAAAATATCTTCTAAATCGCACAGTGGTGAACCGCCAATCATCCAGATGGTGTGGATGGTATCGGGAGTTCTGCTGCGATGTGCGTTCGTGAAATTTGGCGGCTGGGATAAATTCGAACAATTCCTCAGACCACTCCCCATGGTAGATGCAAAAGAAAATGCAACGGGATGCAACATCTCTTCGCAGTGCCAATGAATCGAGCCGATCGGAAAGGGCTCGGTCGTCGACGATTCGATTCGTTCTGCGCTGGATGCGGTCAAGTGGAAGGAGCTGGCACTGGGGAGCCCCTGCCCAGAGATGGGAACAGTATTCCATGTGAGGCCGAACCTGCGCCTTGTAAAGTTGCAGGCGGTGTGCCGGCATGAAATACTGTCCCGCTCTGCTGAGCACGCCAAGCTTTTTAGAGGCCAATTTGGCCTTTTCTTCCAAGTAACCACGAAACTGCACGTCACTCGATATGTCGACGCCGAGGATTCCGATACTGGCTGAGGCAACTAGGGGAGCCTTGAAACTGAGGACATACGACAAAGGGGTTCTTTTTAGCGGTATCTTTTTAATTTAATTCAAAATGAAGATGCGTTGTCACCCGTGAGGACTAAGATGGAATGCCTCATTTCCAGTAAAAAATGCCTCCTGCCACCTGCACTCATTAAGCGAAACGCAGAGGTGAACCTCTACTTCACGCTGGTTTTCTGTGAGGTCGTGGTACCACCCCGGTTCGAGCCGGCCCATCCGTGCGACAGCAAAAGATGCCGCGAGGCTCTTCCACTGTTAAATTTTAAGTCATAATAGTTGCGTAAGAAAAATTTTAATTAAGCCTGTTACTTTATATTCTGCAAATTATCTAATCAGGTATTGCAAGAACGGAAGGCAGCATACTTAAATAATAAGAAGAATGGATTAGAAGCGTCTAGTGGTACGTATATACATACATTAATACAAATAGTACAATTAGTGTCGTTTAACGATATTTGCATTGAGATTTTGATATCTGCCATTATCCTCTAATTTGAAGCAGAATAGAACCTCTTTTGATGGGACTATAGACCAAATGTATTGATTATACAATAGAAGACTACTGCATATTACTAATAGGTGATCAAGATTTAAATTCCATTACAGGAACATTTTGAATTAAGAACATAATCACAAATCATAGAAACATAACAACAAATGCATTATCAGAAATTACACACACAATCAGCATCTTTATTTATTCAACTAGCGGATAGAAGTCCTTATTAATTTAATACATCGTAAATTTATTGTATACCTGCGCTATAAATTAAAATCTTCTAAATCTAAGCAAAGGATCCTTCTCCGGTGCAATTTTAGTAGAATGGACATGGATAACTTACGAGAAGATACTGCTAAGGTTGACTGGACAGTAGTTGCGAATGCTGGTTCGGTTCATGAGCAGATATCTATTTTTAACAGCATACTTACACAACTGTATGACATTCACGCTCCAATTCGTCGAGTCTGCATGAAGCATCTTCTTGCACCCTGACTCACTGCCGACATTAATAAAACTCCAAGAAAAAAGAACACAGCGAAAACTAAATATCGTATGAACCCAAATTATTCCAACCGAGAGAAATATAACAAGGTACAAAATCGCTGCAATATGGTATGTAGAGATAGTCAACGACGCCATATCTATAAATCTGTTGTTGAGGAAGATAACTCAACTAAAGTTTGGAACTTTCTCAAATCTTTAGGGGTTGGAAAAGCAAAGCGTAATGTAGAATCTCTTAATTTGAATTTAAATAAGCTTAATGCTCATTTCCTCTCTAGCGCCACTATAGACAGTGCTACAAAGAAAAATACACTTGCTCAACTTTTTGCTATATCAACTCCCAATTTTTCCTCTTTTGTCTTTAGCCAAGTTACTGTCGGTGATATTAAGAAGAATATATTAGCCATTACTTCCGATGCAATTGATTCTGACAGCATTAGTCGTAAGATGATTATCCGATTACTCGATCTTTTAGCTCTTATCCTTACACTTATTTTAAATCGTCCCCTTCACACCAGTGTTTTTCTTTCATCCTGGAAAGACGGTCTAGTAACTCCACTCCCATCTTTTCCTTTCTGTCTAAAGTACTCGAGCACCTAATATACCAACAGCTGAGCAACTTCCTGTCCAATCATAACCTTTTCAATTCATTTCAATCTGGTGTCCGTCCTGGTCATAGTACAACTACGGTTTTGGTTAGAATCATTGATGATATTCGCCTGGGCATGGATAATCTACAGGTTACAGTTTTGACATTGCTTGATTTTAGTAATGCCTTTAATACTGTAGACTTTGATGTTTTACTCGCTGTCTTAAATTCTCTTAACATAGCAATAGCAAGGGCGCCGGCAACGTGTCCAAATTCAAGACACGTTTTCTGATTTGTCTGCTGTCAATGCTGGAGTCCCACAAGGTGGCGTGATGTTCCTCTATTTTCATCAGTTCGATCTGTTCCCACATAACGTCTCTTTACCGCCTATATGCAGACGATTTACAAATCTACTCTCAATGTAAGATTGCGAATCTCCCCAATACAATTAGAATAATTAATGAAGATATTATTCGTATTTTTCATTGGTGTAATTTATTTGGGCTTAAAGTTAATCCATTTAAGACTCAAGCCATTATTATTGGGAGTTCGAAATTAATCTCTCGGTTAACTTTGTCGCTGCTCCCGCCAGTCATATTCGAAGAGACCCTTATCCCATACAGTGACAAAGTTAAGAATTTAGGTATAATGTTCGATCAGACTTTGTCTCTGGAACCGCGAGTGAGTAAAATAAGTATAAGAATGTTTGCCGCAGTTGGTTCACTTCGAAGATTACGCAATGTTCTCCCTATTCTTACTAAAGTTGCACTGGCTCAGTTTCTTCTTTTACCGATCCTTGACTACGCAGACACTTGTTATCTTGACCTTAATAGTCGAGCAACTAAATAAACTTGAGCGGCTTCAAAATTATTGCATAAGGTTTTATTTGGGTTACGAAAGTATGACCACATATCCGATTCGCCTTCGCAGGAATACTCACACTCTTTATCTTCTTTTTGCATTTTGTTCAATCCGACCACTCCTTCTTATTTGAAAGACCGATGTATATATTTAAGTAGTTGACACTCTTTACCTCTACGATCTCAAAATAATCTCCTTCTAAGTACTCCTAGACATGCCACTTCCTTCTATTCTAACTCTTTTACGGTTACCGCTATACGACTATGGAATTCTCTCTCCTTACTTATTAAAGAATCTTTTTATTTTTCTATTTTTTCTTTTATAGAAGAGGGGGCAAACGAGCATGTGGCTCACCTGATGGTAAGTGACTACCGCCGCCCATGAACAACCGCAACACCAGGGGAATTGCAGATGCGTTGCCGGCCTTTTAGAAAGGTGTAAGCTCTTTTCATGAAGTTTCTTAAGTCGTGTCGGTCAGGAAAATTTGCTGGTGGTAATTGATTCCACAAGGAAGTCATGCGAGGGAGAAAACTTCTTCTAAATCGTAGAGTGGTGGACCGCCAACCATCCAGATGGTATGGATGGTAACGCGAGTTTTGTCGCGATGTGCGATGGTGAAATTGAGCGGCTGGAATTGGTCCAAACAATTCCTCAGAGCACTCCCCGTGATAGATGCGATAAAATACGCAAAGAGATTCAACATCTCTACGCAGTGCCAGTGTATCGAGCCGATCAGAAAGAACTCGGTCGTCGACGATTCGAACCGCTCTGCGCTGGATGTGGTCAATTGAAAGGAGCTGGCACTGGAGTTCCCCGGCCCAGAGATGAGAACAGTATTCCATGTGGGGCCGAACTTGCGCTTTGTAAAGTTGCAAGCGATATGCCGGCATGAAATACTGTCTCGCTCTGCTGAGCACGCCAAGCTTTTTAGAGGCCAATTTGGCCTTCCCTTCCAAGTGACCACGAAACTGCACACTATTCGAGATGTCGATGCCAAGGATTCCGATACTGGCTGAGGCAGCAAGGGGAGTGCCTTGAAACTGAGGAGATACGACAAAGGGGTTCTTTTTAACGGTAAACGCGCAAACTTGTGTCTTCTGGGGATTGAATTGGACTAGATTTAGTCGGCCCCAATCCGAGATTTTGTTAAGCAACGACTCGACTTCAGACACAAGTTTGTCCCGATAATCGGCAACGTTTTCCCGAGAAATATTGGCACGGCCGGTATATAAGGCATCACCAGTGCTATCGTCTGCATAGCAATGAATGCTACCAGTTAGCAACATATCATTGATATGCAGGAGAAACAGCGTTGGTGACAGCACGCAGCCTTGTGAAACACCAGCGTTGATAGGCTTGAAATCAGAGCATGCACCATCTACTACGACCTTGATGCTCCGATGAGCAAGGAAACTGGTGATCCATTTTCACAATTTCTCGGGAAGCCCATAGGAAGGAAGCTTCGAAAGAAGCGCTTTGTGCCAGACCCGATCGAAGGCCTTCGCTACGTCCAAACTAACGGCTAATGCCTTCCCCTTGGACTCTACTGCCTTCCCCCATCTATGAGTTAAGTAGACTAGAATATCACCAGTTGATTAACCCCGACGAAAACCGTACTGGCGGTCACTAATAAGCTGGTGATCCTCAAGGTACCTCATGAGCTGGCAGTTTATAATGGCTTCCATTATTTTGGAGAACAAGGAGGTGATGGCGATAGGCCTGTAGTTGGACGGGTCTGAGCGGTCGCCATTTTTAGGGATCGGGTGGACCAAAGCTCTCTTCCATCTAAATCTCTTCCTATATTTAAAAATAAACTTTATTACCTTTCTTCTTAAATTACTACTCGTCATCATTCACTTTTTTCCTTTTTTTTTCTTAAATCATATATGTTCTTCTATTTATCTTTCTATATTAGATTCTGTACACCCCTTTCGCTATTTTTTAAAAATAGTATCCTCTGCCCTAATGTTGCCTGGAACAGATCGCTGTTTTAGCGATAAGGCTGCCTGTTGTACCAATTTCCCTTTAAATATATATTGTAATATGTTCCTTGGTGTACAATAAAGTATATTTTTGCTTTACTTTACTTTACCTCATTACTAAGACAATGTGACAATAATACCTATCATCCGATTACTATTTTTTCAACGGTTTTAAAAACGTTTGAATCTTCTTTGCCTAATCGACTGTATAATTACTTTAAAAAGTTCAATATATTATGGACCATCCATACCATCTGGGTGATTGTCGGTCCACCACCGTGCGATTTAGAAGATGTTTTGTTCCTCGCACAACTTCCTTGTGGAATCAATTACCGCCAGCGATTTTTCCGAACATATATGAGATAGGGACCTTCAAGAAAAGAGCCTTCACCTTTTTAAAAGGCCGGCAACGCATCTGTGATTCCCCTGGTATTGCAGTCATTCATGGGCGGCGGTAGCACTTACCACCAGGTGAGCCGCATGCTAGTTTCCGCCCTCTCCTATAAAAAAATTAAATGGCAATAAATATGGTTTTTGCTCGAACAGATCCACATCAGTATACAAATATGTTTACTTCCCCCCGGATCTCAGAGGTGTTTAAACGTGTTTTAGTAAACTACGCAAACGTAAATAATTTTATACATTTTTAAGTTTAAATAAAGTCATAAAATAAGGAGTGCAGGAATAGCAAGGAGATGTTGAAGAATGAAGCGCTTGCTCATCGTGTCTTGCAAGTGTGATTAAACAATTGGCTGTCTATTCCGTTATCATTCGTATTATTCTTAAGGTAGAGTGTAAGATAAAGTGAAACCATTGTATCTTCGTTGCATTCGGCTTAGTGAGTACGCGTTGTTTTACACGCACGAAAAAGAAAGAAATACAGTATTATATGCAAGTTGTTGAGGAGACCAACTTAGACAGGACGTTTGTAAAGTTGTATGAAAATCTCGATAAATGCCTAGTTAGCGAGATCCCCGTAGCTATTGGATATTAAGTACTGTACATCTATTGCAATAAAATCTAAAAGAGTTTCTAATTGATTTACGGTTACCTGTATTATTAACCTGTTATTTCATACTATTTTAAATATGCCTGTTGACCGCATGCCGCCATCGATACAATCTGACTCAAAAACTAGCTTGCTAGCAGCGTACTTTGATTATACAAAAGTGCCAACGCTGTCTGACTAAGTCCTTACTAGTTTTGTCATATTTCTACATATCAGAAATATGACAAAACGCAGCAAAGGAAGAAGAGAATACTATTTGAGAATGTATTCTGAAATTTTAGCGTTTAAATCAGAAATATTATGTATGTTTGATGAAATGAAAAGAAACAGCAACAATACCTTTTCTCTTTGCAGTCGCTGATGGAACAAATAAAAAAACAAAATGCAAAATTACAGGAATTAGTAGAGTTTACCGCGGCAAAATATGATGATATGATATATTGGAGAGATTAGTTCGAATTGAGAATACAAAAAAGAGAAACCAGACCCGAACACTTGAAGAAAAAATTGACCATTTGGAAAAGTAGGTTCGTTCAGCAAGTATTGAAATAAGAAATATACCAAAAAATCAGAGTGATCAGTACTAGAAAAATCTATATGGAATTTAATTAAAATTCCAATACAGAACTCGGATATTAAAGACGTTGACAAATCCCATTCAAAATCGACAAATAAGCCGATAATGGTGTAACTCACGTCAGTATTAGTAAAGGAAAATTTACTAAGGCTTCGAAATACTTCAACAAAGAACATAAGGATGATAAGTTGAACACAGATCAACTATCAATCAAATGTCCACGGACACCAGTATTCATTTCCGAAAATCTAAAAGTAAAAATCTCTTTTACCTAGCTAGAAAACATGCTGTCCTGTACAACTATAAGTTTTGTTGGACGTACTTTGGTGAGGTGTTTTAAGAAAAGAATCTGGTGCCCCACCGATTGGCATAAATTCGGAAAATGACATCAATAAACTAAAGGATAAGGATCTCACAGAATACCAGCGTTAATTAGCAGCTTAACCCTGCTGTGTTTCGTATGATGAGTGTAGCGAACCGGGGACCCTTTTTACTAGAAACGAGGCATTCCACATTAGTCCTCACGGGTGACAACGCATCACTGCATTTTGAGTTTTTATCGATGATAGATGTAGATGTCTATGAACCTCAGCAACCACTTACCATGAGGTGGACTGTGTGCTTCTTTGTCATCCTTTCCTATTAAAAAAGGATAAGGAAAAGTAACTAGTACTATTCATCAGCTGCTATATATTGAAGATGAAACCGTCTCTCTTCATAGATTTAACTCTTAACTCGATCATAGTTTTTGGTCATGTTCAGTAAAATACCAATCGCATATTTTTTTTAAATTTAATATATTTAATATTTCACTGACATGATAATAATAATAATAATATATAGGGCTATATATAATAATTTGGCTTCCATCTGGTTGGGTTTTTATTTATTTATGTATTTTTATGTATTTATTTTATTTTGTTAATATTTATGTATGTTTATCATTTTCATTTACAATTATATATTTATACAACCCAACCAGATGAGTAAACTATATAGATACCCCAATAATAATATATTTATTGTTTCTCACATAACTTATACTAGATCTTAACTTATACTAGAACACATAACGAAAGTATAATGTAAACTTTTCCGATCCTCATATGCTCTATATAAAGAAATAAAGAAAGAAATGCGTTTATTCCACTTTAAGCTTGTAGCACAACAAGCAAAAATTATTTAAACGCAAAAAGATAAATAAAACTAAATAAATATAATTGACAAACCTTATAAATTAGAAAAATGCACTTGGTAGGATCGAACAGAGTGATAGCACTGATTATTAGTACAGCCGGTAACTCCGGTATTTTCCGGGTCTGGATGATTGTCCTTGTACAATTTGTGTTTGTATACTGCCTCCACGATACAGAAGGAAATCCTAGTATGGGGGTAACGTTTCTTATGACAAAGAAAGTAAATTTATAAAGTATTGTTATAAATTATTTATATCAAGTTAGCATCTTAACCAAATTTTTTTGTTCATTGAGTACCAGTAATTTATATTTGTTTTTAAATCCGTTAATTTTTGTAAGGCTACGTAAGGGAAGCGACAGGTAGTACCAACACTTTGTTGCATTATATTTTAAACTTCCTCTGAATGCAGTATAGTAGAGTGGCTTAAGGATATACTAATTTATATGAACTTAAAAAGTAAGAGATTCTAAAACGGCCACATGTGCTTACTATGCTTATGCCCATGTATGGCTTAAGTACGGCACTAAAATGTGGGGAAACAGTATAGACGTAAATAAAAAGTTAAATTTGTATTCGCATAATAACAAATAAAGATAACACTGAAAGCTGTAAACCCCTATTAATTTCATTAAACATATGAACAATTACATCTCTAAAATATATACTAGAGGTTTCTCTCCAATATACTCCCGGTCTCATTTTTACGTCCTTATAATAAATTAGCTGCACTTACCACAAAATTACAAATAGTCAGATCAGAACCCTATGGTATGTGTGTAAAAATATATAATAAAATCATTAAATGACTACAATAAGAAGAATCATTAAATAAATTTCAAAAAGAGTTTAAAAATAATTGTTTGAAAAAAGTTTCTATTTGTTGTCAGATATATATATATATATATATATATATATATATATATATATATATATATATATACGTTCTTATTATCATGGGATTAACAAATATTGCGAACGATTATTGAATCTAGATGTTATATTTAGTTTGTAGTTATTTTTTAGGATGATCATGCTGCCATCTCCTTGTTTGTATCCCTCTGTCACCTTTTACGATACCCACAGAAGTTATAGGGCAGTGATTATTCTTACATCACCACCACATAGTACATTACGAAGTCTCACCATATTTAATTTTTCCTCTCGTCTTATTATATGGAAGTGAACTATTGTCTCATTATATGGAACTACGGTGCCATAGCCCTCTAGAAATCCGGTCTGGCACGGTGGTCGGAAGTCGCAAATGCTTTCTGATTGTCAGTTTGTAATAGCCCTAAAGCGACTTATGGATCTTGCACCATAAGTTAATAATTTTCATTTAAAATCATCTTTTGATCTACGAACAAATTTTATTATGTTTACCTTTATAATGTATATATACATAAACCATAAATTGTTGTGCACAGAGTATATATCTAGACAAAAATAATTACCTTAACTGGGAATTTTCAGCACAAAAATTTCATTACATACATTTTTAATAAATACTCAAGCAAAATCAAAAATAATAAAAAAGCATTCAATAATTTTGTATTTTAAGGTACCAAATTTAAGGCATTCTTAGATCTTCTTTTGGAATTATCTATCGAAACGGGAGCTCTTAATGACTTAGAAATAAGAGAGGAAGTAGATACAATGATTGTGGCCGGATATGATACCACGGCGACCGTACTTATGTTTACATTAGTATTAATAGGGTCCTATCCAAAAGTACAAGAGCGAATATTTGAAGAGTAAGTACTTTTTTATATTTGTTATTTGTATTTGATCCAAAGATCTTTAATGGAAAAGAAATTATTTCTTTAGTTTGTTTTCCATTAAAGATCTAAGATGATTTCTTGCTTACATTTGAAAGGGTAATGGATTTCGTTTCAATAAACAAGATTTGTGGCATTACTTAAGGGAAGCCTATATATTGCAGCAATGGAATTGTGAAGGGTTGCAATGATGATGTTCATGATGATGGTGATAAAAGACACAACAACATCATGCTTACAATACATTTTTAATACAGCACAATATGCATAATAATAACATTTGCTTGTATTATGTAAATATTCGTACTCGAAAGTTTTGCATGAAAACACGCTACATGAGTGATTTATTAAAAAAAAGATAAGATAATTAAAAATAGATAAAAAGGCAAAACAGTGTATTATATCATCATCATCATTATTACAGCCTTTCATAAATCCACTACTGAACATAGGCCTCCCCCAAGGAATGCCACAAAGCACGGTCCTGAGCCACCTGCATCCATCGACTTCCTGCATGTCTTACCAGGTCGTCACTCCATCTCGTGGGGGGTCGCCCTACACTTCACCTACCGGTACGAGGCTGCCACTCAAGAACCTTTCTTCCCCATCGGTTGTCGGTTCTTCGAGCTATATGGCCGGCCCACTGCCACTTCAGCTTTCTAATCCGTTGGGCTATGTCGGTACTGGTACGAGGCCGCCACTCGAGAATAGGCCGTTCCTCTCGAGTGGCAGCCTCGTACCGGTGTATTATATAAATAAATATAATAAAAAAGGCAAAATAATGCATATAAAGAAAAAAAACGCTAAATAAAATATGTGTGCAGTTAACACTCGGTAGAAGTGAAACCTTTAAGATAATTAATAGAATCAAGCGTTACTTTGCGGAAATCTATTATAATGGGGATGCCATAAAATAATTTGCTCAATTCCACGTAAAGAAAGAAAATGATGTCTCCTGCTCAATTTAAGGGAAAAGCGCACCCTCCCTCAATTGCGCGCATTGTTGCCGTCGCCGTCAATCTCAGCACTACCATCCCCAGCACCACCACACTAGGCACGACACACCATTCTCGAAAATACGACACGTGTTTCCGCTCTACACGAGGTATTCCCAGGTGAAGTAGACTCTGCGGAGGCAGGCCGCTAAGTGAGCGGCGAACCCAATACACTGCTATTTATACTACTTGCTGACGCAACCGCGCTCCAATAACGTAGAGAGCGATTACTTCATGCGATCAAACACCATCTGATGTACACAGATATTTGCTGTGAAATTAACAACAGACTAATGCAAAATGTCCGCCTATCCTCCAATTATGCAACCAATCGCTGGCCACCAAACCGTGAGGGTGACAAAAGACCACGTTGCGAGGCTGTATATCATCAAGGAGTAGGCTTAAACATGTTTAAGAGAGGCGAGTTGGAAATATTTGTTTGTTCATTCAGCAGTGAAACGTTATGGCTATTATTATTTAATATCTCTAACTGTTCCAGCACACACAGTCGTAGCCCTTTATTACACGTATGTAAGACTTTAAAGGAATGGTGCTTGGCTAGGCTGTGTCCAGTTTCTAGGAGATGTTTAGCTAAATGTGACTTACCGGGATTACCAACTAATTTAAATTAGTTGTTTAGACCAATATTAAATATTTTGAGAATTGTGTTATAGTCACTCGTTGATGGCTTCGCACAGTGGCGAGGTCACATTCCCCTCCCCGCGCCGAGATTCCTTTTGAGCGGGTCGATACACCTCGAGTTAGTGTAAAGTTTTTTGCGATCGAAACTGACGTCTTTGTTTTTATCCCCAAATTTATCACAAACGTAGTAAAACCTCGTACATCGTTGCGTCGGCGGGAACACGTGTTGTTCTTTAAAGACTTATTAACTTCGGTAAAATATTTGTGCAACTCCGATAGTGATTTTCTTTTGAAGTTCTTCTATTGGCTATACCATTACGTGACTAGACTGAACGGGTGCCTCAAGAAGGGAATAGTTCCGGGGCTACAAGAGGATACCTTCTCCAGGACAGTATTGTGTCATCTAGCCCAGGCCACTTACACACAGTTTCACAAAAATAACACATACACTCACTACACTCTCATCAGCCGGGCAAATCCTAGTGAACAGTCTCCGCTCCAGAAGCAGGTAAGTGCCTTTCCGTTAACTGGCTTGCCCCCTTATAGTTTATTGTAATAAGAGACATTCCACGTGGCCTTTTTAGGAGGCCCGAGCTGCATCTTGCATGCTTGTAAGGTCTTCCGTTCATGGGCCCGGAAGATCCTATTCTTGGATAGGCAGCTGCAGACCGTAACCTTTGGTAGCAGAAACGTGGCTGATTGACTTTCAACCACGCCACGGCCGTAACATTAATAATACGTAAAAATATTTCTTTATTTTTTATACGTAATAATAAAATTATTTTCCTTTGTCGCTGCTTTTTTGTTTATTAGCGGGTAGATTGGGAAAGCCACGCCCGTAGGTTAACAAGCGGGAATTTTTTTTAAGGCTAAGTACTTACCGTAGTTCTTAAGGCGAAGTACCTTGACTAGGTTGATTAGGTTGTCACGTAATCGGATAATTTGTTGATCGTACTAGGGTTTATTACTTGCTAATTTGATTTGTGTTTTTTCGTGCTAACTTGTACTTAATTTAATAATTGTGTAATTTCTTTAACTTGATTGATAGGAACTGGATTTGTTATTTGCTAATTGATTTAGATTTGAGCCGCGTAGTAATTGTATTTAGTAGGGATGCCGTCACACAATTTACTAATTCGTTGCTTGCAGACTGAGCTGCGCTGGGCTACCAGCCCTATAAGCACACTCGGGATCTCTCCCTTCTAGAACGGTACAGCTCTATTGATAAGCTCTTAGGAGTGACTGCTTGGTTGCGCCGATTTGTCCGCAATTCGAGAGACCCGTCCAACCGAATCTCTGATTCCGTTTTTTCCCCTAGCGAACGTCGTGAAGCTTTGATGCATTGGATCCGTATGGTCCAAGCGGAGCATTTTGAGTTCGTGATTGAAAACTTGAAGCGGGGCTCCGTTGTTAAGGGCGCTCTGGCCCGTCTGAACCTCTTCCTGGACGACGCTGGAATGCTGCGCGTTGGCGGACGTTTGAAAAATTCTCAACTGCCGTACGGGGCTCGACACCTGTTGCTGCTCCCTAAAGACGGCGCCTTTGTCCGGTTGCTGGTAACCCACCATCGTGTTAAGAATGCCCAAGCTGGGTGTAATGCTCTTTCGGCTGATTTTCAGCGGGAGTCTTGGATTTTGGCTGGCCGACACACCATTCGGAGCGTCATCTTTAAGTGCATATCCTGTTATAAACTGAAGGCCACCATATCGCAGCCTATGATGAGTGACTTGCCGCCCGACCGCGTCAGGGCCATCCGAACATTCGCTGGAGTCGGAACAGACTTTGCTGGCCCCTTCCTCGTCAAGTCCTCTAAGTCCAGACTTTAGACGAATATTTAACTTATTTTAATTGTTACAGATATTCCTAAGTGTATTGAAACTACTTTTACATTTTTAAGCCTGCTCCTTGAAGATACACAACCTCGCAACATGGGCGTTTGTCACCCTCACGGTGCGGTGGTTAGCGATTGGTTAAATGGTTGGAGGGTAGGCGGACGTTTCGCAGTAGTCTGTTGTTCATTTCACAGCAAATATCTTCGTACGTCAGGTGGTGATGGAACTTATGACGTAATCGCTCTCTACGTAATTATAGTACGGTTGCGCAAGCAAGTAGTATATATAACAGTACTTTCGGCTCGATGCTCAGTTAGCGGCCAGCCTCCGCAGAGTCTATTTCACCTGGGGATGCCTCGTGTAGAAGCGAAACACGTGTCGTATTTTCAAGAGTGGTGTGTCATACCTAGTGTGGTAATGCTGGGGATGGTATTGCTGGGTATGACGGCGACGGGTATAGTGCGCGCGATTGAGGGAAGGTAGGAGGTCCCCTTAGAATTAGGCAGGATTCATCATTTTCTTTCTTTACGCGGAATTTAGCAAATTAGTTTATAATAAACCCATCCCATGAAACCTTCAAATGAAATAAAGTATAAAACAAATATATTCACAGCAAATGATGGTTTTCATTTGATAGTTTTCAACTACAAGTACGGATAAGATAAAAGTTTAAAAATAAATGTGACAATCCTTATTTTTAGACAAGTAAAGCCACAATTTAAGTGTATCAAACCAAGAGAATAGTTCTCACCGGGTGGCTAGATGTTGTTCGCGAGCCAGCGTAGTGTGAAATTGTTATAAATTTTTATTATCTCTTAAACTATGCGTCCAAATAACAAGCTATAAAGAGCAAGGTTTATCTTCAAAAAAATTTTTGATGGTGAAGTAACTTTCGCTCGCAAGGATTAATATGATATAGTAAAGCAATTTTTAATTTTCAACATTTATTTGTCACAATATACCTATATGATGGCTTATGTATAAGAAATGGGCCTACGGTATTGCGGATTTTTTTAAATGAGAAAAGATCTTTATATTTGTGTTAGATAGTATTTACTTATCACTAACTATTACGCCAGCGCGCGCGGATAAAGCAGTTTGGGTACGTTTTTTCTTCCGCTATGCTTAACAAAAATCTATAAACCACGTAAGGATAAAGTGGGGTATCTTCCAGGGAGATTGTCTAAGTCCAATCTGGTTCTGCCTCTCTCTGAACCCTCTCAGTACCTTACTGGAGGGTTCCCAGAAAGAATTTCAGCTTCGGATAGGAGGTACAAAAGTGACCCACCTTTTTTATATGGGTGATCTCAAGATATTGGCCTCCAATTGCTTCCATATTATGTAATTGCTAAACATCACTTGTAATTTTAGCAATTCTATTAGAATCGAGCTGGGGACGAATAAGTGTGCGGTCCTCCATGGCAAAAGGGGTAGGGGTTGCTAACACTGAGGGCATAGACTTATCTATGCCCATCAACATAAAGACCCTATCCAAGGCTGAAACATACCGATACCTGGGTATGTCACAGAACATAGGTATAGATGAGGCGGACATGAAACATTCAGTATGCGATGTGTTTTATGCACGCTTGACAAAAGTGCTTAGCAGTCTTTTCTCGGGCGTTAATAAGACATACGCATACAATGGTTGGATCTTGCCTGTTCTCATGTATACCTTTGGCATACTCAGGTGGACTCAGACCGAACTGAATGCTCTGGATAGAAAAGTTCGCACTATTATGACGTCCTAAAGGATGCATCAGCCGAGGTCGTCACTAATGAGGCTACACTTGCCGCGGAGACATGGTAGGCGCGACTTTTTAAGCGTGTTTAGCATGCGTAATCGCGAAGTGTGCAGCCTTCGTAATTACTTTCTGATGAGAGCGGATGATCAACACTATAGGGACGTTGTTACTTGTGATAAAAGACTTACCCCTCTATCCTTAGCCAACGAGCAATGGCAAAACCCGGCAGTACAGAGCATTGCCGAACGGGAGACTGTTTGGAAGGAAAAGGAGCTCCACGAGAGGTTCTACAAGGCTCTACATGAGCCTTTCTTAGACACAGTTGCCTCTCTCCACTGGCTACGCCTTTTCGGGGAAACCGAGGGTTCTTTATGTGCAATACAGGATCAGGATATTAAGACCAACAACGATCGAAGATACATCCTAAGGGATAGTACCGTCGACAATTGTCGAGCTTGTCGCCATCCCGGTGAATCACTTAGGCATATCATCTCTGGTTGTTCGGCACTTTCTAACTCTGAGTACTTGCATAGGCACAACCTAGTTGCCTGGATTCTACACCAGGAGCTAGCTCTGAAATACGGTCTCGTAGATCGTAAACTGGCTTATTATAAATACATGCCGGAACCCGTGCTCGAAAATAACCGCGCTAGGCTCTACTGGGGCCGGACCATCATCACAGACAGGACTATTCTTGCGAAAAAGCCTGATATCGTGCTGATGGACCAGGAACAGTCAAGGATATTTTTGGTCAACATAACCATTCCGTATGACGAGAACCTCGTGAAAGCCGAAACAGGTAAACGAACAAAATATCTGTCTGCCGAACGAAATTATACCTGTAGTCGTTTCAGCGAACGGCTTAATTCCAGTCAGCCTCTTCTTTTTTTTACATTCTACTCAGCCAGCGCTTATCTACGATCCCATGTGATGGTAAGTGGTGATGTAGCCTTAGCCTAAGATAGTGAAGCGCACTGATTTAACAAAAGCCTATTCACTCATGCCTTGAAGACACCCACACTGTAATTAAATGGAAAGATAGATGCTGGCAACTTATTCCATTCCTTTGCTGTACGCATGATGAATGACGTGGCGAACCGTTTAGTTTGAATGCGTAATAAGTCAACAACGAAAGCGTGGAGACTGGTCGAACGTCTGGTTGTCTGATGATGGAAGGGAGAGGGGGGAATTAAATTATGTAATTCCTGCGCACACTCTCTGAAATGAATCCTGTAGAAAACCGAAAGGCTGGCTACTTTACTTCTGTGTTCGAGGCTGGTATGATTGGTTTTAACCAAATTTGGGTCACCAATAAGCCTCTTAGCACGCCCTTCCATTGAGTCCAAAGCTGCTAGATAGCATTTTGCAGCACCAGACCATATATGGCAGCAATACTCCATGCACGACCGGACTTGCGCTTTATATAAAGTAAGAAGCTGTCCCGGCGTAAAGTATTGCCTCAACTTTGCAAGGACTCCCAGCTTTCTTGCAGATGCTTTGGCCTTGGACTCAATGAACCGCCCGAAGTTCCAATTTGAGGATATTTCAAACCCTAACAACTGAAGGCGGTTGGTATATTTCAGTGATACATTTCGGAAAGAAGAAGCCAAGATGAGCTGGCTCCTTTTTGCAGTGAAGATACACGCTTGGCAAGATTGGCATCGCCCCATTCGGAGACTGCCTGTAGTGTGAGATTCACACGCTCTACCATAGCTTCTCTTTCGGTCTGGTTTGATCCCGACTGGCCCGAGGACTTGGGTGGTTTCTCTCAACAACTGTGCTATCGTCTGCATACGCATAGATACCAGGCATAAGCATATCATTAATATGTAGCAGGAAGAGAGTTGCGGAGAGAAAGAACTCGTGAGGAACACCGGCGTTAGTCGCTCTGGGATCGGATGAGCAGCCATCGACGACGACCCGGAGAGACCGCTCACTCAGAAAGTCCTTTACCCATTCAATCAGACCAGGGGGATAAGCCGTACGCTGGAAGCTTACCCAAAAGGCTAGTGTGCCAAACACTGACAAAGGCCTTCGAGACATCAAGGGAAACAGCAAGTGCTTCCCCACTGTTCTCGAGTGCCTCGTCCCATACGTGTGTGGCATACGCTAGAATGTCCAGAGCTGACCGATTTCGGCAAAACCCATATTGCCGGTAAAGAGGTCATTCTGTTATAGGTATGCCATTAAGCGAGAATTGAATATACGCGCCATAACTTTGCAGAGTATGGAGGTAATTGAGATTGGCCGATAAATGGCAGGGTCGGCACGGCTGCCTTTTTTGGGAACAGGCTGCGCGTTGGCCAGCTTCCAGGATTTTGGCACTATTCCAGTACTAAATGAGAGGCGGAACAAGCGAGTCAACACAGAAGACAACTCAGGTGCACAAGCCTTTAAGACTATAGCTGGTAAACCACCTGGTCCACTAGTTTTATTCACGTCTAGACACCGCAAGGTTTTAAGAACCTCCTTATTTGTTCTACGAACCTCCGACATAGAGGTCCCGCAGTAAGGTAATTTTGGTGGAACCTTGTAGCCACTATGCAGACGTGAATTGTTGGCAAAGAGAGACGCGAACAAGTCCGCTTGCTCCTTAGACGTATGCGCCAGTGTGCCATCCGGTTTTACCAACGGAGGCAGTATAGGCCGACAGAAGTTTGTCTCGACTACTTTGGCAAGAGACCAAAAATCTCTAGTACCGGATGGTCTGGCAGAGAGTTTTGCGCCAATATTTTAAATGCGATCGAGACTAGCTTTTCGTAATAATTTTTTGTAGGACTTGGCGGTCTGGTTGAAAGTTCTGTTCTTGAAGCTAATATCCGGAGCTTTGCGGTTTCGAGCGTCAACCCAGGATAGGTAAGCTAAATGCTTGCGCTTTTCAGCTTGGGCGCATTCAGCGTTAAACCATGGGCGAGCTTTGTTACAGGTGGGAGCATCAGAGAAGGGGATAAAATACTCCATAGCTTGACGCAACACATCCGTTATCGCAACCGTGCAGCTCGATGGATCCGCAGAAAAAAAAAACTTTCCGCCAAGGATAAGATGCAAAAAAGTGTCGCATCTCATCCCAATCAGCTGACTTATACCGCCATATTCGTCGAACACCTTGGGACTCGTTATCATGTGTAGAATATGACGATACAGATTTCACCAGACAGTGGTCAGATGTACCCAAAGGAGCAGTAACCTGTACTTCATATCTGTCTGGTTCGGTAGTCAGCAGAAGGTCCAAGCAATTTGCTGTGTGACCGTCTACATTGGGTACCGCCTTACCATCCTATACCTTTACCATCTGAGAAAGATCTAGCGTCAAACCAAAATTCCACTTTTCTCTTCCAGCATGGTCGGTCTTTTGATATGGGAACATCCAGTCTTGGTGACAAGCGTTAAAATCCCCTAAAAAGGCCAACTGTGCAGTAGGATACCAATTTAGGACCACGTCAGCAGCCTTACTAAACTCTTGGATCATCTAAGGCGACTGAGACTCCGTGACGGAACGCTCCAAGCTCAAATGCAGAAGGTGATACTCCTCCATATAACCCGCATCGTTCGTCAGTTTCTTTCCCTTTTGCGCTTAACCCTCGGCCGTTTAGTCTTCCTGCCGACGGCTTCTATCTGGTTGGGTTTTTATTTATTTATGTATTTTTTTTATTCTATTGATATTGATATATGTTTATCATTTTCTTTTCAATTATATATTGATATAGCCACAGCAGATAAGAAAATTATATAGATATTCCAAATAATAATAATAATTTTCTTTATTTGCTTTGAAACACAGTATTACAGGCTGGTACAAGTTTGACAGAGCGCATATGTTTCGCCATAATGAAAATAGTATGCAAATAAAACAATATTATAATGAGATTACATGTGAATCCATACTATTAATATAATAATTATTACCAAATATGTCAACGAATGAAAATTGAATAAAATAGGAATTTGTAACTTTATTTATCTATGTTTAGTTTTTGGTACCGAAAAATAAATCTATGCTGTAAAAGTTATTCTGACTTAGCCATTTGTACAACCCGCGTTTAAAGATATTGATATTGAGCATTTTAATATCTCTAGGAATCTTGCTACATATTTTGACACCCATACAGAGGCAAATTGTTGTATACTTATCCGATCTTGCAATGTCATTATGTATATCATTCTGTGAGGATCTCTCAATATAAAATTATATACTTTGTTAAACATTTCTGTATTTTTGTGTACGGAAACCGCAATTTCATATATATAATGTATTTTTAACAGTAGTAGAGCCACGCGGCAGCTTTTGCTGTCGCACGGATGGGCCGGCTCAAACCGTGGGGGTACGACGACCTCACAGAATACCAGCGTGAAGTAGAGGTTTACCTCTGCGTTTCGCTTGGTGAATGCAGGAGGCCGGAGGCCCTTTTTACCGGAAATGAGGCATTCCATCTTAGTCCTCACGGGTGGCAACGCATCTGCATTTTGATTCGCAAACGAGGATAGATGTAGGTGTCAATGGGCCGCAGCAACCACTTACCATCAGGTGGACTGTGTGCTCATTTGTCACCCTTATCCTATAAAAAAAAATATAAAGTATAGGTAGTGACAATAAATCTAGACTTTTATACAGTGGTTTACAGAACACGTCAGGTAAAACTCCACATTTGGCCCTAATTTATTTTTTGGGCTATAAATGCTCTGTTTTTGTCCATACTATTGCCCTATAGTAAAACACCGTAGCGCAATATCGATTCTATGTAGGTGCGATAGAACATAACGGTTTTTTTGTTGGTCAAGTTCCTAAAACGTTTAAGAGCCTACGAGTATACGAACTGGTTAATTCTTTTTTTTTATATAGGATAAGGTTGACTAACTTGCACACAGTCCACCTGATGGTAAGTGGTTGCTGTGGCCCATAGACATCTGTATCTATCCTCGATTACGAATCAAAATGCAGATGCGTTGTCACCCGTGAGAACTAAAATGGAATGCGGTCTCCGGTTCTCTACACTCACCATACAAAACACAGCAGTATTAAACTGCTATTTTATGCTGGTATTCTGTGAGAGCGTGGTCCTTCCACGGTTGAGCCGACCCACTCGTGATACAACTTTACCTGTAATATAGCTGCAGCATGGCTCTACCACGTGAAAAAAAACAAACAAGTGGTCTATATATATTTTCCAGTTCAAGTGCTCGTCCATTGTTAAACCTAAGAATTTCAATTGTTTTACTATATTTATATTTGTCACAGTATCGGAATCTTTAGCGTCGACATATCGAGTGACGTGCAGTTTTGTGGTCTCCGGGCTCAAATGCCGTCGTGAGTGGTCGTTTGTTACAACGGCTCGTGCAGAAAAATATCGATCGCCGTAGAAATACTAATTATTCCAAAAACCCGATGAAACCTTATCTCTGGACTTGAGGGAGTGACTTGAAATTGTACTTAGATAGCTGCTAGTGGAACTCATCGACAAAGGGATCTAGATGTGCCCGGTTTGCACTCGTTTTGTTAGTTATGATGAGACCTTACGTACCTCCGGACATGATAATGACTTAAAAGTGTACTTTGATGACTGCTATTGAAACTCTTAAACGAGTAAAAATAGATGTGCCGAGTTAAGCCTCGTTTTGTTAGTTATGGAATAAAACAGTTATATAGAAGAGATCATATCGCCGACCTTGATGGACTGACATCTTGGTGTACTTTCTTGACTGCTACTGAAACTCATTTACGAATAGAACTACAATTTACATTTTTTTAGTTTTGCACTACCATTGGGTGTAGTGAGTCGTGAACTTTTGGATTTTCCCATTTTTTTATTGAAGTTTGACATAAAGATATCAGTAAAATTAATTATAATCATGCTATACGTAACTTTTTTTAATGCGCTAAAGACATGCACATTTGGATTTACCAAGCACAAAATAAATCCATCGGATAGGCCGGATGGCATTTTTTGATTATTAAGATTAAACTCACTACTATCTTAATTAATTTTTAATATATGTATAATTATAAAACTGCTTGGTAAAGTTAGTGAAGATCTCACAGCTGTGGTTTTCGTTTAAGTATTTGGTTTCTATAAGTAAGTCGATTGACAGTTCGATTTATATAATTATTTCGTCTAATAATTCTACACACAAAAGCAAAACCTACTTGTTCAAGTAATTCATCAGATTATCACTAAGACTTTTATGGAATGGCATTAAATCCGCTGTTATTTCAGCATGTTTAATGATTTTATTATAAAATATTCCAATTTATTTTTAATTTTGAATTTTGAGAAATCTCGCACTGGCATGGTTTCCTTTTTTTTGATTACTCTAAATAACAATAAAAAAATTAAAATAAAAAATTAATAAAACACGTTACAAAGTATCGTAGCCAGTTGACGTGTTTTTCTTCCCTTAATTCTTTATTCTAAAATCTTACCGCGACCAGAATTAATTTTGGGCTGTTGTGAATATTTTGTTATATTAGCGAAACATAATTGTTATAACTTTTAATTACACGTGTATCCACTCTTCTACTAAAATCTTAAACTATATTTTATCATTATTTTTGCATCACTCATCTGACTCATCACTCAAATCGTTTTAGATACACTTAAAAACATAGGTCTAACCAAAAATCACGGTCTTGAGTCATCAACATTCAGTAAATTCTTGCTTTTACAAAGAGGCCTCACTTACCTTAATGCATTTACACAGATCAGATCTTACTCTGTTAATTCTATATAGCACTTACCGGAAAGAGGGTACCCCTCGAATATGTTATATATTATTATAAATAGCTTTTTATTTCGTAGATTATATTATGTCTTCGGAGAGGATGACAGGGACGTCACTAAACAAGATTTATCTCGCTTACTGTATTTAGAAGCAGTTTTGAAGGAATCCATGCGCGTATATTCAATAGCTCCAGTGACAGGGAGAAGACTCGATAAAAATGTAAAGCTGAGTAAGATAAACATATTTTCTAATCTAAAAATGATCTTCATATATATCATAAAACTAACGCATGGTTTATTTACATGGTTAATTTAACGGCTAGGCCGTAAGATAAATATTTAACTTAATACCAATTGTTTTAATAGAATTACAATGTAGCATTTAACGTTAAAGGTCTTGGCTAAATAAAAACCGATCTTTTAACGCAAATTAAGTGCTATTATCTGCTACTACAGCGAGGATAGTCACTTTACAAAATGGCGTTAACAGCTGATATAATTTTTAAGGTTACTTTAATAGAAAAATTTACAACAAAACCATGGTTTTCACCATAAAACCCAAAAGCCAAGTGCTCACTTTTTACTATTATAAAATTGTATTTTTTCATAACATGCAATAATTATTACATTATATTGTTTCTAACGTTTAAAATACGTAAAAAAATTCTATGATACTTTCCAGAGAATTATACACTTCTAGCTGGGCGGCCATGTTTTTTCTTTATTTATGGTATCCACCGTCATCCAATGTGGGGAGATGACGCTTTAGAGTTCAAACCAGAACGATGGCTAGATACTGCGACTTTACCTTCGTGCCCTACTGCTTATGCTGCTTTTAACATGGGAAAGAGGGTTTGTATCGGTATGTGATAAATATTGTTAATTCCTCCTTGTAAATACTGAAAATAAGTTTAAGAAAAACTTTAATACTACTTCAAAACGGACTATGAACTTCCATATTAGTCCAGCATAATAACAATGTCATCCAGACCGAATTTCGGTTACGCTGGCAAGTCTCAATGGATATGAGACAGCTGCGCAGGACGTTATTATAATGCACGAGTGTGTGTGCAAGGACAGAGTGATCTTATTTCCCTCTTCATCATTGTTTTATGGGAGAGTTTGAACGCATGGAGAACGGCTTTACGTGCTTCCCGAGGCACGGTAGTAAAACGCTAATAAATTCCTATCTGCGGTCTAATACTAAAAATTTCTTTTTTTTTACTTATGATAAGCCAGTGCATGACCATAATCCCGCCTGGTGATAAGTGGTGATGCAGCTTTAGATGGTAAATCGCACTGTCTTATCGTAAAAAACGCCTATTTACTCTTGCCTTGAAGACGACCAGATTGTATTTGGACGGAAAGATAGACGCCGGCAAATTATTCCACTCCTTTGCTGTACGCATTACAAAAGACGAAGCAAACCGATGGGTTCTAATGCGTGGAATATCGACAACAAAGGGATAAAGACCCGCCGACCGTCTGGTTGTCCGATGGCTGAAAGGAGAGGGAGGAATTAAAGCGTGTAATTCATGCGCCCACTGACAGACTGGCTACTCTGCGCCTGTGCTCGAGGCTGACAAGATTGGTTTCAACCTAATCAAGGTCACCAATGAGCCTCTTAGCACGTCTCTCCAGTTCTATTCTGACAGGTGGCATTTTGCAACACCAGCCCATATGTGCATATGTGTACGATGGCACTTGCGCTTTATATAAGATAAGAAGCTACCCCGGCGGGAAGTACCGCCGCACCCTAATGAGGACACAATGTTCCCTCACGGCTGCTTTAGCTCTGGACTCAATGAACTGCCCATAGTTTAGGTTCGGAGAAAATTCAATACCTAACAACTGAGGGCGGTCTTTGTACTCCAAGGATACTTTCCGGAAAGTAGGAGCCAAGGTGAGAGGGCTCCTTTTAGCGACAAAAAGACACACTCTTGTTTTGGAGGAGACTGCCTGTAGTGTGAGACTCACACACTCAACCATAGCCTCTCTTTCTGACTGGATTTGATCACGACTAGCCCTGGCGATTGGGTGGTATCTCTCCACTACTGTGCTGTCGTCTGCATACCCATAGATACCGGTAATGAGCAGATCATTTATATGCAGCAGGAAGTGAGTTGCGGAGAGAATGGACCCCTGAGAAACAACGGCGTTAGTCGCTACAGTATCGGATAAGCAGCCATCAACGACGACCCGGAGAGGCCGTTCACTCAGAATGTCCTTTCACCCATACAATCAGGGGGAAAGACGTACGCTAAAAGCTTGCCCAATAGACTAGCATGCCAAACCCTGTCAAAGGCCTTCGAAACATCGAGGGAAATAGCAAGTGCTTCACCACTGTTCTCAAATGGCTACGCCCCATATGTGAGTGGCATACGTTAGAAGGTCCCCAGTTGATCGATTTCGATGAAACCCATACTGACGATCACTGTGGAGATCATTTTGCTCTAGGTATGCCTTGAAGTGGGCTTTCAACATATGCTCCATAATATTGCGCAGTATTGAGGTAATTGAAATTGGCCGAAGTTTAGCAGCATTGGTACGGCTACCTATTTAGGTACAAGATGCACATTGGCCAGCTTCCAAGATTTAGGCACTTTTCCAGTCCTGAATGAGAGGTAGCACAAGCGTGTCAACGCAGGAGACAACTCAGGTTACAGATCTTTAGAAATATAGCTGGTATGGAGGTAGGTATTTACTATAACTTTGTGAACAAAACCTATAAAAGCATCTAGAACAGCACAAAAGTTTAAAAAACATATTGCTGGAGTGATTATTTACACCACAGAGATTGTTTATTTTAATGGTTAAGGTTGATTGGTTATTTTAAAATGCATGTACGTTGTGATCGCTGAGGAATAAGATGGTAGGTCTCGTTACCAGTAAAAAGAGTTTTCATTACGAGTAAAAAGAGTTGTCGTCACTCACCATACGAAACATGGCACCATTATTTTGCCTTTGTCTTTTTTCACAATTATTCTCTGAGAGCGTGGTCTTTCCCCGGTCGAGTCGATCGAATAATACTACAGGCATAATATAGTTGCAAGAAACATTACCTCATAATAAATATAAGAATAGAAAATTAAGCGATTGAAATATTTATTTGTGACCCCACAGGAAAACAATTCGCTTTAATGTCGATGAAGACTACACTAGCTCACGTACTACGGCATTATCGCGTGAAAGGAGATCATACCAAGATGAAATTGAAGCTTGATATGGTGCTAAGTCCCGTATGTGGTCACAACATTTCTATTGAGAGGAGAAAATAATGAGAAAAAAAATTAAAAAATAACTTTTCCTTCAAGGCAAAAAAACTAAAAAATTGACATGGAATAAAGTTTTAAAAAAATACATTAAAGATTGTACATTTTAACACATAGTTAATTATTTTTAATCTATTAGAAAAATAAGATTCATGTGGTAGCCGCGCAAAAATTTACATCACCATATTTCGAGCCGTGGATGTAGTAAGAGATTATAGAGGAAGTGAGATAGATCTTATATGTTATCCGACTGATGGATATATATCCGTTATTATTCATACCAGATAAATAGCAGAACCGGATCGATCCATTATCCACCATTAAAGCCTATAAAATTTCTGTTGAAACTCTCTCATAGATTTTATTACTTTGTATCTTTTCCCTTTCCTGCGCCACAACGGACTTTCCGTGATTGTTAAGGGCTGTTAATAAAGAGTAAAAAATACATTGTGAAATGGTAAGTTACTTTGGTAAAGTGCCTATTCTGACTATGATCGACCATATTTCCGCTACCATGTGAGTTCTGTGACATCCAACGCCTGCAACTTGTAAGGTCATTCGTGGGGAATCGCGATGTTAGACTCGAGAGAAATAGGTATATAGTGTAAACAACAAATAAACTCGAAATATGATTCCTAACAGAAATGTGATCTTATTTTACTTAGTTAAAATCTTCTAAACAAAGTTTTAATTTCAGTATTTTGTGCTATTATAACTTAAAATATTTTGATTGCAAAAGACAAGAAGACAAGTATAGGTACGTAAATAGGTACTTGGATGGTGAAGTAAATTTCAACTTACTTTTGTAATAAAGTAATCAGGTATTACTTCTATGGTTAAATTATTAATTATTCCTTTTTTCGCTATACCTTTCATTATCTTTCGGTTACTTAAAAATATATCTGAATCCTTTTGTTTAAATTAAATATACTAAACACTAAATAAAAACTATTTTGACGAGTATTTCAACAAGTATTTACATAAAACTATTTACGTAAACGGCGTTAAAAAACCCCGACTGCGTTTTATCATGGGGGCGCGCGCCTCGCTCTTGTAGGTAATTATTTCACGCGGAGACCTTCCTTTATTTATTTTTCGGTGCTGCGCCGGAGTTAAATACGTATTACGCTTGGAACACCTGCCTTTAAGTTGCTATCAGGAAGTGCTGCTACAATGTTTCATGTAATGTAATTATATTGTGCTTTACTGTTTCAGTTTCCTGAAACAGTTCAGTTTTCCGTTGGCTTTTGCGACACCCACGGCACGGCATTCTTTCTGGCTTATAGATATAGACATATATTTATGATAACGAAAATAAAAAAGAGATTTATCCAAAAGTTCCATATCGTAAGAAAAATAAAAATGCAATTTGATTTTGTAATCAATTAAGTGTGTAAAAGAATGGAAATACAACTTCAGTTACACGCCATAAGATTATTCGCTCTAGGGATTTATTATTCAAATGAATTGCATTGAATTTTATATTAATAGATTTAATATTTCAACTTCAAATTCATATTTTATAATAATAATACATTTTTTGGTTTACGAATTTAGAAGTATGTATATATTTTTTTTTGCATTAATAACGCTGATTTTTAATTTGAGGAATGTTTAAAGCCTGGCCTGATTGTATGTTGTTTTTATGTCGTATTTTGAATATTTATTAATAAATAAATTTAAATTTAATTTAGAATTCTTAAACTACAACGAATAAGTTTGAAAGGAAAAATATAGGTTTCTATTTTATATGTATGTTTGAAAGAAATATGTTAGATATATTATTTTCCGTAAGTCTCATTCTTACATTACACTAAAACAAATCCAAATAAAGTATATCCACCATCTTCCTCATCTACGTAGGACGTATACGGTAAGCGTTATAGTCTTTGAAATTCAGCAGCAGTCAAATTTGTCTAACTTTGGCGATATATTATCGTTATCATTACAACAGCCCATCACAAGTCTACTGATAAACATAGCGTCCCCCAAGGAATGCCATATAGTACAGTCTTGACCCACCTGCTTCTTTTACCAGGTAGTCACTCCATCTAGTGGGGATAGCACCCTACTCTTACCAATACGAGGCTGCCACTCAAGAATCCTTTCAGTTATCCGTTCTTCGAACTATATTTCCAGCCCCTGTGCCACTTCAGCTTCCTTAGTTCCTTTCCTCAGTCTATTATTCATCGTTTAACATTACAGATGTGGACTTAACCGATTGTAGTCACATTCAAAAAATATTTCTTTGTAATACTTTTGATGATTATGATGGATGTATTAATAATAAATGATGATATTCTCCAACTTTAAGATTACAACGGCAATTTTAAAATGGCACCGATATTCATTACCTACGTAGAATATTATTTGCCCACAACAGGGGCGCCATGAGTTTTACTTATACGTTTTTTATGCTGTAACATCAGAGATAGACATGTTACCTATGTTAGGTTTTTACCTGCAAGCGAATATTTTTGCTAATTAAAAATACAAGGTTTTGGAGACCGGATGGGTGGCGGATAACTGTTCTAATTAGATTTAAATCAAGTGCCACAGACTTGAGGTGTGGGCAGCGTTACTAATATGTAAGCATCGACATTGCGCTTAACAGGGAGGCCGTGAGCGCTGTGAGAATGAACAAATGATTTAGGACATGCGTCATTTGGCGCATTATTTGAAAGACCTAAATTCGGCTGGGATATTATAAGGCTGATAAAGGAAATGTGTAGCTAGGGCCTAATTTTGTAGAACATTACGTATGTTGGCGTCTAAATAAACATCTATTCTGTACTTCAACCCTTCGTTGTCGACACAACATGCATACGAACTAAACGATTTACTTACTCTATTATACGTACAGCAGGGGAGTGAAATAATTTGCCATCGCCTCTGTTTCCATTTGTTGACAGTGTGGGGATATTCAAGGCAAGATTAAATAGATTTTGTTAAGCATAGTCAGTGTGCTTTGACATCTTCCGCTATATTAACACTTATTATCGAGTGGGGCAGTAGTCTAACGCTGACTAAAATATTAAAAAAAACTCAATTATTCAAAAGAAAGAGTCGTGTATGATTATACAATCGACTCTTATGCAGTAAAATCAGTTAAAATAGAGCACGATCAAGAATTATGAATTTTTTTAAATAAGGTTTTCTTCACCATTTGCCTATATTGCTTATTCTAAATCTTCTCTGGATTTAATAAAAAAAACTTTACCTTCACTCTTGGATTTTCTCCTGTATCGTGGAGGCAGTTTACAAACACAAATTGCACAAGGACAAACATCCAGACCCGGAACAATTATTTGTAAGCTATACAAATACTTGTTCCGTCCGGGATTCGAACCCGCGCCCCCCAGTGCAGCAACTCATTGCTAAGCCACTGCGCCACGGAGCCGTCAATTGGGCCGGTTATTGCAAAATAACCGTGTATAATAAAACACGACTAAAGCACTTAATTATAATTGATTGTCAACCGCAATGTTTATTAACTTCGGAGTATCAGTGCGCTTATTAGTAGCAGAAATAATAATTTACCAAATTAAATTTTTCGAAATATGCGCTTTAATCATGGTAATATCAGCTTAATGGTATGGTGAGTGTAGAGAACAGGAGATCCTTTTTACTGGAAAAGAGGTATTCTATCTTAGTCCTCACGGCTGACAATGCATCTGCATTTTGATTCGCAAATGAGGATAGATGTAGATGTCTTTTGGGTCACAGCAACCACTTACCATCAAACAATAGATTTATTAACTAAATTAACAACATGCATTCGTTGCCTCTCTATGCTTATTTTCAAATCACCCGAAGCATTAGACTTAACATATTGTATTTTTTTTATCCCGATACATAAAAAATATAATATAATCGTCCATCTGGAACTAGGGATTAAAGACTTATTATTCAAAAATGTATTGAAATGCTCGCAATGGTCTCCTGCTGAGCGCATTTTATGCTTTAAAATGTCGAGCCGCAAAGCCTTCAGCCCCTTTTTAATATTTCAAGCTCCGTTTCATAATACTTAACAGTTAAAATTATTAAAATGTAAATCAATCTAAAACAAATCATTTTACATTAAGCGATATGAATTGTTCCCCTTTGTCGTATCTCCTCAGTTTCAAGGCACTCCCCTTGCTGCCTCAGCTAGCATCAGAATCCTCGGCGTCGACATATCGAATAGTTTGCAGTTTCGTGGTCACTTGGAAGGGAAGATCAAACTGGCCTCTAAAAAGCTTGGCGTGCTCAGCAGAGCGAGACAGTATTTCATGCCAGCACATCGTTTGCAACTTTACAAAGCGCAAGTCTGGCCTCAAATGGAATACTGTTCTCATCTCCTGGCAGGGGCACCCCAGTGCCAGCTCCTTCCACTTGACCGCATCCAGCGCTGAGCGGTTCGAATCGTCGACAACCGGGTTCTTTCTGATCGGCTCAATACACTGGCACTGCGTAGAGAGGTTGTATCTCTTTGCGTATTTTATCGCATTTACCACAGGGAGTGCTCTGAGTAATTGTTCGGACTGATTCCAGCCGCTCAATTTAACCATCGCACATTGCGACAAAACTTGCGATACCATCCATACCACCTGGATGATTGGCTGTCCACCACTGTGCGATTTAGAAGATGTTTTCTTCTTCGTACAACTTACTTGTGGAATCGATTACCACCAGCGATTTTTCCGGACCGATACGACTAAGGGACCTTCAAGAAAAGAGCCTACTCCTTTTTAAAAGGCCGGCAACGCATTTGAAATTCCCCTGGTGTTGCAGTTGTTCATGGGCGGCGGTAGTCACTTACCATCAGGTGATCCGCATGCTCGTTTGTCCCCTCTCTTTAAAAAAATTGTACCTGACCTGTTCACGTTATTGTTCTGGTTGTTGATTATACTTTTAAAGAATGGTATTATAAAATAGTTACGCAAAAAAAAAGCAAGAGTTTAAAATCATGAAGAGAACAACGCCTTAAAATATGCACATTCAATGTGAGATCCCTATCAACAAAGGAAAGAACTTTAGAACTAAATTATGCAATAGAAAAAAATAAATGGGACATAGTAGGACTCGCAGAAGTTAAAAAGATATGATGTATCATTAAGGAACATAAATACTACATATTTTGTTATATAGGAGAGACACAGGGACTTCATGACGTAGGCTTGTTAATAAAGAAATCACTAAAAGGCAACATTTTAAGCTTTTTGGGAATATCAGAGAGAGTGGCTCTGTTAAAACTGAACTTCGAGGAGGGACCACTATCACTGATACAAGTATATTCTGATGGTTCAAGTAAAGAAGAAATCACAAAATTCTACAATGACTTAACAAGAGCGCAACAACTGGCTGATAAAAACAGGCTAATCATTGGAGATTTTAATGCAAAAATTGGACAACCTAAACCTTATGAAAATCTTATAATGGACAAATATGGTTACGGCATAAGGAACGCTAGAAGTGAACGCCTAATACAATATGCACATGAGAACAAGTTGGCAGTGATGAACACATATTTCAAGAAGAAAAGTTCAAGAAAATGGACATGGATATCGCCAGAACATAAAACAAAAAACGAATTGACTTTATACTGAGCCCCAACTCAAAATCTGTAACTAATCTAGAAGTTCTGAATAAAATAAGCTTCCCGTTTGACCACAGGATTCTAAGATGCTCTATAAAAATTCAAAAACCTAAAATTAGCCAAGGAACATTCAAAACCATTCCCAATAAATTGAAGTCCATATATGATAAAAACAACTACAAACAAAACCTAAAAAAGAACTTATTAATATTGCAAGAATTTCTAAAGGAAATAAAACTATACAATCCTTCAGTGACAAACTGGAAGAAGCAATCAAAAAAAGCCTTTAAATTAATGAAAAAGCAAATATTAAACACAAAGAAAAGATCATTAGCGAACACACACAAAATTTAATTTGAAGAAGAACTGCACTTATGTTCACAAAGAACAAGTCCAAAGAAATGAGAGAGGAACTAAAAAAATTGTTCAAACAAACCAACAGATCAATCAAAAAAAATTATGCTAACCATAGAAGAGAAATTATAGAAAAAAATATGTATACTTTCCGTAGTTCAAAAAGAGCCTTTAAAGAATTATCTACGCACAAAAATTGGATACAAAGTCTAAAATGTGAAAAAGGTGAAAGTAAAGACAGAGAAGGTATAATAAAATGTGCAACGGCTTTCTATACTTCTCTTTATGCAAAATCACCACGTGATATGACACAAGAAGAAAAAGATAATAGTAATATAACTGGAGAAGATATAGCAGAAACACCAGTAAACCCAATAGCTGAAATAGAAATATGGTCCCAAATCAAACGATTAAAACCCGAAAAGAGCCCAGGTGAAGATAACATCACAAACGAAGCCCTCAAAATCGGAGCGCCAACCCTGGCTGTATATCTAGCAGAATTATTCAATTTAGTACTGGAAAAAGAGCAAGTACCATTACAATGGAGTAAATCAAACATAATACTATTGTATAAAAAACGGAACCCGCTAGACATCAGCAACTAAAGGCCTATCAGCTTACTATCTACAATATATAAACTCTTTTCATCAATCATCCTAAGAAGAATAGCACCAGATATTGACAATAATCAGCCAATAGAACAAGCGGGCTTCCGGCCGCACTACTTAACAATAGACCACATGCACACAATGGAACAAATAATCGAGAAATATAAAGAATTCAAAAAACCACTCGACATAGCTTTTGTGGACTATTCCAAAGCATTCGACAGCATAGTACACCCACCTATATGGACTGCTCTAAGAAATAATGATGTAAACAAAAAGTATGTTAATATCATAAAAAACATCTACTCTAAAAATGTAAGTAGAAGAAAACTGGAAAGACAAGGGGAAGAGTTCACAATTGGTAAAGGGGTGCGGCAGGGCGACCCGTTGTCTCCAAAGCTGTTCATAGCTGTACTTGAAGACATTTTCAAAAACATTAATTGGGAAAATAAAGGCATATGGATACTCAATAATAAATTAACACACCTAAGGTTTGCAGATGACATTGTTCTTTTTAGTGAATCGGCGACAGATTTAGAAGCAATGCTACAAAGATTAAACTTTGAAAGCATAAAAATCGGTCTACACATGAACGCATCAAAAACTAAAATAATGTCAAACAGTCAAAAGAAAACAATCAAAGTAGAGCAAAAACCGATAGAATATACAAATGAATATGTGTACTTAGGTAAATTAGTGTCCTTTGATGAAAATAGTAACGAAAACAAAATAGACAGACGAATAAGTACAGCATGGAAAAATACTGGGCTCAAAAAGAAATTCTAAAAGGGAACTATAGTCTTAATATAAAAAAGACTATAATGGATTTTTGCATTCTCCCAAGCTTAACTTACGCTAGCCAGACCTGGGTCTTCACCGAAAAAGTAAAAAACAAAATTTCATCTTGTCAACATGCAATGGAAAGTAGTATACTGAAACTCAGAAAAATACAAAAAACGAGAAATGCAGACATCCGCATGAAAACAAAATTAACAGATGCTCTTAATTTTAGTTTGAAACAGAAATGGAACTGCGCAGGGCACTTATCGAGATACAAAGATAAGAGATGTACTTACCAAACAACAAAATGGCAGGGCCCAAAAGGCAAAAGAATCGTGGGAAGACAGAAGAAAAGATGGTCCGATGACATAATAAACACAGCAGGAAAAAGTTGGATGCATGCGGCCAAAGACAGGGAAAAATGGAAAAATATGGAGGAGGCTTTTACCCACAGGGGGCCATATAACAAAAAAATGGGAAGGAAATTATTATAATTAAATTTAATACATTTGTAACAATTGTTAAGTGAAAAATAAATGTAATAAATAAATAATAAATTATAAAATACATTTTTTAACTAATAGAAACTGATTTGTTCGATTTGCCTTGTAATTTTGTCTGAGAATGGTAAAATGCGATTATGGATAACGCTAAAGATATTATGGCATGCGATAGATGGCGATATAATCGTCTCGTTTACGATAAGCGTAAAATAGCTTGACATGCGACGGGCAGCAACGTCAAAGGTACGAGACTAACGAGTGTGTGTGCAAGCACAAGTGCACTTTCTACTCCGATACATTCACATTCCAACGAGAATTTCATGACAGATAATCCAATATCTTATTGTTGGATTTAAACACGGGATCACAAGGCAGGCTATTTTTTCATCACAGGCGGTAAAGACAGCTCACGAATACAGTTATAATCCCATCTCATACACTCTTCATCGCACGGTGGTCTCTACAGCAAACGGCTCAAACAGATAGTGATCTCTTATCTACTCATATTAATTTATAAAATTGAAGTGGTAAATGAATCGAATGGATTACCACTAGCGATTTTTCCGGACCGATACGATTTAGGAACCTTCAAGAATAGAGCTTACACCTTTCTAAAAGGCCGGCAACGCATCTGCAATTCCCCTGGTGTTGCGGTTGTTCATGGGCGGCGGTAGTCACTTACCATCAGGTGAGCCGCATGCTCGTTTGCCCCCTCTTCTATAAAAAAAAACTAATAGTATACGTTATAGTAACTGGAAGCTGTAGACACCAGCAGCGAACTTCAAACAAAGAGGCTTCAGATGTGTTCTCAACTTAGAGGACCACGATGGAATACCTCATAGTATGTAATTATATTGGCTTTTTTTTACCCTAATCTAAACTCCACTGTTATTTATCGTCACACTAAGAAAAGAGGATGGTGTCTACCCTAAAGGACACTAAAGAAAAAGAGAAGTCCTAGTACCTATAAATGAATAATTACTCTAAATGAATTAAAATAGTTTGAAGATGATAACTAAATATTTATCCTGGAGTTTTGGCGGCGATTAGATGCTTCTGTTTTGTCTAATAAAGGTTTATTGAAGTGGATTTTGAACGTCTGCGAACTGTTAGTAGGAACAATGTACATAACGATGAGCCGACGGTTATATAAAACTCAAGTTATTTTGCTGTTTAGCCGCTTTGACTTGACATACTATCGTTATCGACTCCACAATGTGACCCATTAATTAAATGAAGAAGTTAAAATGAATGTCAAATTATACTAACAGGAACGCAAGTGAACTTGTTTAAAGAAGTTATGAGAGGAAAGTTGCACCACGCATGCGCCGTTATCACTACAGCTTGACAAAGGCTTTGAAACATGTTGCTCCAAGCTTTCAGAACTGTCAGGTGTCAGTCGATAGGCAGGCGTCAAAGAGGATCGACGCCTTATTTGCCTGCGAACCTCTCTATCGCTGATGCGAACTACAACTGCCGGCGAATCGCGTTTTGGAAACTTTAGATTGATTAGTTTAAGAAGATTGAAATAAACTTAATTAATAATTTAACCCTGTAAATTTAATTTATAATTTAACCGAAAATGTTACGTCGAATGCGACTTTGTATGAGCCATAAATATATGGGTAAGTAGAGTTCGCTCATGTCTGTTTACCACATATTTAAAGACTGTGATTTTTGGGTTTCAATCGAAATTTATGGGAGAGACAACTACTTTGTTTGAAGTTACTTTATTAACTTTTTGAAAAAAAAAACAGATACGAGTAAATACTGTAAAGGAGTTGTGTATTTGCAAGTGAATGTTTTGAATGGTCTATTATAAATAACGGATGCTTATTAAATGAAAATCTGCATAAAAAACATAATAAAAATAAGTATCAGATGAAAAAAGCAGCATGAGACTGGTGTGTTTCATATGATAAGTATCGAGAACAGACTTTTTTTTGGGATCGAGGCATTCCATCTTAGTCATCATTCATTATTCGTATCCGGGGATATATGTAGATAACTATGGTTCAACGCATCAACCTACCATCAGGTGAACTGAGCGCTCGTTTATTACCATTATTGTATAATATATTTTATATATTTAAATGCGTTTGCATTTTAAGAAAGTAAGTAAAATGAGGTTTCATCGAGATAACTTAATATTATTCTCTCGAGGAAAGAGAGAATATGTTATGCAACAGTGGACTGTCTCAACTCCGTATAGTGGCGGAGTAAAAGAGTACACCACCCCATATAAGATCGTGGGTGTCACATGAAGCGACAGAAGGAAATGAAAGAGGAGATGATCGTAGCATCTTCCTGATTACAATTAACAATAATGAAAAACCTTTTGCTGACGTCTCGTCTGCCAAGCGTGGCACCTTTAGTATATATCCTCTGTGAGGTAATCTATGGAGGAGACCTATGAGTAGCAGTGGTTTTTTTCATGGGAAGAACGAATATTTTAGGCTGAAGAAGATAAACAAAACTAATATTTTACCTTTAATGAGCTCTAACCCTCTCGCTATCTCGTGCACTACATATAGGTCATTACACTTATTGTCTTACTATTATGTCTGAAAACTGGACAGTGAAAGTGTTAAATAATGAATTCATGACTAATTGACTGAAATGAAAAAATTTTGTTCTTCTGATCAATATTTTATATTATCTTAATAAATCATATATCAATGAACTATTTCATTTATTTTGTGTGTGTATGTGTGTGTGTATGAGGGAGAGAGAGAGAGAGAGAATTTTAATAGAGGAAAAGAGGACTGTAACGTTTAAAAAACGGTGTAAAATAAAATTTTTTTTAAAAAACTTTATAGTTTAAAACAGCGAAATTAATAAAGTTTAAATAATGCAAATATTATAATTTCAAAAACGGAATTAAATTAATCGAAAAATTCAAGAAATGAAAAAAAAATATGATGCCGGGCAAAACAGGTCTTAGCTTTTTACCATAATAATTATTTAGAGTGGGAATTTTACATGATACAACTAACTTTTGTCAAATAAAAAATGTTCAGTCGATAATTGACAATTAAAAATTATCAATAAAAACTCAAAAACTACTATACTATATCTTGATCAAAATTATATGAGACCACATGTGAAACACCAGCTTTCAAATAAAAAACCAGCAAGAAACACAGCGTGACTTTTTTTTACTTATTTCACTTTAATATAATTTTGTTTGTACAAATTATAAATGCATTTTAATAGAACAAGCATGGTGACGATCACCTCATTCCCAGGATTTTTTCATTTATGTATTCTCTGATATTTTAATAACTCTTTATGTAAAAATTTTCTTTAATAAAACATTTAAAAGTAATTGCTCAGTTTGTTAGGGTAATTTGGCTCAACGTGAACATCACCTATAGTATTTGATGACTGTGATTTTTAATAGTATATACGTCAAAGAAACGAATTATAGTAATAAAGTAGCAGGAGAGTGTAAAAGTGGTTCATATTTAGTATGTCTTATGCTAAAACTTGTCACTAAAAAATTTATAATTATGAGTATCTCTTTTCCAAAATAAAATATTTGCCTCTATTACTATGATATTCTCTTTCTTTTAAGGCAGTAGTAACACATCCTAAGGTTGTTTAAATGGAAAAATAAATCTAATATTTTATGTTTTAATGATATTTATTCCGAATCATAAATTAATTAGTTAGGATGAGAAATGTTTGATAAAATTTCAGCCCAGTTATTGTCCCTTAAATGAAACCCACATATTCTGCTGTTTTTTGGCACATAAAAATTCAAATCAATAAACAACTTTACCATTACCGTGTTGGGATACTGAGTCACTGTGGTGAGTCACAATCTGGACAAAAACAATGTGCTTGTGTATCAAGTGCTCAAGTGTAATCCGGTCAGGTTATTGTTTCTCTCGACACTGGTACATTTACAGATATTAAAGCAGAAACTGATGAATTATCAGCAGGTTGCCAACATGGGTGGCAGATGCGATTGGATCCATGAACCTAAAACAATTTAATTCGTAATTAGTGGTGTTGGAACACAAACTGACATCTTTTTTAATTGCACATGCATAATTTATTAAATTTCAACAAATAAATCATAATAATATATTCATTAATAATATATCATAATAATATATTATTCATTAGTTGAAGATATGTGACACACAAAGTGCATATTACACTCTTTTAACGAAAGGATTAAACAGGTCAAAGTAGAATGAACTTCTTCTTACTCAAATAGTTAAGTCAGTTATAGTTTGCATTTAGGTATAACAGCCTTGTAACCTAATATGATTGACGCTTCTGGTATTGTACAGTCATGTACTAACGATATATTAATAAGTATATATAAATAATATTAAAATTTATCTCTTATAAGTTAGTTAGTAAGTTTTAGTGTTTGTTATGACGTTCGTTACTTACAACTAAAAAACCTTTTTTAGTTGTGAGTTTTAGTGTTCATTATAAAAGTAGATAAATGAAGCATAACGCCATACAGCAGCATTATGCCACTATTTAATGCTGGATTTCTGTGTTCATGTCAAATAAAATACATTGTTAGTATATAGCAAGATAAAATAAACCTTTTAAATAGGTTGTTCTTAATATCTATTTTAGCATGTGTTTAAAAGGTTGTGTATGCTAGATGTAATCATCACTAATTTTCACCTTAAAAACCTGAATGTTCATGGTAAGGATTGGTTAACTACTTCGAATATTTTATTTAAAACTACGCATAAAATAATTATTTTATTTTTTACACAACACGACATCATTATCATTAAAATAATTATATCAATCACTATATTAATACAATAAAACTATAAATTGAAGTACCTATTTTAGTATTCATTATGAAAGGAGAGAATTCAAACTAATATCATTCAAAAGTTATAGTGACATAGTTTTTAGGTAAAATTTTGGTAAAATAACATCATGATTAACACACTTCTATTGCGTTAATCATCATTGCGTGTCTATCTACGTGACGGAATCTTGATATATCATTAATGAATATGTAATTCTCACTAACTTGGTGATAGCCGATTGACTTGATAATTTGTATTCGTATCAATGACCGGTTAAAACACAATAATTTAATATTTTTAACCTAATATCCTGAACAGCATCACCAGAACAAAATAAAATATTCAGGTTAAGATCGATGCATGTTTTTTAGGTTTCTCTAACGTCTATTATTAATTTATTTTTCTATTCTTACCACTATAACAGATTAAATGGAACTAAAAATATTAAAAAATGATGTATTTCTGATATAAATATAGCTTTTTTTTTTGCGCCCGAAGCAATTGGAAATGGGCTACCACAGAGGGAGGCGGAAAATGCATTATGCATACCACGACAGCCGGTCTGTCCTGGTTATGCGGGACTCACTGCCTACCGGGGGACCTAAGTCATACCCGCTAAAAACCGCCTTTGGGGAGTGGCAACTAGCTGTTTAAAGCTTCTTATGCCGTATCGGAAGCGACCCTCTTTTGGGAAAAGAGGGCGCAGGCGGCTACGAGCCGCTGAGGGAGTGCCTACGAAGGCGAATTAATTATGAATAATTTAATTAGAGTTGGCCTGAGCCGCCATGAGGCAGTTCAGGTCGTTTGACAGTTTATAAGGCGGGTCCGAGAGAGAGTTTCTCGGCCTGCGGACTCGATAGCGAGAGGGGAGTGGGGCTGCATAAGTAGCTGCCTCACGAATAAGATGATTGGAGTGCGACTCTGAGGCTTTAAAGAAGTTCTCAGAGAGTTTTTTAAGAAATTGTTGTATTGTAGGGAGCTCTAGGTCCCGATGAAGGTCGGCATTACGGACGTACCAAGGTGCGTTCGCAGCTCGACGACAGAAAAGGTTTTGAACTATTTGGAGTTCATTAATAATTTTAGGGTTATCATTCATCATCATTACAGCCCTTCACAAGTCCACTGCTGAACATAGGCCTCCCCCAAGGAATGCCACAAAGCACGGTCCTGAGCCACCTGCATCCATCGACTTCCTGCATGTCTTACCAGGTCGTCACTCCATCTTGTGGGGGGACGCCCTACACTTCGCCTACCGGTACGAGGCTGTCACTCGAGAACCTTTCTTCCCCATCGGTTGTCGGTTCTTCGAGCTATATGGCCGGCCCACTGCCACTTCAGCTTACTAATCCGTTGGGCTATGTCGGTTACTCTGGTTCTACTGCGGATATCCTTATTCCTAAGTTTATCACGCAGAGAAACTCCGAGCATAGCCCTCTCCATAGCTCGCTGAGCGACCTTGAGCTTCCTCATACGGCCAGCAGTGAAGGACCACGTCTCAGTTCCGTAAGTCATCACTGGCAACACGCACTGGTTGTACAATTTTGTTTTAAGGTTTTGAGGTATTTCTGACGAGAAGATGTGTCGTAGCTTCCCGAACGCTGCCCAGCCGAGTTGAATCCGTCGATTGACCTCTTGGTCGAAGTTGGACTTAGCTAGTCGGACTATTTGTCCCAGGTAAACATACTCGTCAACAACTTCGAGCTTAGTGCTCCCAACAACTACCGGCATAGGTGTGACATGGACATTAAACATAATCTTTGTTTTGTCCATGTTCATCTTAAGACCTATCCGTTGGGAGACACTATTGAGGTCATTGAGCATAGTACTTAGCTCCTCCAGCGATTCTGCCATGAGGACTATATCGTCGGCAAATCGAAGGTGAGTGATGTACTCGCCATTGATGTTAATTCCGTATCCTTTCCAGTCCAGAAGCTTGAAAACGTCTTCCAATGCAGCGGTGAAGAGTTTCGGGGATATAACGTCACCCTGTCTTACACCTCTCTGCAATTGGATAGGTTTCGTACTCTGGTTCTGTACTCGGATAGCCATCGTAGCCCTACTGTACAAGCACTTCAACACTTCGATATACCGACAGTCAACTTGGCACCGCTGAAGAGACTGCAGCACCGCCCAAATTTCGACGGAATCAAAGGCTTTCTCATAGTCCACATACGCCAGACATAGTGGCAAATTGTACTCTTCGGACTTCTGTACAATTTGCCGTAGGGTATGTATGTGGTCTATGGTGCTAAAGCCCTTTCGGAAACCGGCTTGTTCGGGAGGCTGGAAGTCGTCAAGTCTGCGCGCGAGACGATTCGTAATGACTCTCGAAAACAGCACGTAGACGCGGCTCAGAAGGGAAATCGGTCTGTAGTTCTTCAAGAGAGCGTTGTCAACTTTCTTGAAGAACAAGACCACCGCACTTCTGCTCCACGCCTCCGGTGTAATGCCACCATGGAGGACGGAATTAAAGAGCTTCTGAAGGACTTCAAGTACCGGTCTTCCACCCGCTTTCAGAAGCTCCGCTGTAATTCCATCCTCGCCTGGGGCCTTGCCGTTTTTAAGGTGCTGGAGAGCCATTCTAATCTCGCTCAGACTGACGTCCGGGATATCTTCGGAATAGTGTCGAATAAGACTCGCTCTTGGATCGTTACTCACACTTGCGTGTGGCTCCAACGATGACGTGTACAGCTGCCCATAGAACCTCTCAATCTCACTCAAAATCTCAGGTGTCCCGGAAACGATGCTGCCACATTCGGTCTTCAGCTTTGACAGTTGGCTCTTTCTGGCAGACAGATCTCTGGCAAAGACTTTGGAGCCTTGGTTCCGCTCGATCGCTTCTTCAATACGAGCTGTATTGAAGTTGCGTAAGTCTCGCCGCATGAATTTGGAGATCTGTCTGTTCAGTTGCCTGTATGCTGTCAAATCTGTTGCAGAATGTAGCCTCATCTCCCGTCTAACAGCCATGAGACTAAGAGTGTGATCGGAGAGTTTTTGTGTTCTTCTGCGGTGGGTCTTGCAGAACTTAGCTCCGACCGCATGGACAGTTTCCACGAGCTTGTCATTCATATCGTCCACTTCATTGCAGTCTTCTAGGCACTGAAAACGGTTTTGTAACTCGAGCTGAAAGGTTTCGGGACTTTGGATTAGAGCACGAGGGGGACGGAGCGTTGACTTCATCAGACGAGACCTCTCCAACTTAACATTTAGGTTCAGTGTGCCTCTAACCATTCGGTGATCGCTGCCGGTTTTCACCCTCGCGATCACTGAGACATCACTGAACAGTTGTCGTCTGGTCGTCATAATGAAGTCAATCTCATTTTTTGTCGAACCGTCGGGGCTCGACCAGGTCCACTTCCTGTGGGGCCGCTTCTTGAAGAAAGAGTTCATCATAAAGAGTCCCTCTTTCTCCATGAAGTCGGCCAGCTGCTGGCCCCTTGGGTTCCGTTGCCCTATTCCAAATTTCCCTACTTTCAGCTCACCGTTCTCTCTTGTGCCTAGTTTTGCATTGAAGTCTCCCATTAACACCGTATATTGGGTTTTGGAGGAATGCATGGCTCTAGAGATATCCTCATACATTTCCTCCACCTCCTCATCGGGGTGTGCCGAGGTTGGTGCGTAAACCTGTATGACCTTCAGCGAATACCGTTTGGTGATTCTGAGTATAAGGTACGCAACCCTCGTCGACACACTCCCGATCTTTACAACGTTGTTAACGAGAGACTTTTGGACGATAAATCCGACACCTCCTTGGGACAGATGGTCGCCCTCCCGGTGATAGAACAAGTTGCCGGATTCGAGGATTACCGTGTCCTCCCCCTCTCTTCGGACTTCGGATAATCCTATAATATGCCAGCGCAACTTGTCTATCTCTTCTTCCAGCTCCACGATCTTCTCGTCAGTCCTCAGGGTGCGTGCGTTGTACGTTGCCAGGTCGAGTCGTCTAAGGTGGCAACCGAACCTCCACCGGAGATTCTTAGCACCCCCTGCCCCGCCGTTACCATGGTCGCCACCGTAGCCAGGAATAGCGGGGCCGCCGGGGACTGGGGGCCGTTTATTATTGTCATTGCTCATGGGGGGTATATTGCCATAGTTGCCACGCTTGGCGAGCGGGTTGGCAACCGCAGTTTTTTTTATTGTATTTATGCCGTTACCAGGAAGATGCTGCTGCCCATCTCCTGCCTGTTTCCCTTTGTCGCCTTTTACGACACCCACGGGAGGATATGGGGTAGTGGATATTCTTGACCGCCACTACACGGCTAATTTTAGGGTTAGCGTGGGCAAAAATGGGGCCCGCGTAGGACATGACTGGTCGTAAACAGACCTTAAAAAGGGTACGCTTGTTTCTGAGGGACATTTTACTGTGTCGGCCCAACATACTGTTGAGCCTATTCAGGTAAAAACGTGCGTGACGGGTTACTCTTTTGACGTGGGGCCTGAAAGTTAGCCCTGTGTCTAGAGTAACACCTAAATATTTGGCAGACGTATGCCAGGGGACAGGGGTCCCTAGCATACGTATTGGTGGAGTGTTTTTGATACGGCGTCGTTTATAATTGAAGTGAACGGCGGAGCTCTTCTCCGGGTTCACATCGATGCGCCATTTTTGAACCAAGCTCCTAGGTCATCAACTGACTTTTGGACCTTGTTCCGTATGAAAGGTAGCGAGATACCTTTACAGTAGATAGCAGTGTCGTCTGCGAAGAGGGAGAGCTGAACACCTTTCGGTGGAATGGGAATATCGTTGTTGAACAGGATGTACAGCAGAGGAGAAAGTACTGAGCCCTGAGGGACACCAGCTTTGATGGGGCGCTGTGAAGATAGCGTGCCTTCGTGTCTAAAACGAAAGGTACGATGATTTAGATAAGAGGCCACGAGACGTACTAGACGATCGGGGAGACCTATTTTGTATAGTTTGTAGATAAGGCCTGTATGCCAGACTCTATCAAAGGCTTTGGCGATGTCGAAAAAGACCGCAATAGTCTTATGACGACGGGGATAAAAACCGCTGAGGATATATTCCACAATACGGTGAACTTGTTGGGGGCAGGAATGTTTCGCTCGAAAACCGAATTGATGGGGAATGATAAGAGGGTCACCGTCTGTGGGAAACAGATGGTGCCTCATGCGATTTTGGATGACTCTTTCAAAGAGCTTGCCCATGGCCTTGAGGGGGCTAATGGGGCGATGACTGGAGGGGAGGTTGAGAGGCTTGCCTGGCTTGGGAATACCAATCACAGTTGCCTCTTTCCACGTAGTGGGAAAGTAACTAAGGTTGAAGCAGGCGTTGAAGATAATAGATAAAAAGGTTAACACCTGCTCAGGAAAGTGTTTAAGGGCTTGGTTGGAGATGCCATCCGCGCCCGGAGCCTTTTTGGGCTTAAGTCCTTTGATGAGGGATGAAATCTCATCATTGGACACAGAGATAGGTTCGGAGGCTGTAGGGGGTGAGTTCCGGCGGCGGACCTCATCTTCCACTGCCTGGACGTGTGAAGGGTCAACGGGTTGAGAGCTAGGAGAGCATTGAGCGGCAATGCTGTCTGCAAAGCACTCAGCATTTTCCTCGTCCTCGAAGGCTACCGTACCGTCGGGACGAGAGAGAGGGGGAGTGTGGGTGATAGCGTCTATGCGGAGGGCTCTTGCCATCCGATAGTAAGCTGTATGAGAGGGAGAGATATTCTCCACGAGTATACTCTTTTCGAGGTCTCGAAATTCAGAGAGGCGGAAACGGAGTTCTCGTTGAAGACGATTAGCCGTGTGCCTATATTCGGGCGTGGGTATTTTGCTGCTCTCCGGAAAGCAGCTTTCTTGGCTTTTAATAGGTTGCTAATATGTAGGGGAAGCCCACTATTATTAGCAACCGGGGCTACCCTTTCATTCTCCTTAAGGGAGGTTTTAATAAGGGTGGAGAGTGAATCGACCGCGGTGTCGATTTTTTCGGGACTGTCTAAGTCCGACGATAGGGAGATGGGAGAGTCCTGTGAGTCCAGAGCATTCGCTAGGGACTCCTTGAAGCCCTTCCAATTTGTGAAGGTTTTAGTCGAGGGTGTTGAGGGGGATTGCTGATGGCCGAGAATGAGGGAGACCGGTCGGTGGTCGGATCCTAGATCGTCTAGTGTCTCGATTGCCCTGAGGTTGAGGGAAACACTTTTGAGTAGTGCAAAATCTAGCACGTCGGGAGCGTGGTCGGTGACATCGGGATAGTGAGTAGCACCTAGGGGACTGTGAACGGTGAGGTCAAGAGACTGCGTGATATCGAGCAGTATCTTGCCACTAGGGGAGGTAGTACGGCATGTCCATTCAGTATGCTTGGAGTTAAAATCTCCAAACATAATGACTGAATTGCCTAAAGATAAAATAGACTCAAAATCTTTTTTGAGGGGATGGGTTCCTGAAGGGATGCAACAGGAGGCTATGAAGATGGACTGATATCCAGTCATAGCTAGCCTACATACCGTGGCTTCCATATTGGTAAGCTGCGGAGTAGAAATGGGAGAGCAGTGGAGTGACTTCTTGTAATAAATGGCCGTACCGCCACCTCGGCGGTCGTGCCTGTCATTACGAAGAAGAGAAAAGTTTTTAATAGAAAGGCCTTTAGTGTCCTTCGTTTTGAGATTAGTTTCCTGTAGGAGGAGGAAATCGGCTTCACGATTTTGAAGAAAGAGCTTAAGTTCTGGGAGGTTATTTCGCAAACCGCGAATATTAAAGGATACAAGCGATAAACCCTTAGGTTTGATACGACCGTGAGACTTTGGTAGAGCAACCTGCTCTGTCATTGTAAGTTAAGTTAATTAAGTTAACTTAACTTACAACGAGCACAAAAGATTATGATGCTCTGCAAGAGCGAGGAGACGGTCCTGAGGGGACCTTGCAGCGCGCAATTTGCGTGCTAACACAGCGATTTCCCCAACGTCGATGTTCCTAATAGCGGAATACACCGTTTTTAGGTCATCAGCCATTGAGGGCTGTGATTGTTGTGGGGCGGAGGTTGTTGTCCGCGGTGGGTCTGCCTTTTTGGAGCTCCAGGGAAAGACTGGAGGCTGCATAGGCTTAGCGAAGCCCGGACGGGGCCGAATAATGCCCTGAGGGGGCCTAAGGGGACCTTGAGAGGGTCGAGAGAAACCCGGGATGGGCTGAGAAAGGCCCTGACGGGGCCGTTGGTAAAGAGCCGGGAATGAGCGATCATTGACTGGCGGTGGAGCTTGCCTACTGGGGCGAGGATGAGGTGCGCAGGTGCAGCCTCTGTAGTTTGCCGGGTGGCCTGTTTGTTTACACAGGACACATGCGGGTGGGGATTCGGCGTCTTTGGGCCGAGGACACTCTTTAGTGTTGTGGGGTTCAAGGCACTTAACGCACCTGGGTGGGGCGGAGCAGTTGGCCGCCGCATGACCATATAGCTGGCAGCGGTGGCATATATATATATATATATATATATATATATATATATATATATATATATAGCATCAAATGTTCCCTTTAATAGTGGAGGCAGTTGACAAACATGAATTGTACTAGGTTAAGCGTCCAGATAAGGAACGATTATTTGTAATATTGCCTTATTGTACTGTTACCGTGCGGGGTTGAAACTTCCAGCCCTAAATGCCTAATGTCCAAGGCATATATTTTTATACACAAAAGATGTATATAAAGATAGCTTTAAGAGCCGCAGTAGTTAAGAAACTGAAAGGCGGGTGCCTTAAAATTTCCAGCGTGAACACACCATTTGTATGAAATTTTTAATTACAATTACTCATAGCTAGTAGATAGAAACAGGAACAGAATTGTTATTCGATACAGATTATAAATAATACTTATTGAAAGTCATTTTTTTACTTAATTATCACTGGTTTGAAAAAAACCTGTGTCCTGGGTAGAACCACTAAGAAACGCAGCGGGACTTTTTTTTTAAATAACAGTTTACAATCATGTAATTTTTTTTTTTTTTTTTTTATAGGATAAGGGTGACAAACGAGCACACAGTCCACCTGATGGTAAGTGGTTGCTGCGGCCCATAGACATCTACTTCTATCCTCTATTACAAATCAAAATGTAGATGCGTTGTCACCCGTGAGGACTAGGATAGAATGCCTCATTTCCAGTAAAAAGGGCCTCCGGCCACCTGCACTCACCAAGCGAAACGCAGAGGTGAACCTCTACTTCACGCTGGTTTTCTGTGAGGTCGTGGTACCACCCCGGTTCGAGCCGGCCAATCCGTGCGACAGCAAAAGCTGCCGCGTGGCTCTACCATTGTTAAATAATTAACAACACAAAACAAATTAGCAATAGCTTCGTAGCGATCACCTCATTCCCAGGGGTTATTATCATTCATTAATTACTTAATATTATTCCTCTATGTTATTTTATACAAACTTTGTTTAATAAAGTTTTTGTACTTTGAGCAGGTTAAATTTTGTATATTTTCTATCTGAGATTATATTGTAAAAGCGTATACATCGCCCCATGAATTAATTACTGACTCGGTGGAGTCGAGTAACTGGTGCCATTAGCTTGTGTTAGTTGTTACGTAAATAGGAACAAAGCTACAAATATGTTATTGTTAAGATTTATACTAAAATCTTGCAAGGGTAATACAGCAAAACTGCGTTTTCTGCCAACTTCAAATTTGAGGTACCCAATTCGAATGTATGTTCTTTTTTCTGTCATAATGACTTTTTTCTTGTTGAACCGATTTCGATCATTAATTCTAAATTTTACTATGATGTTTCATCTGTCAGATGTTGATCTGTGACGGCCAACATTTTTCTACCGACTTAAAAAGGAGGAAGTACTCATTTCGACTGAATGTTTTTATTTTTATTTTTATGTGTGTCACCTCATAGCTTTGTTCTACCTGAACCGATGTCGATGATGATGATGATTTTTTTTTATTTGAAAGCTTGTGCTTCTCATGTGGTGTCACATTAAATAGTTTTTGAGTTATTCTTCATAATATATATTGAAGTCGGTTGTACAAAACTTTTAATTTTAAATTATATTCCGCCATGTTGTAGTAGCATAAGGGAATCCGTCACCCTATCTCGTCCTGTGTGTATCGTAAAAGACGACCATGGGAAATGATAAAAATGTTTATGGCTTCCGATAGAATAGCGACATACTATCTCGTTACCGTCATAACCAGCGACAGTTCAGCGTTAAAAATTGAGATACCTCGTACTGCTTTTCAATTTACCTGCCAAGTGTGATTATTTAGACAAATCCTTCCTATAGTGAGATAGGTACATGTCCATCATTGTACTTTTAGGGGCTGATAAAGAAAACGAAGATGAATTTCATTTCATTTCATTTTGTGTATGTAGTTATGTATTTTGTATATGTAGTCTTAGTTTAAAGTTTTCTGTGTGTGGTCCACGGACTGCTGTAGAAACTTACTATCAGGTGAACTGAAAGTTCGTTTGTCACTTAATTTTCTACCGACTTCGAAAAGGAGAAGGTACTCAAATCGACTGTATGTTCTTTTTTTATTTGCGTTACATCAGAACTTTTTTTTGGGTGAACCGATTTCAATGATTTGTTTTTATTTTAAAGCTTGTGCTTTTCATGTGGTACCATATAAATTTTAATGAATATTTTAAAAATATTTTAAAATAATACGTTTAAAATATAAACTTTAATTTTATTATTATAATATATCGTCGTCTAAATATCATTTTTAGTTAAATATAATTTGAGTAATAGCGTATTACGTTTCAGCGATTTCCGCATTGCAAGAGAAGTAAGTAACCGACCGCAACGAATAGTTTCGAACTGTATTGTCGGTCTAATATTTGCCCATCGATTACCGCAAATATTCAGCTTACGTGAACAGTATATTTGGAGAATAGTCATAACTTATCATACATTCTATCAGAATTGTGAATTCGTAATTTAATTTATATATACGAAATATGCACCGCGTTATGGCGATGTAAGAAATTCTACTACCCCATATCGTCCCGTGGGAATCGTAAAAGGTGATAGATTGTAACAAATCAGAAAATGGGCAGCAGCGTCTTCTTAATAACGATTAAATTAAAATAAAAACTGCGGGTGCCAACCAGAAAAGCGTGTCAACTGTAGTAAAGAGACCTATGGAACTGAGACGTGTTCCTTCACTGCTGGCCGTATGAGGTTGCTCAAGCTAAAAAAATGCAGTTAAGCACATTTTCTAAGCTTAGAGGCAGTTAAGCTTTAGTAATTGCTTTATTCCTTAGCAGCAGTTTGGCTAGGATATACCTTAATAGTACGCTAAAAGACGGTTAACAATAGTAATAGAAGCTAAACACGTCTAAAAACACTTATCTGCTTCAAGTGTAGAATTAATAAAATATATTAAAATCACATCTCTCCTAAATAAGCAGTCACGGCTTTTAGTATAGGATGACCCTATCAATTATAATTAAAATAATATTTAAACAGCGGCAAACTGAATTTGATACGAATACAAACGTTGTAACTTTATGCGTGCGTGAATAATTCGATCGGCAAGTATGATTAGAGCTCTTGTCAGAGTGCGTCTGAAGTATTATATTTCGTGGTTTGGATATCGCTTTTAAAAACTATTTTACTGTCCAAAAAATGTTAATCGTGGTAGAGCCATGCCATAATAGTATAGTTGTAGCACTAATGGGTCAGCTAGACCGGGGAAGGACCACGCTCTCACAGAATACCAGCGTTAAATTGCTATTTAACTTAACGCTTAACGCTGCTGTGTTCCGTTTGGTGAGTGTAGAGAACCGGAGACCATTTTTAGTGGAAAGGAGGCATTCTATCTTAGTCTTCACGGCTGGCAACGCATCTGCATTTTATAATATAAAAAAATGTGTCTTTTCCAATTAATAGCAACCATAGACTCAAGTTTCCTCCAACGTTTTGCCGCTTGCAGATGAAACATAAATTGTGAGGAAGAAATTTAATAAAATTTAAAGGAAATAAAATAGTTATATTTATTTTTATCATAACATTTTCCACTCATTTTAAAATTAAGTTCTGAAGTTTCTAAACTGGCACCTCCATTGAGATTGCCACATACCACATATAGCTTAGTACTTGATCCTTAAAATAACAGCCTATATACGTTCCACTGCTGGGCACAAGCTTCCTCTCATTTCGAGAGGGATTAAGGGCAAGGAAATGTCCGCCGCGCTGCCCCAATGCGTATTGGCGAACTTCAGATGTCTTCGAAATCTTTTTTCTTATTTCTCAGACGTGCAGGTTTCCTCATCCGATAATTTCCTTCACCGCCAAGTACGTTGTAAATCAGCACTTAAAATTTCAATTAACAATTTCATTGGTGCCGGCGGGGATCGAACCCGGGTTGCTCGCGTACTGTGAAACTTACAGCGGACGCTAACCATCTGAGCCACCAAGGCTTTGAGCCTTGTTAATATTAAAACTGTAGCTACTTTTATAAACCTGCTTTAGTTACCACTTAAAAAGTATTCATTAATGGTACATTTTATTCAGCACTTCTCTAATATGAAAATAATTTAATAAAATTAAAAATTTTGTACAGCTGACTTCAATATAAGCGTCTTCAATATAAGCTATTTAAGAATAACTCAATAACCATTGGTTTGACCTTGATCAATTCAATAAATTCAAATTCATATGGGACCACACGAGAACTATCAGCTTTCATATAAAAAAAGAATCATCGAAATCGGTTCGCCCAGTACAAAGTTATGAGGTAACACACATAAAAAAACATACAGTCGAATTGAGTACCGTCTCCTTTTTGGAAGTCGGCAGAAAATAATATTAAAGTACGTTGCGGCCAAGGAATTTCCAATTTAATTTGAAGTAGGCATGCGCTGCTATAACTGCTGTTCGGTCAAGATGTCTGACAATAGTCTTTCTTGTGCATAAGTGTGGATGAAGTTATATATGAAATTACTACACCTGTAATACACCATTTTCATAAACTAACATTTTTCCTTATTTGAGATTAAATAGTTTCCAAATGTAATGAAGCTGACCTCTTCCCTACTATATTACTAGAGTATTTATATATTTTTATTTTACACATTGAATAATGTCTTGGTTAAACAAAAGCAAGAAGTTAGTGAGCATGGTGATAAAAGAGGTAGCAGAAGACCGTACACCATAATAAATTTCTTATGTTTACGCGAACACTACACATTCAAATGAAACTAGTTTTTTTGTCGGATTTTATCGCGTATAATAACCTATTTTATATTCCCGACGTTTCGAGAATTTTACAGCACCCATGGTCACAAGGGGGACTGAGGTGATCGAGGTCTCAATGTCCACAAGAAAAGTCTGCAGTTTGTGGTCATATCCTAGACGGCCCCCGCCATTATATCAGATTTGATAGAACACAAACCCTCGCGAAGAACATCGGTTCCTGCCAAGGATGATATGTTAGGTTATTGAAGTTTGTCTGCGCCGCGGTTTTGTAACTTATAATCTTTAATATGAATATATTTATATAATCTGCATTTTAAATAAGATATATTTATATATTATTTGAAATATATATATATATATATATATATATATATATATATATATATATATATATATATATATATTTATACCTAATTGTTTTGTAATAATTGTATATTCTGTACTTCCGTTGCTATTCAAATATAAGTACAGTACGCTCGTTACAAACAAAAAAATTGATAAATATCTTAACGGACTCGCAACCTAATTGTTCCCACCGTAATTATTGTATAAGATGTATAGCTACTTTTAATAGTTCTAATGAGCAATTATTAAAGTCCCTTGTTGTATTCTGAAGAATAATAAAAACATATTAATTTCAATAGAGAAAGAGACTGGATACTATCACCTACTTGGGATTCTGTAATTAATTAACTTAAAATGAAACCCAAGCGTACTACTGCAAAACGTTAAGACAGTAAGTTGATTCTGCGTAGATCGAACCTTAAGTAGCAATTAAAAAGCTGAACTAACTCCGTGTTAACTCTGTTATCAGGACCTCAATCACCTCAGTCCCCCATGACCATGGGTTCTATAAAGCACTCGAAACATCGCGAATTAAATTTTAGTTAATTAAATGCGAAAAAATACGTTAAAGTACTTTTAATAAATATGTCGATTCTGTTAAAGATAAGGACTACGTGCCGTAAGTGGAGATGTCTCAAAACATTTCTGATACCGAAGACCACAATCAGTCTATATCATACTTCTTGCCGCTTACCAATTTCCATGATAAAAAATCAGTAAATAAAATAGATACCTCAGATCAGATTTGGCAGAAGATGAAGAATTATAATAAATGAAAACGGTGTGGTAGAGTAGAAAATCACATCTCAAAGTAAATAAAAAACAGGTTCTTTAAGATTAAAAATCATTGTCTTGTTTTTCCTAATAGCTGTTAGTGCTAAGCATGAAAAAAGTTTTGATATTCTTTAAGCCAAAGCACATTTTATTTTACACTTAGCAACTTTTTAAACTTACATAATAATAATGTATCTTTACTTATGCTTAGCAAACAAGCGGTTCCTTGAGATTGATGTACAATTAACTACATTTTAGTAATGTTTCACGTGTTTTAATTTGATTATTTTCTGATAAACTATACTATATAGCAGTAAAATCACTAAACAACAATAAAGTAAAGTCTAAGAGTAAAATTTAAATAATGCGTCGGAAATCAAAAGAAAGTTAGCCCCTTTTTGGTTTATGATTACCGTTAGTGCTATACTAAAATCTTTATGTTTGAAAATGGCTGTAAGTGTCGATGGACTACAGTAACTTACTATCAGGTGAAACATAGATTCGTTTGTTACATCAGTTGTTTTTTAAGAAGTGTTGAATCATTTGTTTCTTCAATTTTATTCAAAGTAAATTAAAGATCATTTTAGATAATTATAAATTATTATATTTAATTTTCTCATTAGAGTCACATACTAGCTGCATCTTTGTGGTGATCTCATCTTAAAATCAACATTTGTCGGTCGAGACTATATGTATATATTATGTCGAGTCATAGCTGCAGTGCGAATGGATCCACACTGCAGCTATAATACTCTACCGTATGGCTCTACCACATATAACTATAATGTTATATATATTTAATTATAACAGTTAAATGCTTGACGAATGAATTTTTTAAACAAATATAGGTACATTAAAAAATTTTGACGATAATACTTAAAAAATTAGTTACAAATAATATTTCCTTTTACATTTTAATGACTACTTAGAAAAAAAATAAAAGCGTAAAAACATCGAACTTCATGAATGCGAAAGAAATTCCGCCTGCAATTACATTCAAATGACTTTCTTTTGACGCACGTGAACAAGTACGAAGTAAATGTAAACTGTATTCGATAATGTCGAATTGTATTGTCCTTACCCAGGTATTGTCGGCTACGCGGCGTGCGTTTTGCAATCACGCGATCGTTAATAGCAATTACCGCTGCTCACGTTCGTGTTTTATGTCAAAGTTGCACGTGTGGCAGCGGCCTTAATAGGAACTGTTTGTTTATTCATATTGTCCTGTTTAAACATCGGCACACGATATGGGATCTTCTATTTGTAATGGGTTTGAAATGTTTTTAATATGTAAAAAGTATAGCGATTTTAGCGCGAACAATAAATTGGATAAATTTCGTTACGCGGACAATAGCTTCATCAGGTTCGACTCAATACTTAGTATGAGTCAAATATGGGCTAAATATAGGAATTTTATGTAGGCTACTTAAAGGAAAAACTAATACCATAACACGCTCCGTGAGTATATTCATGGAGAGATTGCAAAAAGTATAAAGTATCTTAAATATGGTTTCATTAAGGGGAAAGTTCCATTGAAAACGAGGCGTTCTATCTTACACCCCTGGGATGAACATTTATTAGCATTTTATTCTTAATCGAGGACAGATGTAGGTGTCTGTCTATAGGTCGCATCATTCACTTACCATTATGTAAGCTAAAGATGGCAAGACTCTTTATCTGCCTAACAATACATTAGGGTATATGTCACTATCTTACCTATTTCTGCTGAGATATATCAGTATTTGCACCGCTGTATTCCGGTCTGAAGAACTTAAGGACAGTATGATTACCCGCTCAGAGGCATTCCATCTTAATCGTCAAAGGTGAAAGAGCATCTGTATTTTTGATTATAGTTGGTTGGATGTATCCGTGGGTTGCAATAGACACTTGCCTTTAGGTGGATTCTATTTTTTTTTACTTAAATAAATCGAAATGCATAAATAAGCCATGTGTGTAGGTACCATACCTCAATTAGTGGACGAGTAGTTGGGATGTCTTCTTCCTGGTGCTTACCAGTAAGTCGAATATAGAAGAGCAGTGCGAGTGTCAGTCTCTCAGTTATAAAATAGTAATATTATTAATATTATTATTGAGACATATCGTTAATCATCACATTGTTTCAAGAAGTAGTTACTATCCTCTATAAACAGCCCTTACTTGACTTTACATATTTTCGAAATATTTTAATTTATTTTCCTATTCCTTACGATGTTTTCCAATTTGTATAAATTGCAATTAACAATTTGATTTTAGTAGGAGTCGAGTGTGTCCAAGAGTGTTTTTCGCGAGAATTTGTGTTTTATCAAATCTAATGTAATGGCGGGGGCTATCTAGGATATGATCACATACTGCAGATTTCCCGGAACGTTGGTGTTTCACGTCATCTATGTATTCTTTGATGTGGGTTTTAATAGATCGTTTTGTTTGCCCTATATATGAGAGACCACATTCACAATCAAGCTTGTACACTCCTGCATCTTGTAAAGGGATCGTACACTTGACGAATGGTAAGAACTGACTAATCTTCTTCGGCGGCTTGAAGAATGTGCTAATAGAAGCTCGCTTCAAGATGTAGCCAATCTTGTCTGTGACACCTCTGACATATGGTAGTACAGCAGGCACACGCTCGACTGTGGCGGGCTTGACTCGGTCACTGTGAGGTAGGCGCTGGATCCGAACTTGAGGTCTTGCAGAACCTGTTTGACGCATTGAAGCTCGGCTGCCAGGTGTTTGCTGTCACAGTTCCCTCGTGTTATCTGTAATAAAGATTTGCCCACGGTAGCTAACTGTGAAAGATGACGGCGATATTCACCGTTTAAATAATGTCAGTTCGTATGGGTCTTTTTTCTCTACACAGTTTGACCTATGGTGTTTTTAAGATTTTGGATGACTAACAAATCTAGGAAAGATAAATAAATATGACTTGACAATGACTCTCCAATTTCAAACGTAAAAGCCAGTCAATGTATGCCTGCCTATTTTTATCGTAACGTACCGAGCTGGAGGAACCTTTACCATTGATCACGACTTTTTGAGTTCAGTTACTTAAATATGAAGTAATAAGTCTAAGCGCCAAATTTTTTACACCGTATTGTTGTAGTTTTCTAATTAATGTCTCATGATGGACACAGCCGAAAGCCTTGGAAAGATCACATACAATACCTAAGGCATCTTGTGAATTTTCACAGGCATTAAAAATATATTCCATACGCTCAACACCGGCGTCAGACGTCGAGCGACCGCTTGTAAAACCAAATTGATTTTTATGAAGTAATTTATTTGTTTAAAAATTAACAATTGATCCAAAAAAAAATTTTTTTAATTTTACTGAGAGTTGTTACTATAGAAATAGGTTCTAAAATTAGCGGGGTCCAATGTACTACCAGATTTAAATAAAGGTATTACTTTACTATACTTCATTAAACCAGGAAACACACCAAAATCGATACAAGTATTAAAAATAATAGCAAGATGAGGTGCAATTAAATCTATTATGGACGCAATAACTGTAAAGGAAATCCCCACAAATCTGCGATTTTCTTTACATCAATGGTTTTGAAGTATATTATAATATCTTGCGGTAATACTTTTTCAAAACTAAATTCTTTTAAACAGGTATTATTAACATTCTGTTTGAGTAAATATATATATATAATCATCATAATCATCATTCAGGTCACTCCATAAAGTCCAAGACGTATTGAAGTATAAATATATACATCCCACTTACTTTTAGTACGTACTAATATTATTAATTCTGTGCTTTTAAAATATTGTAATTTAAATCTCTAATTATTATAATAATCATGTATGTATGGAATTTGGGTTTTGGAATATTTTGTATTTGTACAGCGATCTTTTTCAGCCGCTACAAACAGCCAATATTGTATCCACTCACGACGGCGACAGACGCCGAACTGAGAGAGGCAGTCAGACTGCCGCAGTCTATTAACAAAAAATAAATTAATACAAGGCTGCTAAAACACTGAAAATTTCGACATTTCTTAGACGAAAAAAAATTAATTATAATAAAACAAAATAAAATTAAACTGCCTTTTACATTCCATGGCTTCCCACGTGACAGATGAAGTTATTAAAAAATAGATTGAGTTAAACAATTAATATTTTCAAAAGTTATCGTGTTTACCACTCCATGTGGACTTGATAAATCTACACCATAAGCCACTAAACTCACTTTTCTATGTAAAAATAGCAATTAATCATTTTCAAAAAAAATATTAATAACTTCAACAATCATTTGTCTTTCTGACAATGTGCTTTTTATATCATTTTTATGATCAATATGATTGTTAGATAAGATTTAATGCGACAAAACGTAGGAATCTTGATTTTTAAGCGCTATTAGAATATACCTACGCGCTTTGCGCTAGGCATGCAATATGCAAGAAAAGAAATATTTCGTTTTTGTTTTTAATAACAAATAGTAAACAAAAATTAATTATTAACTTTTTAAATCACTCGAAACAAAAAGATCTTGAAACGGCTGAAAAGATTTTCTTGAATCATAGCTAAGAACACTCTCGATCAAGTCACCTTTCAAAAAAAAACTGAATCTAAATTGGTTCATCCGCTTTGGAGCGACAATGTTACTGATACATACACAGACACAAATACACATACACACCCAAAAAAGTTTCAAAATACCATCACAATATGATTAAATAATAATGATATAAATGAATAAATATGATCGAAATTCGATCGCGACGGCCAGTCTTAACGGATACTAGCTATCTTCGCAGGACAGGGTTAAAGTGCACGAGCATAGCTTTACATGTGGTACAGCCATGCTGCAACAATATTACAGAATGCCATCTCACTAGCGTAAAATAGCAGCTTTTTGCTGCTGTGTTTCGTGTGGTGAGTGTAGAGAACCGGACACCCTTTTTACTGGAAAAGAGGCATTCCATCTTAATCCTCACGGGTGACAACGCATATGCATTTTGATTTGCAAACGAGGATAAATGTAGGTGTCTACGGGCCACCATGAAGACATTGTGATATTGTACCCGAAGGGCATTGTTGACTCTCTGCGTAACTGGGTTCAATATCTCATATCTCATCTTAGTCCTTATTCGTCAAGAATTAATTTGGACTGTATATCGTTTGTCACATTTGTACTGAAAAGAGAAAACTTCAACATAGGACTATTTCGTTAAAGTTTGTTTTTTTTTTAATCAGTTTAAATTAGTTATTACTAATTTGAACTGATTTAAAACAAAAAAGAAATAAATCCTACCTAGGTATCCGTTTTGTAGGTATTATTCTCTCACCTATTTCTGTCGCCACGCAACAGTGCATTTTCTGCTGTTTAACGTTGGTTGAAATTCCATGTTCTGCAGTAGCCAATTACCATCACATCAGTTGGAATGTAAGTTCGTTTCTCACCTGTATTATATGAAAAAAAAACCGCCCTCATCATCTCTAAACATTCCAAAGATAAACATGGGCCACTTCTATAGCAAGGAAGATATAAATACATAGATAGATAAAGATATAGATAGAAAAATTATTCCGTTACCGATCCTGCTTATTACAGACTACTGCTGAACATAGGTCTCCCCCGTAGATTGCTTTATATGGGGGATATTCGCTATAGTTACATCGCTTGGCAAGCGGGTTTGCAACCGAAGTTTCTTAGTTTTACACGTTACTAAGAAGACGCTGATGCCTGCTGCAAAATTATATGCGCAGAAAATTAGTTTAATGGTCTTTAAATAGGTTACGCCCTCCTGTAAAGATTCATGAAGTAGTTCGTCGTTTAATTTCAATACATTGATAATAGTGTGTTGTCAGATTGTGGGTATTACGTGACCGTAAATTAGTAGGAGGCTGGGGGAAGGGTGAGTTAAAAGTGGAGGAACGCCTCCGTCTTTGCGAACGGACTAGTTTGGCGTTGACAACTAGCCTATTACAAGGTTTACTCCATGCGTTGTCGTAATTTCATTATCTCAAAAAAATATAAAATAATTTATGTACTAACTATACTTAGAATAAATTGCTTTATGGGTGTAAAACATTGATCATTGATTGCGTAAATTGAGTCTGTGGAACATCAAACACATTATGAACCTAAATTTAATAATATTATACTTAAAGAAAACCTAAACAACACGCATCGATCCTAAGCTGATTATTTTATTTTATGAGGAAGCCTATGTTCTGCAGTCGACTTGTGAATGACATTAATTATGATGATGATATATTTAATATTACCCTTATGTTGGTTACTTACTAATATTAATAATTTATTATTAGTAAGTTTGTTTAAGTTAAAAAGGTTAAAACACATTCTAAATGCGAGTTCGTACATCTGCTTGGCTCAGGCCTCCTTTCGTCTCTGGGAAGGTGATGGAGCGCTTGGACTGATCGCCGCTGCTCCAGCGCTTTACATTTATATTTATTATAGTGAATCTTTGCCTACTTGATGCAACATCTTATGGCTACAGCAATAATAGGTCGGCTCGACCGGAGAAAGTTCACGCTCTCACAGAGTATATCATCCATCATGTTAGTGCATTGGAGTTTTCTGTGTTAAAGTTTTAAAATAATTACGTGTATGCTTCAAATTCTGTTTTTTTTTTAATCAGGCTATTCAGCCATTTCACTTTATTTTAATTAACTGAAACGAATCGTACAACTGCATTTGATTTGTTCCGTGTTGTTACAGTGTAAGAATATCCACTAGAATTACCAACCAGTAGGGAAATATTTAATTCATCACCATCACAGACCTCCACAAGTCCACTGCTGAACATTGGCCTCCCCCAAGGAATACGACAAAGCATGGTCTTGAGCTACCTGCATCCATCGACTTCCTCATCATTTATTAAGTTACTTTTAAATTCAAAAAGTTAGGCTTTTAAAATAACTTCTAATTTTTTTTTATAAACATTCTAAAGTCGTTGTTAAGACGAAGTGTATCGAAAAAATAAAGCCTCGCCTTCGCAACCTATTATGTGGTTAATTTTTCTTTTTTTTAGTTTTTAAAGTTTATTCTTTAACATTTTGAGTGGACTGAGGAATATTTCATATATATACAAATATATTTGATAACTACATACAAACGCCATCAACGCCTTTTTCACCGTCAGTAGTGATTTTTGTATAACCTATTTAATAAGAGAAGAATTATTGAAATTGATTCAGCAATTTCCGAAAAATCGGTGAGCAGACATAAAAAATAAACATACGCGTCGAATTTGGAGTTTTCTCGTTTTTTAAACTCAAAACTTTTAAAATGCAAAAAAAATATTGCATTTTAATTAATTAAGTAAAATTCATTTCAAATGAGGAAGCATGGCCTTAGTCCAAGTTTCATGCTGATAAACAATGCACAATTTATGGTGCCGGATCCGGGAAAATAAATCATAGATTGTCAACACTTCAGAGGAAGTGTTAGGAATAATGTCATCCTGGTATTACAAAGTTGGATGATAACTTTTGGGCGATCAGATAGCTGAGTTATTATAATAACTTATCAAGAAATATGGATTGACATTTGGAGACAGCCGCTTTACTCAACGAACAGAATTATTTAATTTAATACATAATATGTACTGCATAAGTTTACATTTACAATCGTTAACATCATTTAGCTATGTAATGTTGATGAGTGATGCAAGTTTTCAAGAAATATAACATTTTTTTTTATCTTCCCCTCATTATCTTCCTATTTGAATTCTTATTAAAGGATAGATGTAGGTGTCTATGGGCCACAGCATCCACTTACCATCATGTGGACTGTGTGCTTGTAAGGGTGATATCCTTATTAAAAAAAATAGCCGCAAAATATTTTTATTTTAAATTTCATTTCATTTGTAGGTTTCTCTTCTCCGGCGTGTGAACTGTACTCATGTTTTTTCTTGTTTATTTTTTTTATTTGGTATATGGTAGTGTAACTATATACCATCAAATGATATAAGTTATAAATGTATTCTTTTATTCCCAATTTTCGATGTTCTCGTATTGATGTTAAGATATATAAGCGCTTGGCTCGTTACTTAAATTGCTTAATCCACACAATATCTTGACCCCCCCATTTCAAGTCGCCTAAAGAGGCGAGAGAGGTTGAACTATCTCATTTTTATGTTTCTTGAAAATAATTCTTTCGAGTTAAATTACTCGCTAGTGTCCAATAATCGTTCGCAAACTACTGTGTTTTGTTACGTTTATTTTATATACAAATCTTTTTTTCTCCAATAAATATATTATCTAGTAGTTAACTTAAAAAAAAATTTTAAGCGAATGCATATTAAGTAAGCTCAAGGTATTAGAATGAAGAATAGTTAGTAATTTGTATTAGCTTATACTAACTGCATTGTTGGCTTTACGGAAGTTCGTATACAGCGGTAAATTGTAATTAAACATCGTAGGGAAATGGACGGTGAGATTAGAGACCACCACTGGAGGCCAATTGACTCCACGACTAGGTGTTTAATGGAAGCTATTACGGGACTTTGCAAATGAGCCGATGCAGAAGCATTTTGCTTGGCCGAATACAGTTTCTCTCGTTTTGATTAACATTACAAATGGTGGGCGCAAATCAAGCATTGTGATTTTAATTATTATAATAGTAAAAATGTTCTCCTGACCGATTTAGGTTACGGCGGTCTTTCGCAATGGAGACAAGCTAGTAGCTGAGGAATATAGTGCACGAGCGTGTGCACAAGCACAGGTGCACTCTAAATTGATTTTTATAACCTACGTGATTTCTAAAGCATGAGAGTAAAAATCGTCAACTTCTTGACGAATAAACCTAAACAATACTGATTTCTATTAAATGTTACTGATCAGAACCTGTTACCTCAAGATTAGCAGCCACGTTTTCGATCACAAGACTAACGAGGCAATCGTAGGTAACAACAACATAGACCAACGTATTATAATATCACTTTTGTTAACAATATATAAAAATATTTTGAAGTGAAACTTCTTTATCAACGTAGTGGAGGCATTTATTAGGGTACAAAAAAACGCTACGTTTTCTTGTAATGTTTCACCGTGTTTAACCTAATTATTTAAAATATAAAATAAAAGAAGAATGATAAAAAATGCAAAAAAGTTTTCTTCGTATCTTTACATACAATTACACACACGATTTATTATTTTAACATTTAGGCCCAAAATGACAAAATTAAGTCCTTCATTAGTCTATAAAATCCGTTAAATAAGATTTTACCGTAAAATATCTTCTATTTGTAAATAAACACTAGAAATGAGTTGGGGGGTGACTCGAGCTAAAGGCCTAGTCAGTATGAATAGCGTATCATGTAGAGGGTATCATGGGGGGTCATGGTTGAATAGGGGCAAAAAGTATCCATTACACTCCTAGGTGGTCAAAATGGCCAAAAACCAAAAAAAAATCTATTTTGGCTATAACTCCGTCTCCTTCGGAGGTTCTTACACAGTTTTTACTTCCCGCATCCCACTTGATTTAATCTAACAACTGCATGCAACACGTACAGACATAATACCTTCACGAAACAATACTGAGCAGGGATACTATGGCAGGCAAATGTCGCATGACCTCAATATTGTCACATCTAGTGTTTGAAAACATAAAATTTGTGTTATATTTTATGCGATTTATCCATCCCACTTATATTCAAAAGTGTAAAATAAAAGTGTAACTAAAAAGTTTTAGAGAAAAAAACTAAATGTTTTTGCCACAGGCGACAAATGAATTAAAATGTAACCGACCAATAATCAATATGGACGTGAATAAATAGAATAAGTATGTATGTCGATATAATTTGCTGACATTATTCATTCTTAGAGCCAGCCTCGAAGGTTAAGCGCATTCTTTAAAATTTCATAGTACGCGAGCTCACAGGGTTCGATTTCTACCAGCACTAATGATTTTGAACCGAAATCAGAACACAAGGAGGTTCTTTATTTACCGCGTATATTTTATCTATGTGCACCGAGTTTTTAGAAACGATTTAAATATTTTTTTGAAGTAAACACTTCTGTAGAATCGTGATTTGAAACTCGACAAAATGAAAAAGCTACACTAAAAAGAGACAAATAGATACATGGATAGGATTTAGCATGCAAGAGAATGAGATATAATATAGTAAACACTGTTTATTATAAATTTATTTATATTTAATTACATAAGCCCTATAATTTCTAACGGCTGTAACACAGTTTATACTAGTATAGCCGTCAAAGCTAACTTTTTTTAAATGTAACTTTTTAATTTAAAATAGATATAATACATAACTGTAATTTATCCAACTGAGATTCTAATAAAATATAATTATTTTAAAAAATTAATATAAAATTATCATACTCCTGATACACTGCACTCGTCTCAATCTTTTAAAGTTGAGTTTTCTAAAGGTTTCACTTCTGCCGCGCATGAACTGCACATACTATGTTTAATTTTTTTTATTTTATATGTAGGTTAAACTTCTAAATGGTCCCACATAAATTGGAAAAACAATTCTAGCTCTTAGGGTTGAAAAGTAGGGGACGGAGACTGTTATGTAGCTATTTAGACGTTAATGATTACCTTGAATGTGTAATTTTCCATAGTTTGAAAAAATTAAACAGTGTTAACTAGTGAAAAGCGACTTCAAAACTAAAATGAATAAAATTATTTCGAAACTAGAGCTGTTATTCCACGATATACTTTATCTTAGCACTAACTTCAGAAGCTATTATGTGGAATTTAATTTAATATTTTTAGTTTTTGAAGTCGGTTTTGAACTTTTGTTAAAGTTTTGATTTTTTAATAACAATTTAACTTTACATGTTAAAGTCTCGCTGCAGTGTGATAAGGCTGAATGGATAGGTCAGCTTGACAGGGGAATGATCGCGCTCATACGTAATTTTGCGCGCCACTAGCGCCCTCTCGATATATCCCCGAAACTCTTCACCGCTGCATTGGAAGACGTTTTCAAGCTTCTGGACTGGAAAGGATACGGAATTAACATCAATGGCGAGTACATCACTCACCTTCGATTTGCCGACGATATAGTCTTCATGGCAGAATCGCTGGAGGAACTAAGCACTATGCTCAATGACCTCAATAGTGTCTCCCAACGGATAGGTCTTAAGATGAACATGGACAAAACAAAGATTATGTTTAATGTCCATGTCACACCTATGCCGGTAGTTGTTGGGAGCACTAAGCTCGAAGTTGTTGACGAGTATGTTTACCTGGGACAAATAGTCCGACTAGGTAAGTCCAACTTCGACCGAGAGGTCAATCGACGGATTCAACTCGGCTTGGCAGCGTTCGGGAAGCTACGACACATCTTCTCGTCAGAAATACCTCAATACCTTAAAACAAAATTGTACAACCAGTGCGTGTTGCCAGTGATGACTTACGGAACTGAGACGTGGTCCTTCACTGCTGGCCGTATAAGGAAGCTCAAGGTCGCTCAGCGAGCTATGGAGAGGGCTATGCTCGGAGTTTATCTGCGTGATAAACTTAGGAATGAGGATATCCGCAGTAGAACCAGAGTAACCGACATAGCCCAACGGATTAGTAAGCTGAAGTGGCAGTGGGCCGGCCATATAGCTCGAAGAACCGACAACCGATGGGGAAGAAAGGTTCTCGAGTGGCAGCCTCGTACCGGTAGGCGAAGTGTAGGGCGTCCCCCCACAAGATGGAGTGACGACCTGGTAAGACATGCAGGAAGTCGATGGATGCAGGTGGCTCGGGACCGTGCTTTGTGGCATTCCTTGGGGGAGGCCTATGTTCAGCAGTGGACTTGTGAAGGGCTGTAATGATGATGATGATAGCGCCCTCTTGTATCAAGTAACAGAACTAGGAGAGTCAAGAACGTTCTAGAAATTTCCATGTAAGAACTTTCTAGAACTATCGACACCTAGTCGATCGGGACCGATATGTACTCAAACATTCTAGAAGTTTCCCCAACAGTTGCCGAGATGGAACAGCGTGTAAGATTGGTTTTCGCATCAATTACACTGACGATGGTGCGAAATGCCACACAAGCCATATCCCGATGAGCGAGGTTGTGTATTGAGCAAGGCTCTTTTGAAGACATTTTGAGCCGTTTCTGTAAATTTGACGTTTATTATGAAAATGTAAGTGTTCATATAGGTTGTTTCGTTAGGTTAGGTCTTTTAAAATTTTTGTAAAATGAGGTAGAAATGTTGGTACATTCTGCATAGTTTACTTTTTAATTTTACTGAAATAGGGGTTCACATCAGTGAAAATAATATTTTATTTTTATTTTTTGGGGTATGTTATACAGCGTTACTACGGTTCTTAAATATTGTGAATGGACTTAATATAAGGCCCTGTTAAGCTGAACGCACATATGTCCGCGCCGTACGCGCCGTACGCGCCGCACGCGCCGAATTTTAGAATTCGTTGTATGAAATCATATGAAACCTCGCAAACTACACCCGCACCGTACGCGCCGAATTTTATAAAATGCGGTAGGTATACGATATCGAAGGACGAATGCTGATGACGTCATATAACGCGGCGCGTTTGGCGCGTGTGGATACTCAGTGTTGTGTAATGTTGCCACCTTAGTGGATTTTCCACTAAAACTGGTGGTTTCGACTTACGTGATAGTTTTTGTATTTTTATAACTTAATTAATTCGTAATTAATTATACATAATTTGATTTTTTTTTACATCGGTTATCAATATGAATACTTAGTGATAAATTATTTACATACTGAACTAAAAAAATGGTTAAATTTAATTCAAAAACCCAATTATACCTGATTACTTAATTATCAATAAAAATACTTACCTCAAACATACAACAAGTCTTTTTTCTGGTTCAATTGGTCTTCTAAATCTTGAGTTTTCCTTAGAAAGATATGGTTTTAGTACATGTACCAATTCTTGAAGTACCTTGTATGTTAAATGCAATTATCTGAAAAATCGTTCATCATCACCTAATAAATCTTTAAATAAAGTATATCCCCTTCATATTCTCCATACGATTGCCTTTTTAAATTTATATTATGAATCCAGAATCTTCTTTTTCTCCGAAATTTTTTTCTTCTTCCTATGCCAATAAGCAGGCTATTACTATATTTCTTTCCATAGTGATTTCGAGCGATCAATTTCAATGTACTGTTTCACACCAGTGGTTGGAAAAAACTACAAAAGTTGTTGGTAATACAAAAGATTTGCGGACGGTGCGGACGATGCGTACGGACATATGTGCGAGGCCATCAGTAAAACTCGGCGCGTACGGCACATACGTTGCGTACGGTGCGGACATATGTGCGTTCAGCTTTAAACCTCCTTTCAGCTTCATGGGTAATTTTGTAACAACCTGTATAGTAGAAGGTTGACTATGTAAGGCCGGTATACACCACGACCGAGGCAGTATTGAATTGGTGATACAAGCGAATACTTCGAAGCGATGCAACTGAGAACTAAAATGATCTGTAGTACAGTTGTTTTTGAAATTATAGTGTGGTTTTGAGTTGTAATTACTGTTCTGTAATTAAAGTGTCAATTATGGAAATTTGATCGGCAGTTTTTAATTGTCTCGAACTCGTAACAATTGGTGTCAGAAGTGGAATAAAATCATGCCGATTTTACCTAAAGACTACACGGAGGGTATCCGTACCCGAAGTAAACGCCAACAGGAGACGGACCAGATACGTTTTGGTGGTGCAACGTCGCAGACGTCGGAGAGCCAGGTGCCGACCACATAGGCCGGCTCATCAGCAGCTCTGCATCTGCAGCACCTGTCTTAGATGATCTGATGTTGATACTGCAGGAGCAAGCCCGCCAACAAAGGGACTGGCTCGCCAACAAGAGGAATAGGCCCGCCGACAGGAGGAACAGGCCCGGCGGTTGAAAGAGCAGCTACAGAACGGTATGGAAGAGCAGATGCTTCTCATGAAGCACCTTCACGCTACCTTCAGGAAAGAGACAAGGGAGGAAAGGATAGGGTTGCTGAACATAACAAACGCCTGTCGGAAGCTGAACGCCGAATCACCTATGTGAACAACCGAAAAAAACCAAAAAATTTAATACTTGACTGCTGGCCGTATGAGTAAACTCAAGATCGCTCAGCGAGCAACGGAGAGGGCTATGCTCGGGGTTTCTCTGCATGATAAACATAGAAATGAGAATGTAAACAGCAGAATCACAGTAACAAATGGCAATGGGCCGGCCATATAGCTCGAAGAATAGACAACCGATGGAAAAAAAGGTTCTCGAGTGGCAGCCTCGTATCAGTAGGCGCAATGTAGGGCGACCCCTTACTAGATGGAGTCACGACCTGGTAAGACATGCAGGAAGTTGATGGATACAGGTGGCTCATGGACTTGTGAAGGGCTATAATGATGATGATGATGATACTAATTAATTGACAGGAATATTAAAGAACATAACCTTTAATATTTAATATGAAATGCCCCGGATCGAATTGCTAATAGTCCCTTGTATTTCCCATCTGTAGGTATTGCAAGCCTTGCGGTCAGCTAATGGCAGCGATTAAGTAGAAAAGGCGGCACTTTAAGGGGAACATTATTGCTGGGCCTAAACCTAGGTTGAGATGAAACATAGAATAAAATAAAATCTAGGCGAATTAAAAATTTATTATGCTTAATTTAAAACACTTATCTCTTCTAAAATTGAAAGGAGAAAACCACATTTAAGTTTTATAAGGAGATAAACTAGCCCGGCAGACGTTGTTCTGACCTGTCCGGTATATGGCATGCTGACTTTCATTCTGAATTCACTCTGGAATGTTTTAGTGTATATTTCACCTATCGAGTACATATTTCATGAATTTTTGGCACTAAAGAAACACTTTCTGTGAAGACAAGTCATTTAGTTTTTCAGATATAAAATATTATTATAACTTGACTAGTGATCTAAAGATCTTGCCATTACTAAAAGTTACAGTCTTAAAAACAATGTGTGTGAAAGATTACACGTGGTAGAAGCGAAACGTTCAGAAACCTAAACTTCGAGAGAATGAGACAAATGCAGAGTTGCAGGAGTATGATCATTGTAGGGTTTATTTATTTATATTGTTAGCAATTTTAAAAATTATTTTATTTTACAATTTATCTACATACACCTATTACATTATAATATATTAAACAAAGTAAGTTTTCAATCTGATAATAACTTTACCAACTTACCTGTCAGGCAGAATGTAGCATAGTCAAGAAAACTTTTAATAAGTGGAATTTGATTGATGGATCTCTGTTATATATCCTAAAGGTAATAATATATTTATCTTAAAAGTACAGTAAAATATGCCATACGTTTAATGTTCTTCCCAAATTGATTTAATATGTTTTTGCTGTTATCGAATAGTCATGGCCGATACAATCTCAAGGGTGAGAATGTCACTACTACGATAGTGTAAAGAGTATAGATAGTACGCAGTCCCTCGCGTGGTGTAGTGGCGAGTAAGAATACCCACTAACTCATTAATTCCCGTGGGCGTCGTAAGAGGTGACAGAGGAAACTGAGGCAGAAGAAGGGCAGCAGCATCTTTCTGATAACAGAAAAACAACAATAAAAAACTGCGGTTGCCAACCTGCTCGCCAAGCGTGGCCACTATGTTAAAATACCCCAAATAATTAAAGTTACGAAGAGACAGCCCCCAGTCCCTGGCGGTCCCGCTATTCCTGGCTACGGTGGCGACTATGGTACAGGCGGGGCAGAGGGGCTAAGAATCTCCGGTTGAGGTTTGGTTGCCACCTTAGATGACTCGACGTGGCAACGCTACGCTACAATATAACGCACGCACCCTGAGAACTGACGAGAATATCCCAGAGCTGGAAGATGAGATAGACAAATTGAGCTGAAATATTGTGGGATTATCTGAGGTCCATAAACAGGAGGAGGATATTGAAATCCTCGAATCCAGCAACTTGTTCTATCACCGGGAGGGCGACCATCTGTCCCAAGGGGGTGTTGGATTTATCGTTCACAAGTCTCTCGTTGACAATATTTTAAAGATTGAGAGTGTGTCGACGAGGGTTGCGTACCTTATACTCAAAATCAACAAACGGTATTCGCTGAAAGTCATGCAGGTTTACGCAACAACCTACCACCACTAACCGTAGAAGAACACAAAAACTTTCCGAGCAAACTGTCAATCTCATGGCTGTTAGACGAGAAATGAAGCTGCAGTGTTCAGTAGATATGACAGTATACAGGCGACAGAACAGACAGATCTCCACATACATGCGGCGGGCCTTACGCCACTTTAATTCTGCTCGTATTGAAGAAGCAATCGAGCGAAACCAAGGCTCCAAAGTCTTTGTTAGAGATCTGTCTGCCAGAAATTGCCAACTGTTAAAGCTGGAAACCGAGTGCGGCAACATCGTTTCCGGGACACCTGAGATTTTGAGTGACATTGAGAGGTTTTATGAGCAGCTGTACAAATCACTGTTCGGGCTACTCGCAAGTGTGAGTAAAGATCCAAGGTCAATATTATCCGATACTACTCCGATGCCCGAGCTCTAATTTCGCTCAGACTGACGTCTGCTCTTCAGCACCTTAAAAACGGCAAGGCCTCAGGCGAATATAAAATTACAGTGGAGCTTCTGAAAGCGGGTGTAAAACTGGTAATTGAAGTTCTTCAGAAGCTCTTTAATTGCGTCCTCCATGTTGGAACTACACCGAAGACGTGGAGCAGGAGTACGGTTGCCTCGATCATCAGTAAAGGCGACAACGCTCTCTTGAAAAACTACAGACAGATTTTCTGTTCGTGCTGTTTTTTGAGTGTCATAAAGAATCGTCTTGCTTGCAGACGCTACGACTTTCAATCTCCCGAACAAGCCAGTTTCCGAAAAAGATTAAGTAACATAGACCACATACATAATCTTCGGAAAAATTAACAGTAGTCAGACGAGTACAATTTGCCACTATGTCTGGCGTATGTGAGTTATGTGAAAGCCTTTGATTCCATCGAAACTTAGGTGGTGCTGCGGTTCCTTTAGCGGTGCAAAGTTGACTGTTGGTATATCGAAGTGCTGAAGTGTTTGCACAGTAGGGCAACAATGTCTATTCGAGTATAGAATCGAAGTACAAAACCTATCCATTTGCAGAGAGGTGGAAGACAGGGTGACGTTGTATCCCCGAAACTCTTCACCGCTGCATTGGAAGACGTTTTCAAGTTACTGGACAGATAAGATACGGTATTATCTTCAACGGCGAGTACATCACTCGCACTTCGATTTGCAGATGATAGGATAGGATAGGATAGGTCTTAAGATGAACATGGACAAAACAAAGATCATGTATAGCGTCCATGTCACACCTATGCCGGTAGTTGTTGGGAGCACGAAGCTCAAAGTTATTGACGAGTATGTTTACCTGGGATAAATAGTCCGACTAGGTAAGTCCAACTTCGACCGTGAGGTTAATCGACTGATTCAACTAGGTTGGGCAGCGTTCGGGAACTTACGGCACATCTTCTCGTTAGGTTTACTTCAAAACTTGAAAACGAGTCTGTACAACCAGTGCGTGTTGCCGGTGATGAACTTTGCAACTGAGACGTGGTCCTTCACTGCTGGCCGGATGAGAAGGCTCATGGTTGCTCAGCGAGCTATGGAGAGGGCTATGCTCGGGGTTTCTCTGCATGATAAACTTAGAAATGAGGATATCCACATCAGACCAGAGTGACCGATATAGCCAAACGGATTAGTAACCTGAAGTGGCAATGAACCAGCTATATAACTCGAAGAACCGAAAAACGGTGGGCAAAAAGGTTCTCGAGTGGTGGCTTCGTACCGGCGGATGAATTTTAGGGCGTCTCCCCACTAAATGGAGTGACGACTTGTTAAGACATGCAAGTAGTCCATGGATACAAGTGGCTCAGGGCCGTGCTTTGTCGCATTCCTTGGGGGAGGCCTATGTTCATCAGTGGACTTGTGAAAGGCTGTAATGATGATGAATGATGATAGTACGCAATCTGTACATGCGCCTTTGCCAAATGTAGGTATGTAGTAGGGTCTTGTTTTAAACTACTGTATAAAAGGTACTCATTTTACAGCTCGGATTATTTTTAGGTTCACACTGAGGTGATTATTTTTCAATTTCCTTCGATGTCAGCTACATATCTCGTCAAAGATTTTTTATTCATATTTCGCTCCTATTACTTACTATTTCAATAAAAGCGATCCTAAAACGAGAGTAGAACTATCTCACATGAATCTTTTGGTACTCAAACTTGGGGGACTCAAAGGATGTATTAGATTTTGCAGACGTTATTTGTAAAGACAACTTTATTCTTATTTAATTATTTAAGGCGTATCTTTAGGGTACCTTGTTAATGTCCCTACATTAACAAGGTACTTTTAGTTTGCTTGCCCAAATAAAGTTATTTCTTCAAAGCTTTTTCAGCTTCTGTATTTGTACTGAGACGCGACTTGATTTATTTGAATATACGTTTCATAAAAATGATATATTTTTATATTATTGGTCAATATTATTCTTGCAACCAATCATAAATCCACTCCTATACATAACCATGCCCCTTAAAGTGATACAAATCAAACAGTCCGTAGCCACATGCACCCTTCGGCTTCCTATATGTCTCGTAAGGTCGCTTGATGCCACTCGAGGAACCGTTGTCCTGTTTGAATCGGTTTTCTGTTCTTCAAGATATAGATCAGGTCCATTGTTTGTTCACTGATCCATTGGAATATGTCAGTTACAATGATTTTATGATGAATATTTATTTATTTATTTAAGCTTTCATGCACAAAGTTGTACATATGGCGGACTTAATGCCATAGGGCATTCTCTCCCAGTCAACCATTAGGCTAAACAGAGATATACAGAAAAGAGGCGGTGCAGCAGTAATAAAAATAGAAAGCGCTAAAAGAAAAGAAATTGTATATACATATATACATATAATTATAAATATACACACACATACATAGACATAAATATACTTAAATACACACAATATATACATATATAAATACATACATACACATATACACGCAAACACTACATATATACACAATACATATAGATATTATCTATGTCAGAACAAATATGAAATATACATATGCGTATGAAAATAAAAGCTATGTTAGTTCAAACTTGCAACAATTTTTCACATGCTTACGGACTTGGTTTTTAAAAAAAAACTTGTTGGAAGCTTTTTTAATGTCAAGAGGGATGTCGTTCCAGAGTCTGATGGCCGTGAGGGCGAAAGATTGAGATAAATAACCAGTACGGTGTAAAGGAGTGAGCAACTTAAGGTTAGCCGATGAACGGAGAGAGCGATTATAAGAATCTCCCAGGTATTGAAATTTGGATTTCAGATACTCGGGAGCACATGGATCGTTCAGAATCGTGAAAATGGTGCAGAGCATTCTGACATGTCTGCGCTGACGGATAGGCAGCCAATTTAGCTGAGCACGAAAAGAAGATACATGGTCGAATATCCTTCGCTATGAATTCTAGCACGCAAAGAATTAAACTCTCTTCCCTTGCTGAGTCACTCATAGCTTTCTCTTACGGGTTTTGTTAGTCTAACTAACACAGTTACACACTGGTACCATTGATATTAATTTTTGAGGAATAATAGAGGGAAATATATGATAATTTATAATTACACGGATACTGCCTTTCCGAGTTTAACTCGTCTAAGCCATCGTGTAGTGGTGATGTAAATATCCACTATCGCATATCGGTCCGCAGGTGTCGTAAGACGCGACAGAGAGAAACAATACATGATATGGCGAACAGCGTCTTTATAATAACCACTAAAATATCGGTTGGCTATAGACGTTCGGTACTTAATTTAAATTATGTTTTAAGTTTGGAAGGCTTGTCAGGGTTAATCTTAAACCTTTTCACTGTTTTTGGATATCAGAAATGCGTTTTGAATTAATTACGATAAAAATAAATTTCACTTAATAAAAATTATATATAACGAAACGGGTCACCCATAAAAAAGTTAATTACTTGGACCCAGACAATTCATTTGTGGCTTAAGATGGGACTCATACACAACGAAGTGGATCGCAGTGGAAAGCAGTCAAGAGATTTTTCACAAAAAAAAATTATAACAATTCACATTACATTGTTTAATTTACCAATATCATAGCAGAGTTAAGGGCAACCTGACTTTATAGATAAGATAGGTCGAATCTGTTCTAAAACTGAATCAGAACGCCCCGACTCCAAGTAGTATTGTACCTAGAGTGTTTTGTAAAGCAGGGAGAGAGAGCTCACTCTCACTGCTCACCTCCACAGTTTCGATTTAATGGTCGCCTTCGGCGACCAGCCTCAACCCCTGCAGCTCGCACGGATGCCTGCAATTTACTATGCAAGGGCGAAGAGGCTGCACTTCTCGCAGTGCCGAAATCATTGCAGAAGTAACTTTGAGTCAATATTCCTGTGTAAAAAAGTGAGTAATGATTTTACAAAAAAATGTATTAGTCATAAACTATACATTTCCCCAAAGGAGGAAGCGTAGGGGGCTTCCTCTGGACCATCTCCCACCCCATCCATTTCCATCCCCGTACGCGAGTACCGGGTGTCTTTTTGTTTAGTTTTGCCGGTGTAGTTTTACCAAAAATATAATGCCACTGTTGCCAGCCCGCCTGCATAATGTAGAAACTATGGAAAACATAATTATAAAAGTAAAATCGTCTAATTAAATAGAAACATCAACACACTATTTAATGTCACCTTACATTACATGCTGATAGCTCCAAGTGAGTAGCATAAAACTTTGTCCAAAGTGGCGATGAAGGCGTTTGATGACAACGGCACACTGTATCACATCTTCCAAATGGATCGCATCGTACATGCTTAAGTATACGAATAGAAATCGTACGTTGTTTTACTCCACAAACACAATAGAACTTTTTTATACTGACTAGCTTCTTACCCTTGGCTTCGCCCGCGTGAACTTCAAATTAAGAACATCATTAAATGCTGTTCTGTGGCAAATTTAGCAAAATTCGATCACTTTTAGAGTCACTTTGGTGTCTGTGTCTCTATGTCTGTCTGTTTGTATTTTTTCTTGAATTATAAAGACTATTAGACGTAAATGATTGATATTTGGTAAAGATATAATATGCTATAGAAACACGTAAATATTTGTGTCTAGAAACACCTACTATTTTATATCGGGTGTATCTTACGATTTATCCATAAGAAAGGTAAATTGTCTTGAAATTAACAGTTATTATTATTATTTACATTTTACTCTTTACATTACTTACTTACTTACTTATCGTCACGCACAATCCCTGATGGGGTAGCCAGAGAGAACAGATCGCCAAGTGTCACGATCCTTACATACCTCTTTCGCTTCTTTCAGATTCATCATCTTCTTCATACATGCACGTCTAGGTATCCGAGTACTCTTGACCCTCCCCTCTTCGAGCAATTTGCTCACATGGTCTTCAGAAGTTAGTCTCGGTCTACCTCGACAGCTTTTAATATTAACTTTCGCGCTATATATTTTCTTCACCATTCGGTCTTCACTCATTCGCTCAACGTGCCCAAACCATCGAAGCACGCCCTTATCAATTTTTGTGATAAGGTCATCTTTCAAACCTGCCATATTGCGAATCTCTTCGTTTCGCTTTCGGTCAGCCATGGTGACGCCGCACATTTTACGAAGAGATCGCATCTCCACTGCATTTAACTTGCTTTTATGCTTCTTCTGGCATACCCAGGTTTCGCTGCCATATAACAAAGTCGGTACCAACACTGCGTTATGTATTGCAAGGCGTGCACTCTTCACTACGCCTTGCCTTTTGACTAACGCAGTCAGGGCACCATTGACTTTGTTCCCAGCAGCGACACGCCTGTCCACATCTAAATCATATCTTCCATCCCGGCTAAAAGCACTCCCCAAGTATACAATTTCATTTACCTGTTCTAGACATTCCTGATTTACCCATATTTCACACTTCGTTCTCTCTTCGTCCCTTTCAAATACCAGAACCTTAGTTTTATTAGCATTCAAGCGGAGACCTTTAATTTCACATTCCTCTTTCATACACGTGACTAATGCCTGCAGTTCTGCCTCTGATGGTGCAATAAGCACTGCATCATCAGCATACAGCAGACAATTTACTTTAATGTCACCCAATTTCACACCCAAACAGCTATCTTTCAGTTTCTGTAAACAGCTGTCGAGATACAGTATAACAGCCAGGAAGACATGACACAACCCTGTTTTATGCCCGTTTGGACGCTAAACATGGGTGACAGGTCATGCCCTACCCGCACACAGGCTTTACAGTCACAGTAAAGTGACTGCACAGCCCTTAGCAATCGACCATCCACACCATACCCCGGCAACAGTTCCCACATTTTCTTCCTTACAACCTTATCAAATGCTTTCTCAAGATCCACAAAAGCACAGAAAATCCTCTGGTTAGCAGCCAGAAGCTTTTCCGTGATCATGCGGAGAGAAAACATTTGATCCGTGCATCCTCTTCCAGGTCTAAATCCGCATTGTGCCTCCCATAGAAATCTTTCCGATTTCTCTTGCATCCTACGTGTCAAAACCTTCGAATAAACTTTACTTGCTAAACTGGTCAAGCTGATCGCCCGATAGCACCCGCAGTCAAAATGTGAACCTTTACCTTTATTTAAAGGCACAATGACTGCGGATCGCCAATCATCCGGGACATCCCCCGTCCGCCAGCACAAATTGCACAGCAGATGAAAGCTGTCCCAGACGCGAGGCCCACCATACTTGACCATTTCAGCAGTAACTCTGTCTAGTCCCGCAGCCTTACCACATTTCAAACTTCGAATCGCATGTTCAATCTCTTTCATACTGATGACCTCAGTGTCATCGAGGTCCGGGTCTGGCGTACCAGTCTCGACGTCATCCCCGGATCCCTCACTAAGATCATCACACGCATACATTTCTCTATAAAATTCGCTCCATCGCTGCATGACGTCCGATTTTTCTGAGAGGACGTCATTAGTTCTCGAAAGCACTTTGTTCATTCTTAAGGCCGTCGCACCACTTCGGGTCCTTCCAACCTCTTTCCAGAAGAGTTTGGAGTTTTCCTTAAAGTTGTGCGACAACCTTTCGTCCGCTTCCATTCTACACCTTTTACGCACTTCCTCAATCAATGCTTTCGTGTGAACTTTCTGCAGCTTATATCTTTCTTTTATCTTCTCTCTCATATCCTTATCATTACTAGAGGCCAAGTAGTCTAACCATGCTTTCTTCTTCTTCTTTACAGCTTCTTTCACTTCATCATTCCACCATGCATCTCTTCTTTTACTACTGCCTCTTTTAATCGTTCCACACACTTCTTCCGCTGCACTTACCATTCCATCCCTAAGGTTCTGCCATGTTCTTTCAACACATTATTTTCTGCCATCGATGTTGTCAAGCTTTTTGGCTACCCTCGCATGATATTTGTCCCTAGTATCCGCTTCCTGAAGCTTCCAGCTTCGGATGCGACAGACCGACTGTGGTTCTGTTACTGCCGTCCGGTAGCGCCAACCCGCGAACAGACCCCTAAATCTAGTAATCACTAGATAGTGATCCGTTCCCAGGTCAGCACCCCTGAACACTCGCGTATCCATCACCTGTTTTCGCAGTCGGTCATCCACCAGGAACAAATCGATCATACTTCTCTTATTCTTACTTTCTCTAGTATACATATGGATCTTCTTGTGATTAAACATAGTGTTTGTCACAAGAAGACCCTTTTCCTTGCATACCGCCAGTATAAGCTTGCCAGCATCATTAACCCTTTTATCGCCAAACTTTCCAAGCACCGACTCTTTACATTCATTCGTAATTAAAGTTAACTTAGTTTTACCAAAAAAATTATGAATTTCATGATCTTCTATCAATTTACGGTAAAATTTTTATTTGAGATATTTTATTCATATCATTGGTCCTATTTAAAATTGATTGACATCAGAAAATAGATTATCTACACCTACATCATATGGTTTTTAGGTTCGAGTGAACTTCAAAATTTCATAATTGCAATATGTAATGATGTATACTACACATGGAATAATACTAATGCTACGGATTTTATCACGTTTAAATTTGACTTTTTTATGTTGAGTTTTTTTTACGCATCTTGGAATGAAAGTAACATAAAAACTCACGTAAAAGAACATATCTTTGATGTGAAGCACCAACGCTCCGGAAAGTCTAAAGGATTTTTTTATTATAATACTGGCTGTTCCCCACAACTTCATCCGCGTTACAATTGAATTTCATGCGTTTTAATTTTTTTTTGCGTGGAACCCTAAATTTTTATTAAATAAAAGTAGTATAAGTTACTCCTTATAAAATCTATCTGCCAGTGAAAATCCCGTCAAAATCGTTCCAGCCGTTTCGGAGGTTAGCCGAAACAAACAGACAGATAGCCAGACTGACAAGAATTTAATTTGTTTTTGTCATAAGTACCGTATATATTGACATTTCTATAGATATAGATGTATAGATTGTTACCAAATTTTAAAATGATTTTACATTTTATTTTACAAAAATTACTTTACACTACGACTTAATGTAATATAATATAGTGGTAGAGCGTTGTAAAGCCACGCTGTAGCTATATTATGGTTGGCACGAATGAGTTGGCTCGACCGGGGTTGGACCACGCTCTAACAGAACAACAGCGTAAAAGATCAAGTGGATTTACACAAATAGGTCGCATCTTTAATTTTATTTGACACAAGTTACTATTAAAAGTAAGCTACTGGCTTACACCATTACTTGTGTTATTTAACTTGATTCCTAACTTGCCGCAACACTAATAGTATATTTCTATTCTGTAGGAAACGTTAATGAAGCACTAAGTTTGATGAGTTGGTTAACATCTATTATTAACTTTATCTTTTAAATATAGGCCGATTAATACATTTATGGTGTGATCGTCTTAGTGAGGACCCTTATTGACGTTGTATTTGTATAGTAACTAAGTTGTTTTAGGTGTCTCTTGGAAGAATGAATATTAACTAGAGCAATCGAAAGCTGTTGGTATTGGCTTATAAGCTAAAGGCCCCGTTTACGAAGACAGGGCTCAAAAAAATTAAGAAGAATAAATTGTCCCTATTCCACTTATATCAGGTTCACAACAGTCAGTTTCTTATTAATTAATCCCTTCCCGCTTGAAAAAAACTCACAATATTTATATCAAACACCAGATACAAGGGCTTTGCTTTCCCAAATTTAAAAAAAATATGTGGAGGAGGCACATGGCTCCGCACACGCCGTGCACGGTGAGCGCCAACCATTTAACGCGCTCCCCCGAAGGAAACGTTAAGTTGGGAACTGGACCGTAGTTCACAGCAAAATAGCAAGCGAACCAGTAAAAGAGGAATTGGCCCCTTGGTAATGCGTAAGTACAAATATCGACCGAAGTCGCGCATGTCAATGCGTGTAAACGCCATACAGAATACGATCAAATCCAGCCACAGTGAATGTACGTCACACGGATTAGGCTATAGTAGGCACACTGGCCATAAAAAAGCCCTCCGTGAGCGCAAACACCTGCCAGACCGCCGTTCCTGCAGACGTGATGTAAGTGTAAGGCATCGCTCCCAATTGCATAACCAGCACGGCTAATTAGCCGCAGAGCATGTCATGAGTCTAACGCTCACCTCAAGGAGTGGGGTCCCACGTTGCGCGGCTTTCGGCCGCAGCCTTGAGATCTTCCTTAGATTCTGCCTCTAGCTACCTCCCGCACGAGATCGACACATATGCTTCACCAACCAATACAATGGCAGATAAAGCCAATATGCAGTTATAATATAATAGTAATAATTTGACATCAGAAAGGGTTTGTGTCACTGTCGTTAAGTATATGCATTTTTCGATCATATTTGTCTCACCCACCAACAAGTTGCCTTCAATCATTCAAAGATGGATACTTTACTGAGATATATTACTATCTTGTTTTATAAAACATCATGGAGGTCACACAAGCAGCCCCGTATTGATAGGACCCGACTTGGGCAAAGCTGCTTAGGTTGTTAGTCAAACCAAGACGCAGAGAACGCCATTGAGAAAAACGACGCGGCAAACAACCATCGCAGAAACGCAATACTGCAGAAGGGAACAAGCATCAATACGAATATCGTCGAGCTTACACCATCCCAAGTCGCCCCATTTAATCCCTGCAGATATCATGACCCTCATACCTCCATCGACCAGAACCACAAGATGCGTCGAATCAGACGCAACACATCCGCAGATCCGTCACAAGACGCAATACTGCAAATATCAGTAATCATTAATGCAACTATCATGCGGATGGCGCCCCCTCACAACACACCCACATGATCCCTTTCAACTTTGGTAACAAAATTGGTATTGTTGTTAACTAAAAATACAACTAACGTGTTACAGTAACACGCCACTAAGACGTCAGTAGCCACAACTCCCCGTATCATAGCGCTATTGCACTAAGATATGGATTTGAGTATGCTTGCTGCATTTAAAAATACTACAAAACACACTCACTCTGATCCGAAAGATAGCCGACGTATCATTTCGCTATGCGTTTAAACACCGCCCTCAAACGGTAGGGGTAAGTCGTATTGCTACGACAAACCCTCTTACCACCTGCAATAAGATGATATGTCTAGGACACATCGGTTACCGAGTCCAAGTTTACCTTGGTCTCGGACGCTGTAAGCAATCTACACGTCATTATAATAATCCATTTAAAGTCCCCATTTCTTTCAATTTAATGCTTTACATATTGGAGACCTTACACATATTTGCTTTAGTTCATAGGCCTTACCATTATTTGTTTTTTTACATATGGGCCTCCAAATCATAACTCTGCTGTCATAATGCTTCTGCATCATAGAGACATTCTAAATTAATGTTTTAGTTCCATTGACCTTACTATCCCTAATATAAGACTATACATTATGCACCAGTACTTGAAGCTGTCGATCAGCCGAAAACATCATATATATGTACAACTATGGGTATGTATCTCCGACAACTCCTTTATATAAGCAATCATTACATAAACACCCACCAGTAATACAAGAACAACCTAATTAATTTTCTTGACCCATTTTTCTATTATACTACAAATGTTATTTATCTTTATTATTGCAATATAATCGTCTTTTACTTCTAATATTTATTATATTTTCAATATTTTAAGCACAATTTTAATAAATTAAAGAGTTTTTAAAGACAATATTACGCCTTTACTATACAACAATATTTAATATTCGAAATGAATATATTTAAACTTTATGCTTATTAACGCATATTAATTGTTCGAATTATATGTATGTATGTCGGAGCGTCTATAAAATATCCGGTTGGATCGAGGTAGAATTGAGGGTATATCTAGAAACCCCCACTTGTTTGTGCAGTATAAAGTTTACTGTAGGTGCCGTGCTCGAGAGATTCCGCTTAAGTCATTCAATGAGTGTGGTCATTCTACTAGTGCTAAGATAGTATTGGGGTTCTGTTCGTTGTTGTAATTCCTATAGTGCAGGCAAGGAGGATTGGTGTTGCTGAAAGGTTGCCCTGTAATACATTGAGATAAGTACTGTTGCTGTTGGTTTACATATTTTGGTGTTGTCATGTAATTACGCCCCGCGTTACACTGGTGTGTGATTGTGGCGGAGAAGTGTACCGGTGTGGTCGAACTGTAATTTGACTATACTGAATGTATAGGGCGTTACATTGTCTTATTACTGATAATGATAAACTGCGTAAGCAAGAGAGCAAGTTGAACATCCGCTCTCACAATTTTATTATTTTTAAGAATTAATGCTATCCTGATGTATTTCCGAGATAAAATAATAATAGAAAATCTTATACGTGGTAGGGTAATGTTCTAGCTATATTATGGGTGAGTTCAGGCTCGACCAGTAAAAGACCACGTGCTCACAAAATAGCAGCATAAAATCATTGTTGTTGTGTTTTGTATAGGAGTGTAAAGACTCCGGTTCTTTTTACTGAAAACGAGACATTCTATCATAGTCCGCAGGGGTAACAATTTTGATTTTCAACTTAGGATAGATTAAAATGTCTACGGACCATAGGAATATGACCTTATTTTTTTTCTTCTTATTTTAAAGAAAACTTTGATATTTTCAATACAAATTAATTTTCTGTTTTTCGAGATATAGAGCCGGTTCATTGCTTGTTCACTGATCTATTTGAATATGTCAGTTTCTATGATTCTGTGACTGATATCCTCGCTAAGAATTCCACCAAGCAAAGAACCTTGCTCTCTCCAGTTTCTGAGTCACTCAGAGCTTTCTCCTACGGCTTCTGTTAGTCACCACAGTTACATACTAGTACTGTTGATATTAATTTATTGGGAATAATGAACAGGAATAAGTGATAACATATATTTTCCGGACACTGCTTTTCTGAGTTTAACACGTTAATGCCCTCCATTAAAGTTTACTTATTTAGCCGGACACTTGTTATCTATATTTGTCAACAAACTTAAGCGTAGTATTATTAAAAACCATGAGATGATGTGGTCGTTGGGCATGATCTTCATAGCCATGCCTTAGATATTTTTAGTGTAGCCTACGCGACAAACCAAATATGAAAGTTAATTATAGATATTTAATGCCATTTAATGACGCTTGTTACCAAATACATCCCAATTCTGTAGTATTTAAACTTCGTCCAAAGCAGCGTTGAAGGTTTTTGACAATAAAGTCACACTGTCTCACAGCATCCAAATGGATCGGCTTGAAAAGAAATCTTACGTTGCTTCACTCCACAAAAACCACAGAACTATGATATACTGGTACCGATGCCGTCTAAATCAATCGTCATTAATACGTCGACGCAAAAACCTACTCGAAGAGTTTTAAATGGACTTCTCTAGGAAAAATATCTACGTAAACCTATAAAACACTACAAAGATCTTTCCTGTGACATCGATATAAAACCTTCTTATGATGACATTACCGCGCGTTAGAATCAAGTCGATTTATACGAATAGGTCGCATCTTTCATTTTCTTTGAGACATGTTTTTAAGTCACTATTAATACTTTCACTGTCCGGTTTGCAGATACAATAGTAAGACAATAGCAATGACCTATATGTAGTGCACGGGACAGCGAAAGGGTTAAGCTACTGACTTACACCATTACTTGTGTAACTTAACATCCTTCCTTCCTAAAATAGATGCACGTGTGCGTGAATTTGGGTTTGTATTTTTATATGTCTGGCAGTGTACTTTGCAGGTCGATAAAGGAAGAAAGAGGAAAGGTGACTGCGTGTCAAGAAGAAGAGTGTGGTTTTGGCGTCACTTTAAACAGTCGCAATATTATGTCGTATTGGCCTTATCGAGAACGAGAACACACATCAAAACATTGTTCTTACTTTAATTCTAAAAATCTTTTAACTTACCATAAAAATACCGAATATTATGTTAACTAAAACGCCTTAAAATGAGACTTTGTGTAGGCGTGAGGTAATTGGATAAGTGAAACGTTTCAAAAGTAATTAAATTTCAGTAAGTTTCTTGTAAGTTTCATAGAAGCAATTATGTTTAGTTTAAGGACAAAACACGGCCTTGCATAGAATAAAAATAATGTAATTATTACGACAATCCCTAATTAATAATAAGCTATGCGATCTTTAGTGCAATATATATATATATATATATACTAGCTGGCCAGGCAGACGTTGTTCTGCCCTTTCCAACGACCCTTTTTATTTATATCTATTATCCTATTTCTCAAGTTGGACCAAAATGCACAGTAGTTTAGGAGTCTATCGCGGACAAACAACGTGACACGTAATTTTTATATATAAAGATATTATGTCGGCACGTCTATAAAATTCTAACTATGTCGAGAGTAAAGGTTTTAATCTAGAGAAGTGTCGTCGGTTTTTGGGTAACCATTGTTATTTATAGGATTTTTGAGAAAAACATCATCGGGAAGCGTACCATATATTTAACATAAGCTACAATAATATTTTCTTATAATTTATGTCGTACACACTCATATTTGCGCCATTGATCATGAGTGCATCTGAGGATAATCATCTTTCTCCTACATAATATATATCTTCTGCCTGTATGTATGTGACTGAACTCCTCTAAAATGGCTGGACCAATTATGATGAAATTTTGTGTGTATGATTAAGTTGATTCGACAATGGTTTAGGACAAATGGTTGACAATTGAACTAACTAGTTAGTTCTGTTGTCGAGATCGAGAAATTCCCCGTGCGTAGCCGGGGCCGATCGTTATTATGGGTTTAATCGTTGCTGCGTCTGTTACGGATGGTTTTACATCTAAACGACTTAACCGATGAGGTCATATTCACACTAAAAATTTATTTTATCGATACGAAGCTTCGTATGTTATGGATCCGACAGATGGCGCTTTAGTAAAGTTATTTTCAAATTATATATTATTGGATTAAATAGATGACCAAAAAGGAAAGTTCGAAATTCTAGATCCGATAGGTTGCAGTGTGGTCAATTTATTTAATATTTACACTGTAAGATTTGAATGAAAATGAAATATTTACACGATCAAGTCCGAATAGCTATCCTGACCTAAAAATGTCATAACTTCTTAAAAACTAGTACGTAAATAATTCTAGATTTGGTTAGAAGGAAATATCTACAGGTTTAATCTGCATATTTTTGCAACTAAAAATCTTACGATGAACAAATAATCGATAACGCATTTTTAGATGAGATGGCAAATTGCCGTATTTTACGATTTTAAAAGAAAAATTACATGAAGGCCAAAAGATGACTAACAACCTCGATTACGTAAAATAATGTAATAAATGTTCAATCTGATTAACGAGACCAAAATCTCCAAGCCTAAAATAATTTACGACTTTAACGCTGACGATTACAGCTATTGTTAAATAACTCGCGTCTGATTAAGGCATTGATTTTGGTCCATTTTAGTTTTGGTAGTTAGTTGTAGCGCGAATGATACAGCTTAAACAAGGTATGTACTGCACGCTCTCACAAAAAACCAGCGTAAAATAGCAGCATATAGCCTCTGTGTTTCGAATGGTAAGTGTAGAGAACCAGAGACCATTTTTATTGGAAACGAGGCATTCCATATTAGTCCTCAGGGGTGAAAACGCATCCGCAATTTGATTCTTAATCGAGGATGAATGTAGATGTCCTGGAACACGGCATCCACTAATCATAAGGTGGATTGTGTGCTCGTCATACATTTTTTTTATGGAATAGGGGGCAAACGAGCATGCGGCTCACCTGATGATAAGTGACTACGGCCGCCCATGAACAACCGCAACACCAGGGGAATTGCAGATGCGTTACCGACCTTTTAAAAAGGTGTAAGCTCTATTCTTGAAGGTTCCTAAATCGTAACGGTCAGGAAAATTCGCTGGTGGTAATTGATTCCACAAGGAAGTCGTGCGAGGGAGAAAACTTCTTCTAAATCGCACAGTGCTGGACCGCCAATCATCCAGATGGTATGGATGGTAACGCGAGTTTTGTTGCGATGTGCGATGGTGAAATTGAGCGGCTGGAATTAGTCCGAACAATTTCTCAGAGCACTCCCCGTGATAGATGCAATAAAAAACGCAAAGAGATGCAACATCTCTACGCAGTGCCAGTGTATCGAGCCGATCAGAAAGAACTCGGTCGTCGACGATTCGAACCGCTCTGCGCTGGATGCGGTCAAGTGGAAGGAGCTGGCACTGGGCTGCCCCGGCCCAGAGATGAGAACAGTATTCCATGTGGGGCCGAACTTGCGCTTTGTAAAGTTGCAAGCGATGTGCCGGCATGAAATACTGTCTCGCTCTGCTGAGCACGCCAAGCTTTTTAGAGGCCAATCTGGCCTTTCCTTCCAAGTGACCACGAAAATGCACACTATTCGATATGTCGACGCCAAGGATTCCGATGCTGGCTGAGGCAGCAAGGGGAGTGCCTTGAAACTGAGGAGATACGACAAAGGGGTTCTTTTTAGCGGTAAACGCACAAACTTGTGTCTTCTGGGGATTGAACTGGACTAGATTTAGTCGGCACCAATCCGAGACTTTGTTAAGCAAAGACTCGACTTCATACACAAGTTTGTTCCGGTAATCGGCGACGTTTTCCCGAGAAATATTGGCACGGCCTGTATATAAGGCATCACCAGTGCTGTCGTCTGCATAGGGATGAATGCTACCAGTTACCAACATATCATTGATATGCAGGAGAAACAGCGTTGGTGATAGCACGCAGCCTTGTGGAACACCAGCGTTGATAGGCTTGAGATCAGAGCATGCACCGTCTACAACGACCTTGATGCTCCGATCAGCAAGGAAACTGGTGATCTATTTGCACAAACTCATACCGCTCTTATTATATATTTCTTTATTTACGCGAATATAACACATTGACTCAAACTAATTTAACATATTTCATCGCATTAAATTATAAACATTTACACTAAACGCGATAAAACGAAAAATTATTTTTATTCTCGTTTTTGTTCGCGAAAATAAAAAGAATACTTTACCTTTCAGATATCATTCCATTTATTTTAAGTAAATTAAATCTCTTAAAAATTTTTCTTTATATTTACATTGTAAACAAAATTTCCAATAGAATACGCAAAAAAATTAAATATACTTGCCTAATGTGAGGCTAATGCTTATGGTTTTCGTCATTGAGAAGCAGGAATAGAGGAATTAATAGTAAATCAAAACTTATTATTATGTTTATATTATGCTTCAGATTTTATCCCAGTGAATGGCTTTTCACAGTTCTCAACTCATCAATCAAACCGGCAGCTAACTCAATGTAAGAGACGCCGCTATAACAGCTGAGCGGTACCAATAATAACCTTGAGATACAAATAAATTAGATTTTTCAAATAGAAGCTGTGTAAAGAACTGATGACCCTTTTTACTGGAAAAGAGACATTCTATCTCAGTCCCCATGGGTAACACCGCATCTTAATTTTTATTTTCAACTGAGGATAGATGTAGATGTCTATTGGCCATAGCATCTACACAGCATCAGGTAGAATATGGCTTTTTTCGTATTTTAACTTATTAACAGGAAAACATGGGATAAGAAAATATGGGAACTGTTGCCGGGGTACGGTGTGGATGGTCGATTGCTAAGGGCTGTGCAGTCACTTTACTGTGACTGTAAAGCCTGTGTGCGGGTAGGGCATGACCCGTCACCCATGTTTAGCGTCCAAACGGGCGCAACACAGGGTTATGTCATTTCTTCCTGGCTATTCATACTGTGTCTCGACAGCTGTTTACAGAAGCTGAAAGATAGCTGTTTGGGTGTGAAATAGGGAAACATAAAAGTAAGTTGTCTGCTGTATGCTAATGATGCAGTGCTTATTGCACCATCAGAGGCAGAACTGCAGGCATTAGTCACGTGTATGAAAGAGGAATGTAAAATTAAAGGTTTTCGTTTGAATGCTAATAAAACTAAGGTTCTGGTATTTTAAAGGGACGAAGAGAGAACGAAGTGTGAAATATGGGTAAATCAGGAATGTCTAGAACAGGTTAATGAAATTGTATACTTGGGGAGTGCTTTTAGCCGGGATGGAAGATGTGATTTAGATTTGGACAGGCGTGTCGCTGCCGGGAACAAAGTCAATGGTGCCCTGACTGCGTTAGTCAAAAGGCAAGGCGTAGTGAAGAGTGCACGCCTTGCAATACATAACGCAGTGTTGGAACCGACTCTGTTATATGGCAGCGAAACCTAGGTATGCCAAAAGAAGCATAAAAGCAAGTTGAATGCAGTGGAGATGCGATCTCTTCGTAAAATGTGCGGCGTTACCATGGCCAACCGAAAGCGAAACGAAGAGATTCGCAATATGGCAGGTTGCAGGCAAATTGATAAGGGCGTGCTTCGATGGTTTGGGCACGTTGAGCGAATGAGTGAAGAACCGAATGATGAAAAAAATATATAGCGCAAAAGTTAATATTAAAAGGTGTCGAGGTAGACCGAGACCAACTTTCGAAGACCATGTGAGCAATATGTTCGAAGAGGAGAGGGTCAAGAGTACTCGGATACCTAGACGTACATGTATGAAGAAGATAAATAATCTGAAAGAAGCGAAAGAGGTATGTAAGGATCGTGACACTTGGCGATCTGTTCTTTCTGGCTACCCCGTCAGGGATTGTGCGTGATGATAAGTAAGTAAGTAATTTTTTTTGAGCGAATCTCTAATTCTTTTTTTAAATAAAGCTTAGTCCTTGTAACATTAGCTATCTGTCCGTGAAAATTCCGTCAAAATCGGTCCAACACAAGAAACAGACAGCCAAAGATTTTAAACATTGTTTTTTAGTTATTAGTACCCTATAAACGTTCATATGTGTTTCGCAAAAAGCTGTTATTTTAACATTACAAACAGACACTTCAATTTTATCTATTTGAGTGGATAAGTATCAAAACCAAGGTACGAATAATGTGGCCTAGTTCGTACCGGCGTTACTATTGCATATTATAATATGAAGAAGTAGTTATTGTGACATAACTATAATAGTTAGACATACGGTGTCGCTGACTTTTTTTGTAGATATTGATGTCCTCTTTAAAACTGTAGCACATCACTCTGCTCTATTGTCAATAGTTTCCGCAGCATTTTTTGGTACTTATTTACACCTTGGGTTACATTTACTGAGTTTTCATATGGATCCCTAACTTTTTGAAAAATATTATATCGCCCATGTTCTTTAGAAATAATGTAGGATTCTCATTGTGAAAGAATTTTACAAATCAGTTCAGTAGTATCGGTGCCTATTCAATTCAAACAAACACATCTTTCCTCTTTATAATATTAATAATAATACATAGTGTAAATTAGACTACATTGTAAATAACTATATTTATATTATTCATCTTGGGTTTCTTACTGATTATTTCCACGACAGAGGATTTATAAACCAATGGTAAAAGCTTAATCGAATTTATTAATTGTAATCTACGAGTATGTTGAATACTAATTATTCTATTCTGTTTTTATTCATTATTAATTTATTGTAAGTAGTGTAGATTTAAATAAGATTATAGAACAGTTGCACTAGTTTTGTTATTATTAAAGGCTATGTTATTGTACTTAATCCCGGATTAATTTGATTTTTGCAGACGTATTACCGAAATTTTATCTAAATACGAGTATCTACTTTTCAATATAGTCGTCAATATCAGCCGCTATGAATTTTCATTTACCACTTCAAATATATTATATCGCGCTGAAGAAAAAATGCCAAAAAGTATTGCGTATTATATAAAAATATCCTGAATTTGCGGCACGCTATGTTCAAGGAATGTAGCTATACTAGATTGAAAATACCTTCACCAAAATAGTTGTCTCGCTAGACAGACGGGTTGGTAGCTACAGGTTTTTTATTTTTATTGCATGCCTTAAGCGCAAAGCGCGTAGGTGAACATTAATTATCAACATTCCAACGTTTTCTCGCATAAAGTCGGGAATCATATTCAACATATAAATTATATAAAAAGCACATTGTCAGAAATATATTTTTTTATAGGATAGGGAGGGGATATATTTTGACAAACGAGCACACAGTCCTTCTGATCGTAAGTGGTTACTGTGGCCCCTATACATCAACATTTATCCTCGTTTTTGAATCAAAATGCAGATGCGTTGTTACCCGCGAGGACTAAGATAGAATGCCTCTTTTCCAGTAAAAAGGGTCTCCGGTTCTTTACTTACCATACGAAACACAGCAGAGGCGCAGGTTGAGCAAAATGTCGCGCTAGTCGTTATTTGTGCGGTTTTTAGGAGCTATCTACTTTTTATTTAAAAGATATATCAACAAATAAAAAACACATTATATTTCTACATAATCTTGATTTCATAAGAGCTATATCCAATTTTACTTTAAAGGAATAAATATTAATATAATCTCCTTATAACAAAACCACATAAATGTGAAATTATAATTGATAACATGCATCTCCTCGTAAAGTAAGTATTATTTCATTTTGCGATTTACACCAATAGATAGGCAATTTATTAATGAACATTTCTATTGTAAATTTTTTTTCAAAAGACCAAAATTTGATTTTATTAAGAAATTATTTTAAAATCTGGGCGTATTCACTGCCCACGGGCTTGCTCAAGTCAGTGAGCCCTGAGCACAGAGTACAATATATATAGGGAAGCCCTGAGCTCTTCGACGTGAAGCCCGTGTCGTCTGCCAGCGCACACGCTCACGTCATGTCAGTCGATAATATTATTACTTATCAGGTTATTTATAGGTAGTATTATTTTTTTGTTTTGGGTATAATTTTTCGTATTAGTTATACATATATTTGTTGTGTTTTTACTGCGCGTTGAAGCTTTTTGCGTGTATTTTCTTTGAAGTAAATGGAAATAAAAAATGAAGCACCATTAGCATGTAAGGTTCGAATCCATAATTAATATTTCGACAAATATTATAATTTACACTTTAAAAGGCTAATTCAATATTATCAGTATAGTATACAGTTAAAATGATTCTAATACCCAACCGCAATATCTTATCAGGTAGAGTACTGCCACGATGGTCTAGTGGTTGTATTATTGCGACTGCTGATCATGAGGCACCCGGGTTCGAATCCTGGGTCGGGCCAAAAGTCAGTTACGAGTTTTTCATTTATGTTCTAAGTTATAATTAGTATTACTAAATTATAGTTTTTTTGCTAAAATATATTATTTATTGCTTGTTTTTTCTTCTTTTTCAAAAAATAATTGAGTACATAAGGTGTTCTATACTAATAATTCGGTAAAAAGTATCTAAGTAGGTACTAATATTACCTACCTACTTACTTTTTACTATCTACTTTTTACTATAAACTAAAAAAAATTAAAACTTAATTTAACTAAAAAGACTAAACTGACCATTTATTTTTTAACTCAAAACAGGACATGGGTTTTTTTATACTCTAAAAATTTTATTTATTTTCTTTGAAGTAAATGCAAATAAAAAAAATGAAGCACCATTATCATAGTCATAGTAGTCATAGTAATTTATTCCATTGATAACAAAATACATTGTGTTGGAAATTACAAGTTAATTCAATAAAATTTAAAAAATAACATTATCATTCATGCAATAGTCAATCAATTATCCACATCAAAATAATAAAATTACAATAATAGGAAATAATATAATTACAATAAAGACATATTATGTCAAAATATAAAATTACAATAAAGAAATTTGTCGAAATAATAAGATTACAAAAAGGAATATGTCAGTTTTTTAACTATATTTTATCATCAGTCATTTAGAATTTACAAACTCTTCTACACTATAAAAACTATTTTCCAGAAGATACGACCTCAATCTGTTTTTAAATTGGATCACATTTGTTATGCATTTTAAATAATTTGGCAATTTATTAAATAGTCTGACCGCTTGATATCTTGCACAATGTTTAATTATTATAAATTATCTGTAGGTTAGGCTGTATCAGGTTCGCAATATCTTTTCGCCTAGTGCCATGATGCTTTACCCTTTCTTCTGCGGTTTCATATCTATCTTAATTTTTAACAAGGTCTGTAAGAAGAACTAGAATATACAGACATGGCGCAGTAAGTATTTTTAGGTTTCGCATGTGTTCTCGGCACGACTGTCTTTGGGGTATGCGCACCATTATTCTTATTGCTCTCTTTTGTATAAGAAATGCCTTCTTAAGATTGTAATCATAACTATTTCCCCAAAATTTAATAGTGTATCTTAGACGAGATTCTACTAGAGCATAGTATACCATTTTTAATTGCTTTATTGTTAGCTCCTCTCTTAAGCTTCGTAAAGCATAACATGAAGATGATATTTTTTTTTCTACAAAAATATTATTAGCATGTAAGGTTCGAATCCGTAATTAACATTTCCACAAATATTATAATTTAAGTTTGAAGTCTCTATATAGGGACTCTAGTGCTTGTGTCAGGATTAACGGGGCCTACTCGGACTGGTTTGGCATCCATAAAGGTGTCAGACAGGGCTGTGTGGCTTCCCCGTGGCTGTTCAACCTATTTATGGACAGTTGTTTGGAAAATTTGAAAGTAGAAGAATGCGGGTTAAGAATGGGTGAGTTAACCGTCAAATGCCTTTTGTACGCCGATGATCAAGTCATACTTGCGTCTTCGGCAGCCGAATTGAAAATGATGGTTACATTAATGAACAGGACATTAAAAGAAAAGGGAATGAAAGTGAACGCAAGTAAGACGAAAGTTATGGTTTTTGAAAGAGAAGAAAGTAAAACGATATGTGAAATAAGAATAGAAGGGGAGTTGGTAGAGCAAGTATATGAGTTTGTGTATTTGGGATGTGTGTTTAGCAGGGATGGTAGATATGATAAGGATATAGAACGACGAGTGAATGCAGGAAATAGAGTGAATGGGGCTTTACACTCTATTGTGAAAAGTCAGAATGTGTCCAAAAAGGCACGTATGGCAATTCACAATGCTGTGTTAGTGCCTACTTTAATGTATGGTAGTGAAAGTTGGGTGTGGCAGAAGAAGCACGAGAGTAGAATATATGCTGTAGAAATGCGATCCTTAAGGAGTATGTTAGGGATGAATCTGAATGACAGAGTGAGAAATTGTTTAATAAGAGAAGAGTGTGGTTTGCAAGATGATGTTGTGACCAGGATTAAGAAAGGAATGCTTCGGTGGTTTGGTCATGTGGAAAGAATGAATGAGGAAAGAGTGACAAAGCAAATTTATGTTGCAGAGGTGAACGGCAGAGTCGGAAAGGGTCGCCATAGGCGAAAGTTTATCGACCAAATTGGCGATATGTTGAAAATGGGCCAAATCAAGTGTACCTTTAACCGACGAGCGTGTATGCGTAGGTATATGGATGTGGAGGAAGCGAGAGAGGTCTGTCAGGATCGTGCCAAATGGAAGTCCATAGTCTCTGCCTACCCCTCTGGGTGACAGACGTGAGTGTTTATAGATTATAGATATATAGATATAATTTACACTAAAAAAGGCTAATTCAATATTATCAGTATAGTATAGAGTTAAAAATAATTCTGCCTCGTTTGTCTAGTGGTTGTAGTAGTGCGACTGCTGATCATGAGGTCCCGGGTTCGAATCCTGGGTCGGGCCAAAATGTCAGTTATGAGTTTTTCATTTATGTTCTAAGTTATAATTAGTATTACTAAATTATAGTTTTTTGCTAAAATATAGTATATTATATATTGCTTGTTTTTTCTTCTTTTTCAAAAAATAATTGAGTACATAAGGTGTTCTATACTTATAATTCGGTAAAAAGTATCTAAGTAGGTACTAATATACCTACTTTTTACTATAAAGTAAAAAAAAATAAAACTAAATTTAACTAAAAAGACTAAACTGACCATTTATTTTTTAACTTAAAACATGACATGGGTTTATTTATACTCTAAAAACTATAACTTTATACGATTAGTGTTCACTACAAAATTATATTCGGTATAGACGGTAATTATTAAATGCAAATTTTTTTTTAATTATTAATTACATTTGTCCGTGGATTCAATTTGCTTTAATAAAGTTGGTGATGATGTTAAATAAGAATAAAATTCTGCTAAAGTTTTTTTTATTGATATCTTTGTTAACAACATCGCCTTTAGAACTGGAACTGTAAGTGTTTCTTTCAGACGTCCACAATTTATTCAAAATAAAAAAATACTCCTTCTACCGGAGCGTTTGTACCAGGTAGACATAAAATATATTCGATTAAAAAAAATATGTTGAAGATTGTTGGCTTTGAATACTTCCATCCAACGAGTTACGGGACAATTTTGTGTCCCGGAGCTTTATTTTGGACAATGGGACAGGTGACCGAGAAAAGGGACAGTCCCGTTCAAAACGGGACGTATGGTCACTTTACCTATAACCCGGCGACGGCTCCGTGGCGCAGTGGCTTAGCAATCAGTTGTTGCGCTGGGGGCCGCGGGTTCGAATCCCGCACGGAACAAATAATTGTAAGGCCTACAAATAATTGTTCCGGGTCTGGATGTTTGTCCTTGTGCAATTTATGTTTGTAAACTGCCTCCACGACTCTCACTCTGCGAAACATCCTATTTATTTGTTTATTTTTTATTGCACCAAATATTTGTACAAAAGGCGAGCTATCTATCTATTTACCTATAGTGAGTAGGTATCTTTTAAACTCACAATTTTCAATGCTTCATTTTTAATATATAATAAATTATAAAATTTCATAATTAGATAATATATGAAAATACATAATTCTAATATAATGCAACTAATATACCGAATAAAAAAATTAAAATACATTTATCGTTGTACGCTGTGTGTATTTCCATAAAATAGTTTATTGATGTTGAAAAAATACTACGTCCGTACAGTAGGTGGCGTCTTACATATTATTATTTCTTACGCGATCCTATATTGTAGCGAGTCGACGCGGCACGGCATACAAATGCTCAAGGTCGTTCGCATGGAGTAGCCCCTTACGCTGGTATTCTGTGAGAGCGTGGTCCTTCCCCGGTCGAGCCGACCCATTCGTGCTACAACTATACTACTAATATAGCTGCAACATGGCTCTACCACGTAAACAATTGTTGAACTTATTAATACATGATATATTAATATATGATAAATGATTGTTGAACTTATTGATATATTTTTTGAATCGATTAATTGCTATTTTTACATAAAAAAGTGGTTTTAGTGACTTATGGTGTAGACTTATCAAGTCTGAATGGAGTGGAAAACACGATAACCTTTGTAAATATCAATTGCTTAACTCAATCTATTTTTCATCTCTTCATCTATCATGTGGAAAGCCATGGAATGTACATGGCAGTTTAATTTTGTTTTGTTTAGTTATAATTAATTTCTTTGGCTGCGAAATTTCGAAATATTTGGTGTTTTGTATAACTTGTATTAATTTATTTTACGAAATACACTTTGCTCTGCATTACTACGCGCTCGGCCGCCATCGTGAGTGGATTGTTGTATTGTTTGCTTCCAGCAGCGGTAGTAGGCAGCAAAAATATCGATCGCTGTAGAAATACAAAAACTTACATAAACCAAATTTAAAACATACTCGACCAATATTATTATTATTAAAATCATAATTTTTTATAATATTTTGTCGCTAAAAGTACGTAGGATTTGCATATAAATGATGGAGTGATTTCCTAGTAAGACATGCATGAATTCAATGGATGCAAATGACTCGTGACCGTGCTTTGTGGCATTTCTTTGAGGGAGGCCTATGTTCAGCAATGGACTTGTGAAGGGCTGTAATGATGATGATGATGATACGTCTTACTCTTTATGGAGTAATCTGAAGGTGTAATTCGGTGAATGCTACTAGCACTCCTCGAAGAAATCATTTCTCTGATCCACGATGCGTGGAATTATTTCTCAGAAAATATTTATATTAACAACATAATGGCATTTATATCAAGAAATTGTGAGGTTCACCTTTTTTACGTTTTATTGATAAGCCAGTTTTTCCCGCGACTTCATACGTGCAACATTTATTGTTATTTATTTATTAAACTTACAATTATCATATCAGGAATTATCTAATGCGATATTCCAGTTCTTTATTATACTTAACGAAACTATGATTTTAAATTATATTTTTTTTATTAATGACCGCTATATAAATCTTGGAATAGCTTTGCTATCTATTCATACATATTTTATAATTATATACATAAACCCACAGATATACAAGCAGAAACTGTTTACGATTTTAAAATGAGTATAGATATAGATAATGCTGTAATGATGTAATATCAATGGCACCCCACTAGATGAAGTGACGACCTGGTAAGATATGCAGGAAGGCGATGGATGCAAGTGTCTCAGAACCGTGCTTTGTGGCGTTTCTTAGGGGAGGTTTATGTTCAGCAGTGGACGTGGGTTGGCCTGATGACGACTTTTCGGCGATTCTGTTACGGCATGGCTTTAGATAATCCACTAACCCGTAACTACACGGGTGCCGCAAGGCAAATGATACAGGTGATAGCCAGCAGCATCTTTCGAAAAACAACTTTAATAAGTGGTAATAATAAAAAAATTTGTACAACCAAATTCAGTATCAATAAAATGAGAACATCATCAATGTAGTCGAAGTCAAATAAATACGCATCATTAAAGATAACTCAAAAACCACTGGTCAGATCTTGATCAAATTTATATGGGATCACATGAGAAGCATTTGCTTTCAAATAAAAATCATTAAAATCGGTTCGCCTAGAAAAAAGTTCTGAAGTAACACACATAAAAATAAATACTGTTGAATTGAGAACCTTCTTCTTTTTTAGAAGACGGTTGAAAGATTTAAAAAATTGCGTTTGCCAACCTGCCTACTCGGCATGGCAACAACGGCAAATATTTTTCTATGAGACAATCTTTGGGTTATTTAGTCGTGGACATTTGACAAACTGTAATGAATAATTATATATCGTTAAATTTGTATTTAAATAAAACTAGTTTTACGGATTTTATCGCATATATTAACATGTTCACTATCCGGTTTTAAAACACAATAGTAAGACAATAGCAATGACCTATGTGTAGTGCACGGGACAGCGAAAGGGTTAACTTATTTTACATTCCTGACGTTTAAAGCACTCGAAAGTTCGGGAATATAAAATAAGTTAATATACGCGATAAAATCCGTAAACCTAGTTTTATGTAAATATTTAGTGTTCGCGTAAATATGAGAAATCGTTAAATTTATATTTAAAATCTGTATATTTATTGTAAAGTGTCTACTTGTGTACATTATATATATACGACGTAGAGCCACGCTGCAGCTACATTATGGTTATAGCACGAAAGGGTCGACTGAACCGGGGAAGGACCGTGAACGTGGTCCTTCCCCGGTTCAGTCGACCGAATAAATATATACGATTGAATACCGTAAAAAAAGCTCTGCTGCGTTTTTCATGGTGAGTGCAGAGATCGAGAGACCCTTTTACTGGAAACGTGGCATTCCATCTTAGTCCTCAGAGGGGACAGGCATCTGCATCTTGATTTCAAATCAAGGATAGATGAAGATGTCTTTGGGTCATGTCATCCATTTACCATCAGGTAGACTGTGCGCTTGTTTGTCAAACTAATTATATTTAAAAATGTTTTGCAATTACATAATATACATAATGATATGGACTGGAACTTGTAACACTACTTCTAATCGAGATGGTAAATTTTACTCTTGTCGGAACATTCATTAACTTTTTTACGAAGTTTTTCGTTTTGCACTAAACTTAAGTTGATCACAATAGGCTCATACTCCCATTAGATTATAGAAATTAAGAATTTTAATAAGCGTCTTATTTTGTTTCAGAAACTGCTAAGCAGCGAAGTAGGTATAACAGAAATCAAGCAAATGTGCAGATGTAGGAATGTAAAAGTCAAATTAAAGACGCGCCCGAAGATGAAGCGGCGATCGCTACCAACCGTTCGCGAAGATAACCAGAAAACGAACACGTGTAACAGTGATTTTGTGATCTATGTTATGGTAATAACAGCGGCGGTGCTGAGTTATGTGAACAGTTTAAACGGTGATTTCGTCCATGATGATATCCCTGCTATAGTGACGAACGGTGATGTAATAGGAACAAACTCTTTTAAGGAATTTTTCTTGAACGATTTTTGGGGGACGCCAATGTCTGATGCAAGCAGCCATAAGTCTTATCGACCGTTGACCACGCTTTCTTTTCGGTGATTATCGAATTGCATGTAATATTTCTGTATAATGTTCTTTACTTGAATGTATGGTGCGAACTAGTGAACAAAAATTTGATTGCGAACAACAAATACAAATTTATTTCTGTGCTCTATTTCACATTCTCACTATAAAGTTAATTACTAGTTAAGTTAAGTTAAAGACTGCAAAAAAAATTCGTTGCGATATGCGTTTTTCGTACGTTCTATAACTTCAGCAAAATGCTACGTTACGCTAATTTGTGCTACGGCTCTTAATTAATTGTTAATTACATTATATTTACAAATTAATATTTCATTTAATTAAAATTAAATTTTAATTAAAAACGTTGTAGGGTAGTGCGACAAGGCAAGACGCTTTTACAAACGCTCCGGAGTTTTTAATTATATACTGGTGAAATAGTGCATGTTTATCTTGAAAGACAGTATCAAAATAAACGTTAAAACGCAAGGAATCTGACTGTGCTTGTGAAAAGTGAAATTGCGGAGGATAAACTGTAATATCGCCATAAAATTGTGTGCGGGTTTAGTAAGAAAATATTTATCTACACGCTAATTCGTGTCGTCGAACAATAACCTGGACTTTGGACCTTAGTACTCGGTACACTTGCGTATTGTGTACAGTGCATTCTACTGAAGTGTATCACTGTTTCGTCAGAGAGTTACTAACACAGATAGCTGATTCGGTAGACGCACGGACTGCACGCATGAGAGCAGCCGGTTCAAACCCCGCCTGAAGCAAAACAATTTTTTATTTGTTTTTATATTTTTTTTTCTTTCTTTTTGCCTTTAATATTTTTATTGCATTTTCTTATAACTTTTATAATGGATAATCTAACACTATCTTGGGGCTGCTGTTCATTGGATGGTGAGAGTAAACAGTTTAAGAAATGCAATACTTGCATTAAAGCGTTTCACTTGGAATGCTTGGGAACGTGTCAATCACGTGCAAGCGATGCGACTGGGAATTGGATATGCCCTACTTGTATAAATTCTGATACGAAAACCATCAACAAAGACAACACACCTGTACGTTTTAATCCAAATGTTACAAAACGAACACAAAAAAGACAGTCACCCAATTCCCCACCGGAAGCAGTGGACTCGGAAGCTCCTATTACCAGGAGTGATCTAAGAGCTATAGTGGAAGACATCACGGAAAGAAAATTTGAGACTCTTCTGGCGCAACTAACAAACACTCTTCGATCTATTATGACCTCTGAACTAGGCACCATGAGGAATGAGATAAAAGATCTGAGAGAGTCCATTGCCTTTGTGAGTGATCAGTACGAGGAAATGATCAAGGAAAACAAGAAAACAAGTGAAACGGTCCGAGAATTGCGGTCGGAGAACGAACTGATGAAATCTACCATCAAAGACTTATCATTCAGGCTAAATAACTTTGAACAAAACGCTCGTTCAAATAATATTGAAATACAATGTGTCCCCGAAAAGAAAGAGGAGAACCTTACAAACATAGTATCAAAATTGAGCAATGTTATAGACTTCCCCATCTCTCCGGAGAAAATAGTACACTGCACCAGAATTGCCAAAATCAATTGCGATAATCACGCTCGCCCTAGATCGATTATTGTTCAGCTCGCCACACCTAGAGACCGTGATTGTTTCCTGGCAGCTGCTATTAAATTCAATAAACCTAGATCGGTATCGGAAAAGTTAAATACCACCCACTTGGGTTACAGCGGAGAGAAAAAACCAGTATTTGTGGTTGAACACCTGTCCCCCGGCAACAAGGCTACACGCAGCTACCAGGCTGGCTGCGAAGAAAAATGGATACAAGCATGTGTGGATACGTCATGGTCGTATTTTTGTAAGGAAAACGGACAACTCAGACTTTATAGTCATAAGAGATATGGACTCTCTAAGTAAAGTTAAATAAGTTAAAACTTTGTTATTTTTTTTGTTAATTTTTTTTTATTTAAACTCGTAATCTTATTGCATGGTACTTATTGTTAAAAAAATAAAATACGATAAATTAAATGTCTACTATCAAAATGTAAGAGGCCTTCGGACTAAAACTCATTCGTTCTATCAAAATCTAACAGCGTCTAGCTACGATATTATAATATTAAGTGAAACATGGTTAAATGAAAATATTATGAGTTCTGAGTTGTTCGATGATCGTTATAAGGTATTTAGAAGGGACAGAGAGACGTCTGGCTTTCATAACGGAAAGGAAGGGGGTGGAGTTTTAATAGCAGTATCCAAAGAGCTTAACTCGAAAAGGATAACTATGTGGGAAAGCGATTGCGAGGATCTCTGGGTTGCGGTTGACATATATTTTTCAAATACCTGTCGAAGGTTCGTATTTTGCGCCGTTTATTTGCCACCACCAGTCTCGATGCAGCTAATAAAGCATTTCGTAGATAATTGCAACTCTGTTTTTGAGGAAAACCAGTCCCATATTTGTATTGTTGGTGATTTTAATCTGGTAAGCATAGATTGGGAGCAGTTTGGTAAGTCAAGCAATTACTACCATAGTTCTGCGATTTGCCAATATTTATTGGACTTTTGTAATATTAATAACTATAAACAAGTCAATAATATTGTTAATAAAATGGGTAAAATTTTAGACTTAGTTCTTGTAGATCTGCCTATGTGTCAGCTATCCAAGTCATTAGACTTCTTGAGCGTAGTCGATAATCTTCATCCCCCCTTGGAATTTCAGCTGAGCTTCGAATTCGCCACAATGTTAGCTAACCCTAACAATATAAAACTGAACTTTCGCAAAACTGACTATGAGGCAGTTAATCTAGAGCTTAATAGTGTCCAATGGCCAGAACTCTTTTCACTAACCAAGAACGTGGATGAAATGATAGATGTGTTTTATGATAAACTTAACTGCACCATTAAGAAACATGTGCCGGAACAAAGGCAGAAAAAACATAAATATCCCCAATGGTACAGTAAGGAGCTTATCAAAAGACTGCGCGAAAAGAATAGGTTTAGAATTAGATTTAAAAAATACAAAAATCCGCTTGATGAAATTTCCTATCATTTGATGTCAAAAAGATGTAAGCAACTACTTTCGGATTGTTATAAAAATTTCCTTAGAAGCATAGAGGCAAAAATAGCTGACAACGCAAAGTACTTCTGGTCTTATATCAAAACTAAAAGAGGTGGTCATGGTACATACCCAACAGCCATGAAAAATGGATCTACCACAAGTTATGAAGGTAAGGGTATCTGTGAAATGTTTGCAAATTATTTTTCGGAGGTGTATAGTGATTGCAAACAGCCGTCACTCTATGATAATGCAACTTATAATATTAGTATCAACTCGGATTGTTTAGCACATATTTCAATAAGTCACGATGATATTCTCAAACGTATTAAGGGTCTAGATATATCGAAAGGTGCAGGCTCTGATAATATTCCACCATACTTCATAGTTAACTGTGCTAATAGTTTATCAGCGCCTTTAAGGCTCATTTTAAATGAATCGTTGACAAGTGGAGTATTTCCAAAGCGATGGAAGTTTGCTAAGGTCGTGCCGATTCATAAGTCTGATGATGACCAAGACGTTCGGAACTATAGGCCAATTTCTATCCTGCCTGTTTTTGCTAAGTTGCTAGAAGCAATCATTTGCCCATATATACAAAATCACTTCAAAAAATACACTTCTAGTAAACAGCATGGATTTGTAGCTAGAAGGTCTACTTCTACGAATCTCATGTGCTTTGCTGAAGACATTATGGAAGCTGTGGATAACAATCGGCAAGTTGACGCCATTTATACGGACTTCAGCAAAGCATTTGATACAGTTCCCCACAACGTGCTTCTCCAAAAATTAGAAATGTATGGCTTCGCTGGACCTATTCTGCATTGGCTAGAAGCATATTTAAGCGATAGATCCTTTTATGTGGTAGTCAATGGGTACCAATCTAACTTACACTCTATTTCCTCTGGCGTACCGCAAGGCTCGCATTTGGGCCCAATATTATTTAATATATTTATTAATGATCTGCCTGATCACTTTCTTTATTCTTCACCGCATATGTTCGCTGACGACCTGAAATTGTCTAAAGTCATAAATAATGAGAGCGATATTATGAAGCTTCAAAAGGATTTAGACATCTTGAATTCTTGGTGCGTAAAAAATGGACTTAAATTGAATGCCAAAAAATGTACACACATAAAATTTACTAGAAAACTAAACAAAATTTCATCTTCATATACAATAGCAGGCAACATACTTAAGGAGACAGAAATCATGCGTGATTTAGGCGTTTTATTGGATACACAACTTACATTCATACCACATATGGAACAAACGATCGGCAGAGCATCGAGAATGGTGGGTTTTGTTATAAGAAATAGTAAGGAATTCCGAGACATTAAAACTAAAAAAATCCTTTATTGTAGTCTGGTCAGAAGTATACTGGAGTATGGTAGTGTAATCTGGCGACCGCACTACGCTACTCACTCATTGAGAATAGAACGGGTACAAAAGCGCTTTCTTCGGCATCTGTCGTATTCTTCGGGTATGCGAGGCAGGCATATCAGTTACGAGACCCGTCTTAAGCGCTTTAACATGACCAGTTTATGCAAACGAAGAGAGGTTTCAGATTTGTTATTTTTATTTAAATTACTCCACAATATCATAGACTGCTCAGAACTTTTACAAAAGATTAATTTTAGAGTTCCCTTTAGGCCTCCACGAAAACCTATTACACCACTCAGTCCTCCATTACGACGAACTGTTTTGGGATCACATTCGCCAATTTGTAGGATGATCAGACTTTTTAACCAAATTAGCGATCTCGTCGACATTAACCATGTTTCATTGGGAAAGTTTCGAAAGGCTGTATATATGATAGGTACCTCAGATTATAAACATTTGCCTTGTTTAACACTTTTTCCTTTTTTTTAATTTTTTTAATTTTTTTTTTAATTTTTGTAAATCCATACCTTGCCGCTCTGTTTTTGGTCAGTTTGTTTTAGTGCATTTTATAATAGCAATACTACAGTGTTTCTATTCAATAAGTACAAATTCGTCTTTTAATTGTCGCGATAAAAGTTATGCATGTGGTGTTTACCTGTAATTGACTGTGTACTTAGTTTTTTTGTTTACTATATCGCTTGATTTATATGGGAAGATGTTAGTGCATAAGTTGTTGGTAAACCAATTTTATTAAAATAAAAATAAAATAAAATAAAATTACAAAGAAAGATTTAACTGCAAGACGCCGAAATATTTGAGCAACATCTATTCGAATCCTATCTAATCCTTTTTAACAGAAAAAAAAGATTAAACTTAAAATGAGGTCAAAAAGGGCCATGCCCATATTAGTATGGAGCTGAAAGTCAGCAATGCCATGCAATGCCCAAATTGCAGCTCTATGTCATATGATAACTTTGTAACAGTATTTATTATAAATCATAAATCTTTATTTGCAAGAAACACGGTATAAAAAGATGTTACAATTTATATAGTGCATTCGTGTTTCGCTAATAATAGCATGCAAATTATTTTATATATAATTTTAAAAAGTTTAGGCAATATTAATAATTATTTAAATCTAAAAAATCTTTTAAGTCATAAAAGCTTTCAATTTTTAACCAATCATACAAATGTTTCTTATATAGTCTTTCGCTTAATAATTTAAATTCATTTGGTATTTTATTGCATATTTTTACACACATATTTAGGCAGCTTTTGTTATATTTAACGAGCCTAGGAATAACATCTAGGACAATTGTCTGGGTCACGTCGGTTTCGAGGATATATATCACTTACTTTAACAAATAATGACTTATTTTTAAAAACAAACAAGCCAGCTTCATAAATGTATAGTGACGGGAGGGGTAATATACCAAGTCTTTTAAATAGCGGTTTACAGGATTCTCCTGGCGATATCCCGCATATTGCACGAATACATTTTTTTTGGGCAACGAATGCTCTATTTCGGTCAGTACCATTCCCCCATATTATAAGTCCATAGCGTAAAATAGACTCTACGTATGCATGGTAGGTTGTAATTGCCGTTTTAATATTTACAATGTTTTTGATTTGTTTAAGGACATAAACAAACTTATTTATTCTACTGCATACGTTATCTATTTGTTCATTCTAGTTTATATCTGCATCTAACGTTATTCCCATAAATTTTGTACATGTAGCTTCTTTTAGTTTTGGTATATTAAATTTCATATTTTGATTGGAATTGATAGATTTATTAAATTGTATATAATGGGCTTTATCTAGATTAATTTTCAAATTATTTATGTCAAGCCATTTTATTAGTGTGTCAATTGTATTATTAATGTCATCTTCATGATTTCTAATTGTATTATTATTTTTATTACATGTCACAATAATTGAAATGTCATCAGCGTATAGAATACACTTATGATTCGTAATGTCAATAATATCATTAATATATAATAGGAAAAGAATCGGTCCTAATATACTTCCTTGCGGAACACCGAATTTATTATATTTAAATCCAGATGAATAAGATGTCAAGTTATTGTTTTTATCTATTTAATCAATGATAACACATTGTTGTCTACCATTTAAATATGACGATAACCACTGAAGAACTAGTCCTCTGATCCCAATTGTTTCTAATTTTTGCAATAATATTTCATGTGAAACGAAATCAAAGGCCTTTGAGGGGTCAAAAAATAATCCTGTTGTCAATTGTTTATTGTTTATGTAACTAAGTATTGTTTTTACTAAAGAAAACATAGCAAGTGAGGTTGATTTGTGTTTTTGAAACCCGTATTGTTCGCTTTTAATTATCTGGTATTTATCACAGTAATCAACTATTCTTTTATACATACATTTTTCAAAAATTTTGGCCAAAATAGGTATCAAGGTGATTGGGCGATAATTTTGAATATCGTCCTTTCTCCCTTTTTTAAATAAAGGTTTTACAATTGACAACTTTAGTGCTTCTGGGAATTTTGCTGATAAGAATGATAAATTAATAAGATGTGTCAAAATTTTGGATATATTATCAGCGCATGATTTTAAAATTTTTGTGTTTATTTCGTCATATCCCTCTGTATTGTTTAATAATAATATTTCCATTTTTACCTCACTTTCTGTCATAGGTTTGAGGTACATCGAATTTGCTTTTGAGTTTGTACTTAAATCGTATTTTACATTCAAATTTTTTGTTGAGGTGTGATTTGTGGCCGTATCTATAAAATAATCATTAAAAGCAGTAGCTATTTCTATGGGATTTGATAATAAGTTATTTCCAACTTTAATGGTGTCTATATTATCCTTAACGTTAATATTATGAATTTCATTTTTAATAATTCTCCATACTGCCTTGCATTTGTTATTACTATTATTTATATATTTAATATTATCAATTTGTTTGGATTTATAAATACATTTCTTTAAAATATTAGAATAGTTTATATAGGTCATTTTATTACGTGTACTTTTTTGCTTATAGTATGTGTATCATAGGAACCGTTTAGTTCGACAACTTTTTTTTAATCCTTGACTTATCCATTTATTTTTTCTTGTGTGACAATTGTTTAATTTTAGTTTTATTTTTGGAAAACATATATTGTAAAATAGACATATCAATTCGTGAAAAACGTTAAAGGCCTTATTCAAGTCAGTTTCCATATAGATTTCATACCACGATAAGTTTTGTAGAAAATCTTTAAATTTTTGAATATGGTCCAAGTTATAATCTCTCTTAAAAATGTAATAAGATGGTGCCGATGTTAACTTATTTTTTACTGGAAAGGTTAACATTTGTGCTGTGTTATGATCCCAGAGATGAAGTGGTAATATAGTTGCAGTGGCATTATATTATAATATCTAGATTTAATGTCATATAAAGCACCGGTTCATAAGATATTGGACATTAAACATGATAACTTCCTACTGGTTTTTTTTATACCGTGAAAGAATGAATGACAGTCATTTAAGTTTTTTGGAATGTTTTTGACTTAGAGCTAAGTCTTTTGAGCCATTACTTCATTAGGTTTTTGCTTTATTTATATTTGTTTATTTGAAGTCCAGATATACTTATACACTACCATAAAGTACTTTTTTTTACTTTTGAGTGTCTGGAGACATCATTTAGATCTTTATTCATCTCGTTGATGATTCAAATGTAAAATAATAATCGATATTGGAATCGATTACTTAGACAATTGATCAACAAAAACGATTCTTTTTTCGAAGATTTTATTTATCATGCCCATGATTTAGCCCCTAACTAAACAAAGCCTAAGATTTTATAGTTTAAGAGACTGTCAATGAGAGATAGGTGAACAAACAAATAGTTCCATAAATGGCGTTGGTAAAAAATTAGTCTGTCTCTGGCTTTTGATAACAAAAATGAATGCTTAACTGGCCCATTTTTTTCATCTGATGACGTTTATTATAAAAGCATATTTTTATTTGGTGTAGTTGTAAAGTAGTATATTATTATTCGATTATTTAGTAATCACTTTTATGACTAATATCAATCATGTTGAGTTTTACATGGGCCAAAGGACGTGATTCCAGACCGTAATAAATAAAGCATGAATTAATGATTGAAATGATGATAGGTACGTACTGCAATGTCAAAAAGACCGTCTAATTTTTTTAAATTCTTTATCCAGTGCTTCATATGGTTTAATACTAACAACATAATTCTAGTTTTTATTTATTAGAGCAATCTTGTAATATACCTTATCTGGGAATTTCTGGGGCACAGATGGGCATTGTCTTTTGCTACTTAGAGGTAAATTTCTCCACTACGAAGATAAATAAGTTTCCCCTTAAAATTAACACTCAAATACTTAAGTATTATAAAAGTTTTTCTTACTAAAGCTATAAAATTTAAATAAAGTGGATGAAAAAAATTGCAAGAAATGTAATTTTTTTATTTCCTCTTTACATATCGTTTTATATGTCTAATTATTATAGTTGTAGCACGAATGTGTCAGCTCGACCAGGGATGGACCATGCTCTCACAGAATACCAGCGTAACATAGCAGTTTAACGCTGCTGTGTTTCGCGTGGTGAGTGTAGAAAACTGGACATCCTTTTTATTTGAAAGGAGTCATTCCATCTTAGTCCTCAGACAACGCATACATTTTGATTTGTAATCAGAGATGTAGATGTCTATGGGCCACACCAACCACTAACCATCAAGTGGACTGTGTGCTCGATTGTCACTTAAATCCTATAAAAATTTTTTTTTTTACCGATGACTCATCCCCGAAATTTCATTACATTTTTATTTCTTTTTATATGATTCATATATGGATAATTGGTTGTCGTGAAGCGACAATTAAAAGAGAAAGAACCTAACATTAGAACAGCAAAACAACAAAATAGACCAAGAAAATAATATATTATAATTTTTTAAAAGGTATTTACAATCTTATAAAAAAAATGAAATATGAAGGTGATGGATGAAATGAGATTACAATTATATTAAAAAAAAGGATAGGAGAATAGGAGAATTAGTATGATAGTGGAGCCCTAGAGCCTCGCTGCTTTTGTAGAAGTAGGGACACGGAGAGCGTGAGGTTTCTCAGCGGCGACGGCACGCAGCGCCTGGACTGGGCACACGCAGCGTCCGGAGCCGGTGCACGTAGCGCCTGGGGTAGGTGCGCTCAGTTCTTAGAGAAGTAGTCGCCGCGCCCAGAGGTAGCGCGGGCAGTAGTAGTAGGTAGTGGATCAAGCAGTCGTAGCGCGCGGAGTAGTGTGGCCCCGCACTTGAATTAGAATTCACCGACGACTTCACGTGTAGATGGAGGCTTGTAGGATCCCGGCGCCTGGTTTGCAGGATGCGCCGACGACTTCAGGATGCGCCGGATGTAGATGGAGGCTTGCAGGATCCCGGGGCAGAGCGGCCCCGGGATAAGGCCTTTAGTAGATGTTTCTCGTTTGAGAACTGAAGCGAGACTGTCCTGTATTCTCCAATTGTTTGGCTTTTATACCTTTTTAGAGAGAACGAGAAATTATTTAAATAAAAACGAAATTTATTGTAAATGACCTACAGCCAAAAAGTATTTATGTAGAAAGAACATCATACCAAAGACGAATTTAAATAAAAGTTACCATAACAACCACAAAAACAATGGTTGTCAAATTGAGGAATTTTTAGTTTTAGGACTGTTATTAAGAAACTATTACATTTAAGTAAGAAACGAGATAAAAATCACATAGGAAAAACTAATGCACGACAACGTACACTAAGCCTGAAATTGTAGAGTTACAGAGAATTCAATAAAAGACCAAAAAAAAAGGTAAGACTTCGTTGACAGCTAGTTAAAAAGTATTAAATAATGTGAAAATACGCAGTAAAATGATATGTTATTGTGTAAAAACGTTACAGGATCCTATATAAATAAAGGTGATGCAAAATATAAATGCAGAGAATCAAAAACAGAATGAAAAAAAATAGTATAAAGTGATGCAAAACATGAATGCAGAATATCAAAGCAGAATGGAGAATTAGTGTACAATGAAATGTAAGTTGCATAACACTACATGGTAAAACAGAATATTTCCATGCATAGATTAAACATATCTACAGAAACCTCAATGTCTGTCTGTATGAAAACTCAACACTGCAAGTGGTTTAGGTAGATGATAAAAATTGTTTAGAAAACAGGAATAATTTTGTACTACTTTGTGTTAACCTCATTGAACGCTTGTCCTAATAAACAAAGTACCTGAATACTGTGCCTATCCTGGACTCCATTCCCGGCTAAAGCCATAACTTATGAAAAAAATATTTTTCTAAAAATTTCGGACGAGTGACGATAATCCCTTAGGGTAAAAATTTGTGATCCATAAAGCAAGATTGATTTCTCTTTCATAAGTCCAGGGAAAGGGTCCAATTTTCAACCTTCGGAACTTGATTTTGCTCATAGGTGTTGTTAAACATAAATTGCTACGTCAATGAAATAATAAATTCTGTAAAATTATTTCTGTTTTCGTCAATATTAATTGCCTTTTTCTGTACATAACTTGAAGAAATTTCATTAAGTAGGACGTCTATCTTATAATACCTTATTACAGATTTCAAAAATCCTTTGTTAATATTATTAAAACAAAAACGAACAGAATAATTAATGAAATCATTTTCTTTTCGGGCGCTCATGCAAAGATCGTCTACCTGGGATATTTATGGGGGCGACATCTGTCAGGTCAACTCAGCTGGAAAACTGCGCAGAGGGTAGCCGACCATTTTTGGACGAGATGTTTGAAGGAGTACATGTCTGCTTATATTTCTCGAACGGGCGACAATGGGAAATTTATAGAACCGAAAGTGGTCGATATTGACTTAATAGATTTTTCGTTAACACGTAATACCCCCGCACCCCCCCCCCCCCTACTCCCCGAGGCAAAATCCACAGGAAATTACCAGGAAAAGACTGTTACACTAGGGTGGTTGACGTCATTTCTAACACAGATATCTTGAGGAGACCTAAGACCAGATAAATAGTCCTGGTACCCGCGACGCCTCCCAAATGATAGTGCTGACGCACAGAGGATAGATTGTTGGTGACGGGCACATTTTTATAAATTTTCATTTTTTTAAAAAAACGTTAATGATACTATTGCAAATATTTAAGTCAATCGGGTGTCTACAAGTTTGTGAAAATAACGTTGAAAAGTTGCATTACATAGATGAATAGATGTATCGATATATAGGTAACAAATGAAGCCTGCTATAGTATACATTTTACTTATAATAACTCAGGTTGATAAAGAAAATAGAAAATATAACGCACTGTCTTTGCGTAGACGATATAGTCTTGTCTGAAAGAAATGCATCTTCTCATATACTTCTCCAACGCGACGGTGCAAGCAGTTTGGTTCTAATGCATGGAATATTGATCAAAAAGATGTCGACCCTATATATAAAATTGATTGGTACAGCTGCGATAAAATTTTCCTAACATTAAAAATGCAATGATATACTGTATTTTTTTATAGGATACGGGTGACAAACGAGCACACAGTCCACCTGATGGTAAGTGGTTGCTGCGGCCCATAGACATCTACATCTATCCTCTATTACAAATCAAAATGTAGATGCGTTGTCACCCGTGAGGACTAAGATGGAATGCCTCATTTCCAGTAAAAAGGGCCTCCGGCCACCTGCACTCACCAAGCGAAACGCAGAGGTAAACCTATACTTCACGCTGGTATTCTGTGAGGTCGTGGTACCACCCCGGTTCGAGCCGGCCCATCCGTGCGACAGCAAAAGCTGCCGCGTGGCTCTACCACTGTTCGTGGCTCTACCACTGTATTACTAGCAGTGTCGATATATGTTTTAATAGTGGTAGAGTTCCATCTTATTCCTCACGGGTGCCATCGCATCTGCATTTTGATTCGCAAACGAGGATAGATGTAGATGCCTACGGGCTGCAGCAACCACTTACCATCAGGTAGACTGTGTGCTCGTTTGTCACCCTTATTCTATAAAAAAAATGTAATTGAGGAAGAGCGAGGGGTGCCCTTCAAAGTAGTTAAGACACATCATTTTTATTTTATTTTTTACGCCGATCTAAACTAAATACAATTTAATATTTATTTATTTATTTACTTATGCTTTATTTGCACACCAAGTACAAAAAGGCGGACTTAATGCAACATGGCATTCTCTACCACAGTCTACCTCCAGGCTAAGCAGATAGGATATTGTGGGCGCAAAGTAAAGCTAAGTAAGAAATATTTTTATATTTAATTTATATTATATTATAATTTTTACATAACATTACCATAACTACCACTACATTATATACAGGATGTCCCCGTAATTGTGGATAATCTAGTATGTACGTGTTCAGGCGGGAGGAGGTGACCTCGGTTCCCTAAAAAAATTCTATCCCGAACGGTTCGCGCTTTACGACATGTTTCAAAAATTCCGAAAATTCATACTTCTGCTCAAATTTGTGGTCATTACGTCGGCAGTTTAATGCCTAGATCGGATTTTTTTCTTTTAATATGTTCCCTAATAATGATGTTTCTAAACTACCTTTAAAAGTTTACACCTACTATGCGTAGTATTTTACAAGACGGCACTAAACATAAGTTTTAATGTTTTACTTTATTGAACTGCTAAGTTTGAGCACCTGTGGTGAAAGAAAAACGTTTAGGATCTATGTAACCAACCATTTAAAAAGTTTTCTCACATCATGGGGATTCTAATACAGTAGCATACTTTGCACCTAATGTCATTACTTACTGAGCTATAGCCGTTAATGTGTAAAAGTAGGCATTTCATTACAAAATTACTGGCAGATAGTTTTTTAACATTGCATGTATTAGGTAAGTAGATCTGTCAACATTCTTCGCCGGATGGCTAGTGGCTCATCTTATAATAAATGGAGCAGCTTATTTTACAGAAATTCTAAAAATACTGTACGAAATATATAGATTATCTGAAATTGCTATAAACATAATGAACTATAGCAATTTCTTAAATATAAACAAATTTATGCCTGATGACATTAATTTTATTTTATTTTCAAGATTTGCAAGAAAAAGAATTAGGGATTTGGCATTCTTTTAAAAATAAACAATTACAAAACTCAAAACGAAAAAATAATTTAAAATCCTAAAATCAAACTTATTTCATCAATAAAACTGGGAAACAAATAAATATAAAAAATCTATAATATCTATAATCATTAAAATAAACATAAATCAATAATCCGCTGCAAGCTCCATACTTGAACCACTTGGGTTCATCTATAGTGGTAGCCTCGACTTTTATCCCATAATATATACAGATACTGCTTCTTGTAAGTTTGCCTTTGGTTTTATTTCGGGAAGGTATATTGATACGGACTTTTTATAAGGAAATTTATATTAGATTGACCTATATGTATCTATTTATGTTGTTTAAATTTAGAATTTTATTATTGAGAAATACGATAAGTCCTGTGCTAAGTGCCTGTGCGGTGACAATACAATAATTTCATGACTATGACCTATTATTCTATCTAGAATCATCACAACTCATGATCAATGCATGTTGGTAAAATTTCCATCATATCTGAACCAACTTTACACGTTATTACGTTCACATTATTACACTTTACACGCATTAATTTACGCTGTTATTCCTTGTAAGTGGTCCTTCCCTTCCTCGATCCATGCCTTGGCCATAGTTCCAGAGCTTATACGAAATGTATTGTGAAGCTTTTACTTATATAATATCTACAAAGTGAATGATCCTTACAAATAAACCAAGAAGGGTTTTATTTCAGACTATAACGACAATACTCTAAAGCTAATAGTTTGAATTATATATTTAAATGGTGCAATAACGTTAATGAACTGCACTGCGTTGCATGAAAACGATTTACACTAATAAAATTAAGTGTCTAAAGCTAAAATTACTGTCCGAGTTGCTTTTCACATATTGATATTTTATTGTTATTATATATTCGGCACAATTTTATTTCTTGAATAAAACATTTTCCAGGGCTCCTTATATTATTTATTATAAGGAGCCCTAGAATAAATAAATATTATAATACCTATAATAAATATAAAATATTTTTTATTTATTTTAATAATTTTACAAATTGAAGAAATTTATTTTACGTTTAGCTTTTACTATCGATGATCATTTCAGCTTATCAGCTTAATGAATCACCGAGGTAGTTTGGGTTACCGAAAATACACAAAGCAAACGCTCCACTTCATCCCATAGTAAGCCAGATCGATTCGCCAACTTATAAGTTGGCTCAACACTATACTGTAGACTATACTGTTACCTACATCTCGCTGACAATGGAACTATGGTCAGTTTTATTTTCAGTTACTATTCACATGATTACCTATTGAAGACTGCACCTCAATCGCAACTGTTGCGAATTGTGGCGATGGGCTCACCTGTATCTCCCGTAGTCGTATTCATGGAGGACTTTGATGCGAAAGCCCTTCTTACTGCTCTTGTAAATCCAAGATTCTACAAGCGGTACGTAGACGATACTTTTACAATTTTACCGTCTGACAAATTAACTGCATTTTTAGACCACCTTAATTCTATAAACTCTAAAATACAATTAACAATGAAGTTAGAGGCTACCAATTCTTTAGCTTTCCGAGATGTTTTAGTCATCCGAAATCCTGATAACACAATTGGGCACACTGTGTCTAGGAAAAAAACCCACACCTACCGCTATTTAAATGTTGAATCGCACCATCATCCATTACAGTTGTCGGTTTTTCAAACTATAGCCCATTTCCACTTCAGCTTACTGATCCTTTGGACTATTTAATTTACTCTGGTTATTCTGCGGACATCTTCGTTACGTATTTTATGACGTATAGAATCTCGAGCATTACTTACACTTTTTATTCACGCTAAGTGACATCGAGTTTCCTCATACGACAAGCAGTGAACCTGCGTAAATCATAATGGCAACACGGACTGGTTACCTTATGATGGCGGTGTAGGAATATCTACTATCTCATATTATCCCGTAGGTGTTGTAAGAGGTGGTAGTGAGAAACTGAACCGGAAGTCGGGCTGCAGCATCTACCAGATACCATGTCAAGCGTCGAAAATATGACATAAATACGCTCTGTTTTGATAGTATATTAAATAAATACAAAAAAAAACAACGCATTCATAATGTTCCGTACTGGAACAGATTATTAATATATTGTGTTTTTGGTTTCCTTTTTTTTCGTATATAATAACAAGTACAAGGCAACACAATTTCGAAGATATTATTTTTTCTATATTTCTATTAAATTCATTGGGTTAGCGATCAACTGTTTTCATTCTGAATGCATCCATAATCTTGCGGGTTATGGTTCTCTGTGCGACAAAAGCGCCACATCGATTGGCGGTAATTATGAACAATCTCATCAAAACCACCGACGCGCGCGCATACAAATAATTTCGTGTTACTCAAGCTCGTCTCTCAAGATCTCTTTCACCTGGAAGTGTTGCACGTGCAACCTATGGACTCTTGTGCGATACACTCTGCTGAACTTTTATACTACTATCATTGCAACGACTGCCCCGAGCTCCTTTAGCCAGCCCCTGGATTCGTGGTTGCAGGGAGATTGTAGCGGTAAGTCGCTAAACCCAGTAGAATATCGTACATATAACATAAACAACAAAAAATAAAGTAAATGCTAACAAAACAATCAAATCTTATACAAATTAAATTATTAAGAATCTAGTCTAACTTAAATTACGGGGGATACATATTTATATTTTAGTAAAATAATCATACCAAATAATTCGCCAATTATATACTAGTTATAATAAATAACTACAATTTAGTCATCAACTTGAAGTAAATATCCAATTTACACGTGCCAGGGTTCCATTATTCAAACGAGTAAGGTTTCTTTAAATAAATTATAATAAATGAGCATCTCCTGGTTCTAATTCAAAGCCAATAACGCTTCATAAATGGTACTACTTGGTACGGAATTTAACCGCGATAGAAATAATTATGAGCTTACAAAGATTCACAAAATTGTGTCACATGAAATAAAGTGCCGGCACCAAATTTTCGTAGAGTGAAGAAAGCTTTCTCGTAGATTAATGCGTACGCAATACGTTTTCTAATATTATTATGGTATTTAATTGATATATTATGGTATTAAAAGTAAACGATGTTATTTTGAATCTTATATAACAATTGAAAAATATGCAATAAAAACATGTCAAAGGAAACTTAAACTAAAAAATTAAATTGTCACACAGTCCTTCTCCCCGTGGTATCGTGTCAAGAACGCTGGCTGTCAGCTCTCATATTAATTGTGTTATGAAAGCATTCCTTTCGATTTCTTAAATAAACTTAAAATATTATATCATTCTTTCAATCGATGCAGCCTTTCAGAATTCCTGAACAAAGGCCTCCCCAAAAGATTGTTTTTTTTGTGCCCCCTTTTTTATACTTACCATGCATGGCATCTGGGCTGGCACCTTAGTATTTTATTATTTTAACTGTGAACAGAAAGATGTTGTAGCTCATCTCCTTTTTCATTTCCCTATGTCACCCTTTACGACACCCACAGGATGATATAAGATTGGATATTTTTACGGTAGTGGAAAGATCTTCACAGAACACCAACACAAAATAGCAGCTTAATGCTGCTGCTCTCTTACGCTGAGTGTAGAGAACCGAAGACCAGTTTTACTGGAAGCGAGGCACTCCATCTTTTTCTTCAGGGATGACAAAGCATCTGCGGTTTGATTCTTATTCGAGGATAGATGAAGATGACTTTGGGCCACGGTATTCACTTACCATTAGGTGGACTATATGCTCGTTTGTTGTCCTTATTCTGTAAAGAAGGTAGATGAGTCAAATGAACATACTATTTGATAAAAGAATTTATTTTAAATCCTTATGTCATTTTTTCAGAGAAACTGGGTCACTAACATTTAATTTTCCTGTGTTTGTTTACTGAGAGAGTTATAACTGGAATGAAAACGCTTGTAAAACACAAAGCTCCTCACGTTTTTGGGCGCTTGTTTCAAGTCGAGATCAAAGATTTATATGGGGCTTATTTATCAAGGGAGTTTCTTGCCAAGAATCTAATTACTTAAACAAGCCATTTTTTGGTCGTGTGCGGCGACTGTTATCTTTTATTTTCGTTTTACTAATGAATGATTTCATAGTAAATGTGATCTGATGGGTCTACTGGAACTTGCCTGCAACAATCTTTAAAATAAATACCACGGATGGTTAATACCACGGAGGACCGAAAAGGACCGCTTCACAGCCTATTATCATACTGTAACCCTGTCTTTGAGAGTGGGAGACATTGTTTTGTATTGTTGTTCGATGGGTACTGGTATATGTTAAGCAAATTAGCCCCTTACTAGAGGAAATTAGGACATCATAAGATATGCAGGAAGTCGCTAGGTGCAGGTGGCATTCCTTGAGCGAGCCGTGTCTTGTGGCATTCCTTGATAGAGTCGGGTACCTTGAGGGAAAATTAATAATAATAATAAAAGCATTTATTCATTACCACCAATAAAGTTACATGAGAGAGAGAACAAATTACAAGAATTACATAATGTAGTAATGAATGGGTTCTAGCTCAGCATAAATGTTGCAGTTGCCTACAACGCTGATATTCTGCCAGCGCCCAACCTACGAACAGTACAGTACGCGCGCATCCCTGCTCATATTGCCTTTAATCATAATTGTTCACATTAGGGTACATACCGTAGATCCCCGAGTATTAGCCAGTTCAAATTAGTAATCAAATACATATATATATATATATATATATATATATATATATATATATATTTTAATACCATTTTTTTTACATTTTTTGAATAAAAAATAATTATTACAACAATATAACCAATAATAAGTAAAATAAATAAATTATAAAATAATATTGATATTAACAATTAACTAACTTCTTTAATCTCATATAAGTTGTTTCCCCACCTACTATATAGCAATGTTTATATTTATATTATATATATTATATTTTAAGTATATACAGGGCAATCCTGCATAAGGTAAAAATTAGCCGATTATGACAGTATTTGTTCTGTTAGTAAGTGATGTCTATAATTCTTTTTAAAACTCGATTTACTGTTCACAAGAAAGTTGAAATGATAATGATGATGATTAATAAATGGGTAGAAAAACAAGATTTTGTGATCAAATTTTACAACCAATTAAGCTGTTTATCAACTATTAATTCTTTTAATTTTTTTTCTTGCACAAAGCAACGGTTTGCATGCCATTTACCTTTTACGTTAAAATATGTCTTTTTGTAAGCGACATTAAAGGGAGATCACTTCAGAAGTAAATAACAATAGACTGTCATTGATTCAGTGTAATCTATATTTTCTGCGACTTGATTTTCTGCCGACTTCCAAAAAGGAGGCGGTACTCAATTCCACTGTATGTTCTTTTATGTGTGTTACCTCAAAACTTTTTACTGGGTAAATCGATTTCGATGATTCTTTTTTTGTTTAAAAGCTGGTACTTCTCATGTGGTGAATTTGATCAAGGTCTAATAGTTTTTTGAGTTATTCTTAATAACTTATATTGAAGTCGGCTGTACAAAATTTTTAATTTTAAATTATTCAGCTAACAAGAACAATGGGATCATCCATTAAAATAAAATAATTCTGCGCTTAAATATTATTTGTAATAATTAAATGTTTTATTGTTTGGACACTTAAGTTCTGTGTTTTATGGATGATGGAATCATATTTGAATATTTTTTAACATTAAAATAACATTATATATATATATATATATATTATATACTGGAAGTAGTAAAATTGATAATCATACCAATGAGATTCAGCTAGGTTTATATTTTACTAGCTGTGAAAATGTGCTATTTTTGTCGAATGTTTCTTCATATTTACATTTATTAGGGTAGTTTTTTTTTAAATTAAAAACATGATTCTTTTGAGTTTATCAAAAAGATCTGCGAGTATACGCAAACAGTCAGCGGATAGGACATTGGCAAAGAGATTTATTACTACTTAAATGTCTTTGGACATTTGTAAAAAGATTATCAACGTCTAAAGATAACAATATGGACTTAGGAGGAATACCAATATCTTTTCTTTTTGAAGTGAGATCTAAATTATTTTTTAGGTAGCAAGTGGGGTTGAATCCAGATTTCACTCGAAGGAGGAAGTTTAATTTTTTAGCAAGTAAATAAGCTGGTGCACCTATATATGAGACAACGGGACGAATATGAACATGTTCTTTATGTATTTTTGGTAACTCATTTAAAATGGGTGCTTTAGGATTCATTGGAACAAGACTGCTCCAAGACAAGTTGTGATCGGGAAAAACATATGATGACTGTTGTATACATAGCTTAATATCCTAAGTAAACTTTTTGGTTGGGTCAGACTCCAAAAGCTCAAAGTCATCACCTAGGATAACATGGTTAACCTTCCGGCTCTACCCGCTACTTTTCATAATGACAACAGTATTGCCCTTATCAGCTTTAGTAATAATAAGGTAGTTTAAGTCCTTTATTTTCTGCTTAAGTGACTTAAAAACAAGGAACTCAGGATTAAAATGTGAAGACGTGGGCACAGCCCGAATTTCATTAGTTAACAAACATTTAACGATGTTATCTTTCTTCCCAATCACAATAGTCATCTTAGCGTCAAAAGCCATAGTCACTTACAATTTTAGGGAGACTGAAGGTATTAATTTTTTTATAGGAGAGGGGGCAAAAGAGCATGCGGCTCATCTGAAGGTAAGTGACTACCGCCGCCCATGAACAACCGCAACACCAGGGGAACTAGGGGAATTGCAGATGCGTTGCCAGCCTTTTAAAAGGAGTATGCTCTTTTCTTGAAGGTCCTTAAGTCGTATCAGTCCAGAAAAATCGCTGGTGGTAATCGATTCCACAAGGGAGTCGTGCGAGGAAGAAAACATCTTCTAAAACGCACAATGGTGGACCGCCAATCATCCAGATGGTGTGGATAATATTTGGAGTACTGCCACGAAGTGCGTTCATGAAATTTGGCGGCTGGGATTAATCCGAACAATTCCGCAGAGCACTCCCAGTGGTAGATACAAAATAAAATAAAAAAAGGGATGCAACATCTCTTCGCAGTGCCAATGAATCGAGCCGATCGGAAAGGACTCGGTCGTCGACGATTCGAGTCGCACTGCGCTGCATGCGGTCAAGTGGAAGGAGCTGGCACTGGGGAGCCCCTGGCCCAGAGATGGGAACAGTATTCCATGTGAGGCCGAACCTGCGCCTTATAAAGTTGCAGGGGGTGTGCCGGCATGAAATACTATCCCGCTCTGCTGAGCACGCAAAGCTTTTTAGAGGCCAATTTGGCCTTCTCTTCCAAGTGACCACGAAACTGCACGTCACTCGATATGTCGACTCCGAGGATTCCGATACTGGCTGAGGCAAGAAGTGGTGTGCCGTGAAACTGAGGAGATACGACAATGGGGTTCGTTTTAGCGGTAAACGCGCAAACTTGTGTCTTCTGGGGATTGGCCTGGACTTGATTTAGTCGCCCACAATCCGAGACTTTGTTCAGCAAAGACTCGACTTCAGAGACAAGTTTGTTCCGGTAATCGGCGACGTTTTCCCGAGAAATATTGGCACGGCCGGTGTATAGAGCATCACCAGTGCTGTCATCCGCATAGCAATGAATGATACCAGTTAGCAACATATCATTGATATGCAGAAGAAACAGCGTTGGTGATAGCACACAGGCTTGTGGAACACCACCATTAATAGACTTGTAGTTGGATCATGCACCGTCTACAACGACCTTGATGCTCCGATCTGCAAGGAAGCTGGTGATCCAATTACACAATTTCTCGGGAAGCCCATAGGAAGGAAGCTTATACTTTAGGCCGGTAAAAGGGACAACTCATCCATTTGTTGGATCCATCATCCAACACATAACAGGGGTAGAGCCATGCGGCAGCTTTTGCTGTCGCCCTGGATGGGCCGGCTCGCACCGGGGTGGTACCACGACCTCACAGAAAACCAGCGTGAAGTAGAGGTTTACTTTTGCGTTTCGCTTGGTGAGTGCAGGTGGCCGGAGGCCCTTTTTACTGGAAATAAGGTATTCCATCTTAGTCCTCACGGGTGATAACGCAACTACATTTTGATTTGTAATAAAAGATAGATGTAGATGTCTATGGGCCGCAGCAGCCACTCACCATCAGGTGGGCTGTGTGCTCGTTTGTCACCCTCATCCTATAAAAAAAATTGATACAGGACATCGGAGATATTCTTAACTAGGCGATAAAATCGGCGATATTCTGTATGAATTTCGTCATTACGATTACGGGATGAAAAGGATACAAGTCGTTGTAATTTACGGGAATTTGATGAATTGAATTTGATATTTTGAAATTATTCTGTTTATTAATAAAAAATGCATCAAACTTCGTTATAGTTTAAAATATCTAAGCGTACAGATATCGGGAAGCGACTATGTTTTATACTATGTAAGATAAGAGATAGCTCCAAACCGAAATCGATATCATCGAAGTTTACGTTTAAAGAGTTTATTTCTCAAAAAGGAACAAAAGTTCACGTATAAATAACGTAATTGTTTAAAATAATACATTTACACACGCTGACTTATATGAATAAAGTTATATAAATATATCCGAATTAAGAAAGCACTGTCTTTAATGTTTGATAGTGCTTTCAGTTTGCGTACGGTTAAATAATTATAGGTAAATACCTATACGTTTTGGGCATGAATTTGCTCCTAATGCTACAAGTTATCGAAAATACTCATTCTAATAAATCTAATGCTTCAGCACTTAATACTTACAACATTGAAAGAGTTGCAGTTTCATCACGCTGTGACGGCGTGTTAGAAAGCGCAGAGCAAGTGCAATAATGTTGCAATGATGTTGTAACGCAGAAATTTCATGTAGTAATACAACGTCCACTACTGAACATTTTATTGTGTTATCTTTTAAGGGGATCGGTTTCTGTCCAAGCCGCGCACCTTTTGAATGATCTGCCTGAAAAATTTAAACAATTTACCAACTTTAGTTAAGACGAATGTTCGGGCCCATTTATAAAATTGCTTCATAAACTGCTAAGCTCAGTCATAAATCGGACTTCGATTGTGTCTTGTATTGCATTCTTTTTACTTCTAATGCATAATAATGCCTAAACGTGGACAAACATTTAAAAGTGGAGCCCGTGAGTTAATCATCAAGCTGCAAGATTACTTTGAAAGGGAGCGGCAAAATGGCGGACCCATGTTACTAGAGTACAAGAACGCGTCTCTCAGGCACTTGGAGTTAGCAAACGAACGATAACAAATATTAATAAAGAAAAGTTCGGCTCTACTGGCACGGAAGATAATATTTTACGTACTCCGAACCCCGTGACAGATATTGACACCTTTGACCGATGCAATCAGAAATCATATATATGGTTAATATTCCAGAAATGAATATCTCAACAGGAAGAAGCTTTTGGCATCGTTAAGAGAGAAGCTGGACTGTTTAGCGGGGGTAAAACTGCTTTAACCAAAATCTTAAAAGATATTGGTTTTTCGTATAAAAAAACAGACAAAAGAAAATTTTTATTAGAACGATACGACATAATTTTAAAACGGATAAGTTTTTTGAGAGAAGCAAAAAATATTGATAACTGGGATAATGTCGCGTTCATTGACGAGACATGGCTAAACGCCAATCACACGGTTTCCCGTTCTTGGACGGATGATACACAAGCGTCGACGTCGAAAGTACCAATGGGTAAGGGGGCCCGTCTGATAATATGCCACGCATTTTGTGAACATTAGGTAACGAAACTACTTGTCCACAGTGATCAGAACTTAATTTTTGAATTATACATTTATGCAACGGCTTCACATTTGTAAAAATGTTATCTATACATGTTGGACTAGATTGAGCAATACGCGTTTGCTCTATAAATATATAATAAAAGTCCATATGATTTAAACAATGATCTCATTTTAATATTGATGGAGGAAGCTTCTAGGAGATTGATATTAAAGTCTCCACATATTACAACAGATTTATTCTGTTTATTAAGCTTAGCAAAAACTTCCTCCATAATGTTTTCAAAAGTATCATATGTATAACATGGGGATTTGTAGACGCTCACAACAATGAGGTGCTCAAACTCAACACATGCCATTTCTACAGTTCGCTCAACAGAGAGGCTCACAATATCTTTACGTTCTTTACATGATAATAATTTACTAGCTAATATCAAGGAGCCACCTCTTAAAACCGTATCTCTATTAAAAGAACTGACCACCTGGTGATTACTGAAGTTAAACATTAAGTTATAAGCTTTTAACCAATGTTCATTAATACATAAAATATGAATATTGTTGCTATTTAAGAACAACTCAATTTCTAGCTCTTTGCCTATCATGCCTTGTATATTTTTATGCACCAGGTGCAAACAATTTTCATTATCTTTCTGTGGAGTCATACAATTAAAGTTTTATAAGCCACATTCGAAATTATTTAAATTATTATAACTGATAGAGATTACCTCTATTGTCTCATTTTCTAATTCAAATTACTTGGAACTGATTCCAAATTGCATATTAAGTCTTTATACTGCTCAAAAAAGCAGATGTCTGTGGATCCAAGTTCTTGGCTGAGTTAATATATAAACAATAAGATAGCACATTTGCTATCTGTCTTAAATTATATTTAGATAGGTAATACCTATCTCTAGTCAAAAATTTCTTATTTAAATTATTTATGTCTATTAAATTAATTCTATTATTATAACTGAAACAATTAAATGTCAAGTTTAAATAATTATTACATGAAAAGTTATTCATTAACAAATTTAAATCATATCTTATTTTATTTTCCTGCGGCCAACACTGTATGTAAGGCAATGTAAACCAGATAATTTTATGTTCTTTTAAAGTATTAAGATTATCAATATATTTTAATAATTGATTTTTGTTTACATTGCCTATTCTCCCAACAAGAATTACTAAAGTGCTATTTGGACAAAATTTACTAGCTAAAACTTTATTCATTATATGACTAAAAGATGCTCCAGGCATGCAATAATTACTAATCAGATGTCCTTTAAAACAGTTATTTAACATGATGCCCAAATTTTTGCCTATGTCATCACAATACACAATAACTTTATTTTGTTTTTTAAATATTAACACTGCTTTTTATGTTTATATCCTTTGTCATGGCACTATCGTAGAGTGTAGGTGAAAATAATAAGGCCTTACTGTTTACTTTGTTATTTACATATAATGTCCCCGATGAACCTGGTAAGGGGCGCTGATACTCTTTCTGATTTTTTATTAAGAAGTCAAAGCGCTCTACATTATATTTACATGATTTTACCAGATTATTCATGGCCAATATGTGTTTTTTTATCTCATCTTGAGCTGATGCATATTTATTTGATACCATTTTTACAGGGTTTTTAAGTGACAAATTTGCTGAATTTAGACACTCTGTATCAGTCTTATAACAGTGATTCATATTTTCCACCTCAATGGAATATATTTTAAGTTTATTAATTATTTCTTGCTTTTCTTTGCATACATTTATATAATTTTCAACATTAATTTTAATTTTAATTTATTTTTGCAGTTTTCTAATATATTTATTAATTTTTATATATTTCTTTAATTTTCTTCTACTGCAGGTAGTCCTTGCTGCTGTTCTTGATATGACATAATCGTCACCGGTCAAATCTATTTTTGTGGAGGGTTGCAATGCTTTAGATTTAGAAGATTCACATTCTATGAGCTCATTGAACAGACTTTGAGTTTGAGACGCTTTCATGTTATCTGTTATGTTTTTATTGCACAATCTGCTCATTAGCCTCACTTAACTGCAACTGCAATGTAGCAATCAATTTGAGGGATTCCTCATATTCCTTGTTGCATTGGTCAAACTCATCAACTGTTCTCTGAAGTTGATCTCTTTCTTTTGAAACAAATGTATATTCTTTATACAAATTAACCATGTCACTTTTTAGTTCAGTATTTTCAGCAATTATATTTATTATTTCCTTTTCATTGTCATCTCTTTCTTTAATTAACAGCTCACACTGCTCCTTTGACACCTTAAATTCTTGAAGCGCCATTTGAAGTTCTATCTCCAATTGGCGCGTTTTGGCGTTGGTGTATTCATTTTACTATTAAATGTAAATAGCAAAAGAAAACTAAGAAAGAAAACCAAAGAAGCGGAGTAAGCAAATGTCTAGATGTATGGGCTTATATACAAATCTAAAATTTAATTATCGTGTAAATAATTCAAAATGAACGATGAACAAAATGACGAACGAATTTTAAACGATGTTCTTTACAGCTGTTACGTTTGGTTGGAACAGTAAACACAATGTAACTCAAAATTGAGGCGGATATTATTAATTTACAATATTTAATTTTAAAAAATAGTTAAGAGCAATTATTTTACAACTTGTCACCTGGCTTGACACAGAAAAAAAAATATTCATATTAAGTTGATTGAAAAATTATGTAATTACAGACGCTTGTTCTGTCTTATAATATAGATTTCACATTTCGCGCTTTTATTTATTTACCCTACCAGTTATTTAAATGCAAAATTACGCAAATTGAAATCATTCAAAACGTTTATGAATGTTTCAATAAGTCTTTCTCATTTTTTTTTATAATTTTTCTTATATATTTTTTCACTTAAAAAGCCAATTTCAAACTTTTTGATTTAAAGACGCGGCTCGCTGATTCGGCATCCATCATTTCGGAAAAATTCACAATGAAATGAGATGTATAGTGTTGCCAGTGGGAGCTGATATAAGCTGTGATACCAGTAAAAATCATATTTTCCCCCCGGAAGATTATAAGTCGGTCCGTCAATTCATGACTACATAGTCTACAAGCACAGAGGAGGCGTCAACGAATATAATATTATGTTAAAGATCTATTCTGTCCTATTTGGCGAAGAATCGTAAGTTTATATTTTTATTTAATAAATTCTCAATTGATTAATTTAGTTTTACTTATATCGAAATTGTGAGAAACCAAGAAATAATTGCAACAAAGTCAAAGCAACGTCTGTTTAATATTGAAATATCTACTGGAGCGCAAGGAAATGGTTGTTAGTAATTTGTTCTCCATTTGCGGTCGCCAGCGAACCGCTTTATGTCCGTTGTTCAGTGTCGAATAAAGAGAACTTCTGTGGTTCGTATAGTTCTATAGTTGTAGAAATGAACAAATTTAATTTATTTCTCGAGGAACTTTGGAACAAATAATAATACTTCAAAGTCACTCTTATGTATACATTCACCCATAAAATCCAGGTAGGCCATACAAATACTTGTTCCATGCTGGATCCGAACCCGCTGCGCTGCAACTCACTGCGCCAATTTTCTTACACCGCCACTAGACGAAACACCATTAAAACTGTTTTATAAAAAACTTATCACAGTACCGCGTCGGCAATAATAATAATCGAAATTTAAACAGTAAAGTAATAATACTTTGACACTCCTGGAATCTCATACCGCCACTACAAGTATTTGATCTATAGGTCATATATATTGGTTTCTACTAATTATACGTTATGGGAACAATATTACAAGAGTTCTTTGTGTGAAAGGAAAGAAGAGTTTCGTAGTTTCTCGTTTAACTAAAACTACTTGAACCCATGGTTAATAAAATTATTTCGTGTCAACTGTCATTTTGCTAGTTGTTTTTTTTTTAGTTAACGTGTTTTCTCTTACTACGGCCCTACACCACCGTAGGTACATTAATGTAGCAAATATGTGCATTTGGAATGCGAATTTCTTACTAAGTATTAATTTTATAATTTTTACAACACAAAAATATTTTAAAATAAAACCGAAGTGACAAACCAATTCACAGTCCACCCAATGACAAGTCGCTTCTGGAGCCTGTGAACACCACGTGGACGTGGAAAAATCCTACCACCTAGTGAAAAGAAAACACTAAATCTATGAAAGAGTTTTAAACCTCTTGAAATAGTGCCAATAACGCTTACCAGCCATCTTGTCTCTAGCATCGGCGACTAGTCGCGGATACAGTTCTTATTCTTACAGAAGCTTAGCACTCATATTCGTGACATGGTAAATAAGTATTAACAAGACTTTTAAACACTTAGCGTGATCCCACGACTTGGGTAGACTTTTAATAAGTTTAGAATTTTGTAAGTAACAAGTTTGTAATTATTATTTTTTATATTTGTCGTGGCGTCTGTTCTCTATAAAACTTGGCGATGGCGCCACTACAAATATAAAGATACATAGAGAAACAATATGAAGCACATAATTGAGAATTACGAACAACAAAAAGAACTGTATAGAACAGCTTAGCTTAAAAAAATAACACATGGAAAACAACTGTTACAATAATAAATTCGATCTCATCGAAAATCTTTTGAAAGCGCGTAAGCAATTTTTCATGGTTGTCACAGACATAACAGTCCCTGGGTGGTAAATTACGTACATTGCCCAAAGAAAGTACGGCACATTCGTCATGAAGCCTTCGCTAACTTTTCATCCTGAGCCCTTATCATAGAGTGTAATAGTGGAATGGATCACGTATTCGAAAATAAATCTGCCTGAATGTAAAATTAGGGTTAGCCACAAGTATTTCTTTAAAATTTGACATGCTTTAATTCAATATTGGTACTAGATTTCTATTAAATTGTTTTAATGATAATAGTTTCGTTTTAAGTGTACCTGTGACTACTATAATATGTCTGGCATATCGACTAGCTTCCGAAATTATATTGGGACTTAATTACACTGTGGTCGAAAGCAGAATACAAATAATAAATAGGGTGCTTTGGGGTAACTTCGAAAGGATTTATATGAAGTTAATAGACCATTTGTGTTTTCTATCAAAAGTCAGAATCTGTATATTTTTACCTGAAACAAGCACAAGTTTTATGTAGTTTATATATTTTGTGAAGAAAAGCTCATTTCAAAAGTATTCTAACATAGTTGCTAGATATCAAAATTTAATTTTTATTATTAGTTAGATTTTTTGATCCTCAAGTGTAATTTCGAAATACTGTGGGGCAATTTCGAATAACAGACAAAAATGGTCTTTGTGCGGTATGGCTTTGAGGTACATATTCTTTTTTGATTCTAAATTCTCCCAAACTTTTTTTCTTTCCTAATGGCCACACAACTTTTGTTACAAATTTTTTAAGAATTTATTTTCGAAATTACCCCATGGCAAGTCAGGGTTTCTCAACTTTTATTACATTATCGGTAGGCAGGGAAAACAAATCAATAAAAAAATTTGAATCAGTTTATTTATGATTTAGTATGAGATCACATTGAGTTGTTGTCGTAAATCAGCTGCTAATCAAGATATATCAATAATTTTTAAGTATGCATCTTCACTTATTATTAGACCATATCAATTATTATCATAATTAGTTATTACATATACATACATACATACATAAACATTATTAGTTCATAATTAAGTAGTTTAAATTAATAAGCAATTCTATGAATTTTTTAAGTAATCACAACCTTTTTTTAATACCAACTCGAATTGGTACCTAATTTTAAATTATTTTGAAAAAGGAAGTACTTTAACTTAGTACGAGATCACATCAGTTGTCATAAACTAGCTGCTAATCAAGTAGGTAATAATTACCTAGTTCTTTTTAATTTTGAACCTTAACATTAGATCACATCATTTTCATGGACTATCTTGTCGTAATCAGTCTTGCGATTGTCATTTTGAAAATACAAAAGACAAATAATAAATTTTTGAAATTGTACATAAAAAACAGTTAAGACATTACATGAAATAAAACTGGTACCTAAAGCAAAAGGTAATAAAAAAACGACTTTACATTAAACATCAGTTCACATCAATACTTTTAACTACCAAAAAGGACAAAGAAAATATTATTAAACAATAATTGCAAAAAAAAAATACAACTTAGAAAATAGAAAATACCAAATTCTCAAAAGATATACATCTGGGTTCATATATCTGGGTTTAGGAAATGAAGCGTTAATATACCTAAAATGGTCTGATGCGTTACCTATTGAGTTTATTATTCATAAAGTTATTCATTAAACTTAGTAGGTAACACATCAGACCATTTTAGGTAAGTATATTAACACTTCATTTCCTAAACCCAGAATATGAAAACGTAACGTAACTCTGTGCTTAAAAATGGTTACAAGGGTTTTTGTTCCTTCGCTCTCCTATGCTACTACAGACTTAAGAAAACTATTTAACATAATTAACTTAAAAATATGTGTTGTCACTCTCATTAACCAAGCTATAAATTTTATCATTCATTCTTAACAAATTTATTTTCTTCACTATAGATATATTTGTAATTTCATCATAATCTAATTTTTTACTTTCTCTGAAACAAAGTTGGGATGCTTTCATAGTTTTTAAATAAGCGATACAATATAATCTATTTCCGTCTTTTTCTTTTATTCCTTTTATAAATCCAATATAGTATTTCCATGTTTTTCTAACGTAATATCTGACTAACACGGAATCATTTATGCAGTAATTTTCTTGTAGTGTTTCTATTTCTGTGGTATTTGTTAAATTTTTGTTAATATTACCTATAACTACTACACTAGAGTCATCATCAGTCTTATTAGTTTCTTTTGAGCCTTGGTTATTTTCTATTGCTTTACTATTTTACTCACAAATTTATTTTTAGTTTTGGAATGAGGATTTCCATTTTCGCATTCTACTTCATTTGAAATTTCTTTATTCTCATATTTTTCCAAAGAGTTTAAATTCTCCATCTCAAAATTTAAATCCTCTGGCCAATTTTCTTCTCTGAGGGTTTCATCGTTATAATATTGATCAATGTCTATGTCGTCACTGTAGAGCCTTATGAAATCAGAAATATCAGACGAAGATTCATTCGAATCTATTTCCTTTTTATGTTTTTTCTTACCCTGTTTTTTCTGTTTACTCACTTTTTTTATACCTGAGGGTCCCGCATCTGCGAAATCTATATCTTTTATTGACTTCCTTTTTTTCGGCTTAGCTTTTATTGACGCTGTTTCGTTACATTGTTTTTCCAAGTCTTCTAATTGTTTAGAAGTTATTATTTCAGCTCCTTTAGCAACACGTGTTTTCTTTGTTTGATAATTAATATCCTTCTTATCCTGTTTTATTTTGTTGAGCAGCAATTCTTCAAAATTGACCTTTACATTGGATAAAATTTTAATTTTTGGCTCAGGCTGTACATTTTGCTTGCATTTTAGACAATCTGGTAAACTGGAAATATTATTTGCCAAAAAAGACTGCGTCTGATTATCTTTTCTTGAAAGATCTGATAAGAAGGTGACATTTTGAGTATTCGTGTGTGTAACTACTCGTTCCACTTGTTCGTCTAAATCAGGTGCAAACTGTAAAATTGTATTAAAAACGTCAATACATAAATTTTGCAGGGGTTTCGGATTTTTGAGAGCATTTGTGCGTAGCTTTTCTTTAAATCGTTTGTAGGCAGCTGGTTCAAATATATCCTGTGGTAATTCAGGGTTGAACGGATAGATTCCAGTTTTTTTGAAGCCCTTTTTTATTATCTCGGCATTTGTTTCTTGCCACGTGTCTGCAAACGTCTGAGAAAAAACATTTTTAGGCATTTTAAGTCCGACATTATGGCGCTGCCATATAACTAATTTAGCATCCCACTTACACTTAAATGATTTAAAGCATGCCACATCTAACGGTTGTAATAAGTGGGAGGTGTGAGGTGGTAATTTTAAGATTGTGATTCCATGTCGGATAGCCAGTTGTACGACATCTATAGTCACATGAGATGAATGACCATCGTAAATAATCAATACGGGGCGTTCTTCGCCGAGAGCCGGAAATAATGCTTTTTTCAAGTAATTCACAAATATCGTACCCTCCATCCAACCTTTGCTGCTTGCTGCGTAGGTCAACTCAAATTCATAATCTTTTTTATCAGCCGTCCACTGTTTCCATACATATTGCCCCTTAAATACTATTAAGGGTGCTATTTTTTGGCCAGCGGCATTTGCGGCCGCTAAAACAGTAATATTTTCTTTGCCACTGCCAAATGTTGCTCTTGAACAAGGCTTGTTAACCGCACCTACTACTTTCGTCTTTGAAGGATCTAGACACAGAGAGGTCTCGTCAAAGTTCCAAATTAAATCGGGACGATCAAACAAATTGAGATCGGCTAATGTATTTCCAAGTAGCTGAAAATACTCATGAATAATAAATGGGTCTGTCATTTTTTTTCGAGTATGTTCAAGAGGTTGAGGTTTTTTAATTGACAATCGGTGTCTTTTTTTAAAATTAAGAAACCAATCTGGGCCAGGTCTGTTGTTATGAAACGGAGTTTTCAGGTTATTTTTCGCAACATAATCAGTAACTACATCAAGCGTTTCGTTTCTAGACAGACCAAACCCCCATTTCTCCATAATTCGAAGGCCATTTGCCAATTCTTCTTTTTGTTGAAAAGGGATAGCTTGTGGTCTACCAATGTTTTGGATGTGATTTAGTTTCACTTTATCAAACAGAGTCGTTGTGGGAATGCTATATTTGCAGCACCGTAAATTGAAGATATCCCCTGGTTGACTTCTTCCACTGCTTTTTCAACATCTTCTTGGGAATATTTTTGCACTTTCTTTTTTATATATACACACCAGCACAATTAGCGGAACAGAAAAAAAAGTGAGACTATGAGATAATAACGCATATATTTGACGTTAATGTAATTAGACACAAAATAACAAATTGATTAACATCTTTTAACAACGACTTTGAAAAGTCTTCGTTATTTTTTATTGAAAAATAAAGAAATTTGAAATAAGTGAAATTTTTAGATGATTATGAACCATCACAAAAAATAAAAAAAGTAAGCATTAAATGATTTAACAATAAAATTAAAGCAAAATTAATAACTAATAACGAGTGTTTCCCCCTCTTGCTCTGATTACGGTTTCCATTCGTCTGGGCATGCTACAGATTATGTTATCGATGATTTCTTGAGGCAACCGCTCCCACTCCTCAAGTAATGCGTTTCCAAGTTCATTCAGATTGTTGGGGGGTGGCATTCTGGATTTAACCCTTCTTTTTAGCAAGTCCCAGACATGCTCTATCGGATTCATATCGGGGGAATTTGCTGGCCACTGCATCACCGGTATACCTACGTGGCTCAGATATGCCTGTACCGATTGTGCACTATGAGCACGAGCATTATCTTGCATTAGAATAAAGTCGTCACCAATAAATGGGGCAAATGGTACATGTTCTTCTAAAATGTCTCTGATGTATCGATCTGCTGTCATGGCCCCTCCTGTGACTGTCACTAACTCCGTGCGAGCTCCCAAACCATAATCGAGCCGCCACCATAAGCCACTGTGTGTTCAAAATTAGAGTGTATGTGGCGTTCTCCTTTGCGTCTCCATATTCGCTGTCTCCCATCGATCTGTTTTAAAAGAACTCTGCACTCATCAGTAAAGAGAACCTGCTGCCATTCGTTCAAATCCCAATGACGATGTTCTCGCGCACAGCTTAATCGGTTTACGCGGTGACGTCTCTCAAGTTTTGGGCCTTTGGCAGGTATATACAACCCTAAACCAACTTCTTCAAATCTCCTGCGAACTGTACGCTCACTTACTCGTACTCCTCGAACGTCTTCCAGTTCATTTCGAGCTTGTACAGCCGTTGATCGCGTATTCCTACGAACCCCAAGTTGTAAAAAACTCATCTCGCCTCGATGTACATCTTTTTCTACCTTGACCCCTCCTCCTCACAAGAGAATTAGACGATCTGTACCGCTGGATGCTGCGATGAATCGTTGATACTGGTCGATGAAGCCTTGAGGCAATCGATGTGTAGGTATGGCCATTTCTTCTCATTTCATCAGCCCTAATGATTTCCAGTGATGTTAAGTCAGGCATAATAAAGAGCTTTTAATAAACAAAATTGCCTATAGAATAACAAATTTATAAAAAACAAATAAGTGCAATTTTTCAAAAAAAATACAATTACGTAGTTATTACTCGAACAAGTTGACAAAACGTATTGTTCGGGAAAATAAAACAAATGAATGAAAAAAGTGTATGTCATCTAATTTTCTATTTTCAAATTTGACAATAAATTAAAAAAATATCATAACTGGCCAGTTCCTCAAGTAAAAGATTTTAAAATCCTGCTTTTTTGTGTTCCGCTAATTGTGCCGGTGTCTATATTTTCGAGGCATCACTCTGAAAAATTAAATTAAATACTTAGTATGTAAATGATACTACACACTTGAATTTCACTAGGTAGGTATATTCCACAGGCATAATTTCTAAATTTTTTACATTATCTGTTTAATATGATTAACTGATATCAAAATACTAATTTAAAAAATAAAATTGACTTCAAAAGAGTAGTTTTATTACTTTACCACAAATTGTGTACCTACTTAGTAGAAAAACCTTAATTCAAAATTTTTAGCTATGTATATTTTTTTGCTAAAATAGTATTGTGATATTTTTAATATTAATTTTTTACTTTTGTAAAGTTTTAGCAAAAAATTATTAAATGCTAAATTGTTAAAGCAGTTTGTCGACAAGCAGTTTGGCACATTCACTACGTCATTATCCCGGTCACTTAACTAGCCAACTTTCGATTACATAATTAAGAAAATATCTTGAATTTACTTACCAGTCTCTGCATCAAGTGAAACTTTAGTAGGTAGGTATTAACTCCTGCAAACAAACAAAATAAAAAATTATTTTCATTTAACTGTTAATTTTTAATTTCACAAAATTATTGCATAGGTACCTAACATCAGCTTTCATAATAAATAAACTTACAAATAAAAGGACAAAAATTGTTTAATTGTGATTCTATTACATTTTTATTATAGCGCAATAAAGTACTTATTAAAAAATATTAGTTTGAGAACCACTGGTCAAAAGCATAATCTTTCGAAATTTACCTATGGGGCAATTTTGTAAGTATTTTTAAAACTGTAGCTATAATGATAAAGATAATCTAAACATACCTCAAAAACGTCAATCCTTTAATAAAAAAGACAATCAACCGTTTAACTTACCAAATCACTTAATAAAATGGTGTGGGGTAACTTCGAAACTCCACAAAATCCACGAAAACGCACTTTTTTTATTAAATGTCACACACAACACACATACCTGCTGAGAGCGAACAGAGCGAACTGAAACCCGGGAATAGATCAACATGGCGTCTAGGTCAGTGTTGCCAGGAAACAATATAACTTTCTGTTTTGTAGTAATGTTTGATTTTTGAAATTACCCCAGATTCGAGGTTACCCCAAAGCACCCTATATATTCAGAATCCTATTGAAGCTCTTCCGCATTTTGCTCAATATTTAAAGGACTTTTCTCTAATATGATTAATCCCATTATTCTAATACAATCCGTCTCAAGTTATGGCTGAGCTTGTGTTAGCTTTTAATGTGTTGTACCGTTAGGTTGGTGCAGATGAGTTCTTATAAAGACGAAATTTATTATAAATTGATTTTATTTATCTTACTTCCGTACACGTACAAAGTAAGGTTCTAAGAAAGGGATCACTGGCCTGACATAGGGAGGCGAAGTCTAAGTGCTGTTCTTAAGGGTCACAGACAGCCAGCTAGTAGAAGGAGCCAATTATAGACAGATTCGACGATGATGATGGCCGTTGGTAGGATGGTAGGCCGTTAGCTCACGGCTCGGCAAGCAAGTAATCTATAGGTGGCAGGTGGATCCCCAGCGGGATGCACTTGAATAAGTTACATTTTTGAAATTATGTAATCAGATACAACTGTTGTTCGTTTGGGGTCACGCGCCTTTAGAAATTCAAGCAGGTCTCAGGTAGAAATGAACAAAGAATGGCCCGAACGGCAACTTGTGTGCGGCTCTAATTCAACTGAGTACTTTCGATTTAGAGATTCACTGAGATTTATTGATATCTACAACGTTTTACGGATGCGTGAATTAAAATTGTCTTCTTTATGGTTCCGTAGAATAATATTATAAATTCATAATATGTACTTAATAGTTGATTTGTTTTTATTTTAATATTAGATTAAATTTTATTTAATCTTAATTAATTAGAATTATTTGTAAGGGTGCTTTCAGATGCAGCGTTACTGTGTACAATATTAGATCATTTTCCAATGGGTAGCCCATGAACTTTGTGATACACACTTGAGGATAGAACAGTACTAAAATACAAATGAGTGAAGTGAAAGCTAAAGCTAGAGACCCTTCCTCGTCCACTTTCGAAGAAGCAGTAATTAATATATTCTCGTACATTGCAGCAGGCATCAATCAATAAATTGTTAATAAAAAGGCAAGAATTTCTTAATAGTTAAAAAGTTTTCTCTTTTCTTACTTAATAGACTACTTAAAAGATGACGTATTTTAATTGGTAAATAACTAACTTTTCTAATTCTATCATATTACGGGTTCCAAGATTACCTACATCTTGGACACATTCTTGAAATTGTTAAAAAAATGAAAATAGATAGTATATTATTCCTTTCTAGTTTCCTTCCTATAATAAGGCTTTATTTTTATTCAAATTTAAAAAAAAACAATGATATTTTTAACTGAAGATTTTATATTACATATTCGATAATTTTTCATAATTTTATCGGTGCTCTAAGTTTTCCGTGAAATTTAAAAAAAAAGTGTCAGTCATTTAATTATAAACTAACTACGGTAAAACTAAAAGTGTATACCAGTCATTTTGAATATTGATATACTGTGAAATTATATTTCCTTAATTTTTACTAAGTGTAGAAATTAAATACATGGAATTAAATTTGTAAGCTTTTGTGAATTTTACTTACCAGGGATAACAAAACAACGGTTTTGTTATCCGGGCAGTTAGACTGCAGTAAAACGGCCTATAAAAAGTCCACTAATGAACCTAGGCCTCTACAGTAGATTGCCTCTTAAAGGGTTGCCATAGTTGGTCCATTTGGCATATGGGTAGGCAACCGAAGGTTTATTTTGTTTTGTATTGTTATACTTAAGATGTTGCCAGTGATGACTTACGGAACTAAGACGTGGTCCTTCACAGCTGGCCGTATGAGGAAGCTCAAGGTCGCTCAGCGAGCTATAGAGAGGCCTATGCTCGGAGTTTCTCTGCGTGATAAACTTAGGAATGAAGATATCCGCAGTAGAACTAGAGTAACCGACATAGCCCAACGGATTAGTAAGCTGAAGTGGCAGTGGGCCGGCCATATAGCTCGAAGAACCGACAACCGATGGGGAAGAAAGGTTCTCGAGTGGCAGCCTCGTACCGGCAGGCGAAGTGTAGGGCGTCCCCCCACTAGATGGAGTGACGACCTGGTAAAATATGCATGAAGTCGATGGATGCAGGTGGCTCAGGACCGTGTTTTGTGGCATTATTTGGGGGAGGCCTATGTTCAGCAGTGGACTTGTGAAAGGCTGTAATGATGATGATGATGATACTTAAGATGATGCTGCCAATCTTCTGGTATGTTCCACTCTGTCGCCTGGATATTCTTACACCGCCACTACACGTCAGATAACAAAAAGATATATGTATTTTTAGACCCTTGGTAATATGATAAAAGTGTTGACAAACATAAAATAGTCTACTCAAATGGAAAATAAATTAAATTGATTGAAAGTTTAACACGTTCATGCACAAAATTCAATATAGTAGCTCTATGTGATATTGCATAATTTTTTCATACAAACTAAAGCGACGTCTAATGACGTTGTGCAAATATCTGATAATATTAGTATTGAAATATATTGCGCTGACGTCCTAAGACGTCACTACATTTTCGTTTATGAGAGTCAAAAATGCTTTCATAACTAGAATATTCTGAATCGCCTGTGGTGCTATAAGAATTTTCTGATGCGGAATCCGATGTAGATCTAACCGAAGCAGATCGTAAATTGGAACAAGTACTCTTTTTGTCATGCAATAATGACTTTTTGCGCTGTTTGCCCCGCTCAAACTGCGAAATGCCAATGTCACAGGAGCTGTCGTCATCATTATCACCAATTGGGCCGTAATCAGCATCTGATCCAAATTCTCCATCGTTAAGAAAAGGGACTGGCGTGGTTTCCCGGGATGAAGAAAGCTCGTAGATTTTTATTGAAGAGTCCTTTTTTTTTGGCTCATTTTATATATCTCAAACAAACAAAAAAATACAAAATATGTATTTTGAACATATTCAGACTTATTACAATAAAGTGAAATATATTTATATAATATATATATATATATATATATATCGTAGTAAGATAACGTTTAGCGTCAATATTCCATGTAAACATAAAATTGGCGCATACCGACAGTCAAATTAACACCGCTGAAGGAACTGTAGCACCGCCCAAATTTCGACGAAATCAATAACTTTCTCAAAGTCCACATACACCAGACATAGTGGAAAATTGTACTCTTCGGACTTCTGTACAATTTGCCGAAGGGTATGTATGTGGTATATGGTGCTAAAGCCCTTTAGAAACCGGCTTATTCGGGAGGCTGGAAGTCGTCAAGTCTGCGCGCGAAACGATTCGTAATGACTTTCGAAAACAGCACGTAGACGCGATTCAGAAGGGAAATCGGTCTGTAGTTCTTCAATAGAGCGTTGTCACCTTTCTTGACTGTTGACACTTGACACTTGAGAACAAGATCACCGCACTTCTGCTCCACGCCTCCGGTGTAATGCCACCATAGAGGACGGAACTAAAGAGCCTCTGAAAGACTTCAAGTACCAGTTTTCCACCCGCTTTCAGAAGCTCCGCTGTAATTCCATCCTCGCCCGGGGACTTGCCGTTTTTAAGGTGCTGGAGAGCCATTCTAATCTCGCTCAGACTGACGTCCGGGATATCTTCGGAATAGTGTCGGATAAGACTCGCTCTTGGATCGTTACTCACACATCGATGACGTGTACAGCTGAACATAGAACCTCTCAATCTCACTCAAAATCTCAGGTGTCCCGGAAAACGATGCTGCCACACTCGGTCTTCAGCTTTGACAGTTGTCTCTTTCTGGCAGACAGATATCTGGCAAAGACTTTGGAGCCTTGGCTCCGCTCGATTGCTTCTTCAATACAAGCTGTATTAAAGTTACGTAAGTCCCGCCGCATGTATTTGGACATCTGTCTGTTCAGTTGCCTGTATGCTGTCAAATCTGTTGAAGAGTGTAGCTTCATCTCCCGTCTAACAGCCATGAGATTAAGAGTGTGATAGGAGAGTTTTTGTGTTCTTCTGCGGTGGGCCTTGCAGAACTTAGCTCCGACCGCATGGACAGTTTCCACGAGTTTGTCATTCATATTGTCCACTTCATTGCATGCTTCTAGGCACTAAAAACGGTTTGTTTTTTCGTTTTCGTTTTTTTTTTCGTTTTTTTAAAACCGTCACCCCACACTAGGATTTTCTCCTGTGTCGTGGAGGCAGTTTACAAAAATAAATTGCACAAGGACAAACATCCAGACCCGGAACAATTATTTGTGTATTCGAACCCGCGGCCCCCAGCGCAACAACTGATTGCTAAGCCTCACTCGCTTCCTTACAGTTACTAGTTACTACAAACAACATTGAGGCAAGCTTGCCCATTACATTGACCGCAAGCTAAATTATGTACAAATTCACGGTTGACTTTGCATTACAGTTAAAATGGCTGAGCGCTGCGAGCTCACCGCCCGCTGTCGCAAAAATCAACCGTTTGAAAAAATGTTTCTAATAAAATTTGCAAATTTTGTGCTCTAAAATTTTTATGATAGTTGTTTCAAAATCGCACAGCTTAGTTCATAGATATAGTTTGAAATGATTCTGTCCCAATTCTAAAACCTGTGACCTATACAAACGTCACCTATGTTACTTATTCTAGGTCGATATCATTAGTTTGAATGAAATGAAAATAAACATAAACTAGTAACACGTTTCAAATATTTCTGGATACTTGGAACAAAAATAGTTTCTAGAGCACATTTTATTTAGACTAAGCTAGTGTAAACTAAAGTTATGACAGTTATGTTTCTTGTTTATTTTGAATCTACTGCCGTGTATTTACATTCTATAGAAATGTACCGTGCATATATTTTCTATACAGGAACGATTCAGTTTGGATTGCCACGATTTTATTAAAGATAGCTACCATAAATTTATAAACACGTATTTATTTTCCCACTGCTAGGGTCTCTTAGTTGTAGGTATTTGCAATAAAACCAGGCAGATTAGTTATTAACCTGATCGTGTAATGTTATTGTAAGAATATCCGATACCCCATATCATCCCGTGGGGGGTCGTAAGAGGTAACTTAGGGAAACAAGTCAGGAGATGGGCAGCAGCAACTTTTCGTTTGGCATAAATTATGCTTATACAGTTGACGGCCTTGTTGATCTAGTAGTCGTAAGCATGACTGCTTTAACTGATTTGCAGTGTACATGTTTGTCTCTTTGTAATGTAGTTTCTTCGTTTCATCGAGTCTTCTTTAGAATCGCTGAAAATACGATAAAATCTTGTGAATAAATGAAATTAACACTACGATTTTAATAAGCTTTATTAAAAAAAGTGGCGAGTAACTCTGCATAGTTACAATCGTTAACGATAGTAAATGGTTGATCGGTTTTCACCAGTCGTCTCATTGTAACAACTAATTTGCAGGAGGTGCCGCATCGTGGTGGTGTAAGCATATCCACTACCTCATATCATCCCGTGGGTGTCTTAAGAGGCGACAAAGGGAAACAAGTCAGGAGATAGGCGGCAGCGTCTTCCTAATAACGACTAAAAATAAAAAAATGCGGTTGCCAACCCGCTTGTCAATCGTGGCATCTATGCCAAATATCCCTCCTATGAGGCAATTCAAGGGGGGACCTATGTACAGCAGTGGACTTTAGGTTGTAACGGTAACGGTAAGAACTTTTACATCTCACGAATGGATACGGATGGGATCCCAACCTTGTATCCCTATCTACCGCGAAGTTAGCCTTCTCTTATATAACGCTATATTTTCTGGTTTATCGTCAATACATCATCGTTATAGACTATCGTTAGTCAACTGCTGTACAAAGGCCCTCTCTTAAATGCTAAACATACCGGTCCTTAGAGCTACCTGTATCCATCGCCTTCCTACATGTCTAAACCGATCGTCACTCGATTTAGTGGGAAGGCCTACACTTCGTTTACTAGTACGAGGCTGTCACTCGGGGGCCTTTCTTCCTCATCGCCGGTCGGTTCTTTGAGCTATATGGCCGGTCCATTGCGGCTTCATCTTACTGATCCGTTACAAAACGCATGTACTAATGACATCATATTTAATATTTAGAATTATTTTAATTTACTAGATGTTTCGAAGAGAGCTTTCAAACATGTATTTACTACTGCATCGCCCCGAGTACATTATAAATGGCATAAGTTTGTAGTCTGAGCCTTGAGTTAATAAAGCGGGTATTGTTATAGTCTATTGTAGGTATGTGGTAAAGTGTTCGTGAATAAATTGTGTTCACGAATTTTGTGAATTTTGGGAATCTATTTTGTGCTTTTCCTATAAAAATTTGCATTTTATGAATAAATGTTTACGAAAATTCTAACGGAATATTTATGGGCTGAGTAGGTGTCAAGAATTTTTTTTTGTATTTTCTTGAGAATTCAAAAAGGATACGGTATTCAGTTCGAATGTATGTTTTTTATGTGTGTTACCTCATAACTTTTTCTGGGAGAACCGATTTCGTTTTCATTTAAAAGCTGGTGCTTCTCATGTAGTCCCATATAAATTTGGTCCACGTCTGACCAACAGTTTTTGAGTGATTCTTATTAATATATATTGAAGTCGGTTGTACAAAATTTTAAATTATGTGTTAATTTATCGTTATAAACTCTGAACATATTCAGTATAATAATGTAATGTTTATATGTAACTCTATGGCGATCGTCCATTTTATATGATTTATAATCGTAATATCAAGCTAAAGTTTTGAAATTAGTACAGACTATAGAAAGATAATTGGAGAATAACTTGCAATCCATCTCGAAAGATCTAATTTTAGGTTTGATATCGATAAGTAATGCTATGTATTTTTCTTTTTTTGTTAATTCACATTACTGTTTTATAACTCAAGCGATGGAATAAGATAAAAGGTACTTAAACAGAGGATATTTAAACAGGTGCTGAGCAATAGCGTCTTCCTGATAATTATTCAAAATATTTAAAAATATAATTGCGGCGTTAATAAACTTAGTAACTATGGAAAATATCTTCGGGGTTGGCCTACGTTCAGCAGTGGACATTTGATAGGCTGTGATGATGACGATGCCAACGAATATCATAGTTATATAAGTTGACTAATTAAAAGAAGCAATAAAAGTTCCCAAAACCTATGATAACTGTGAATAAATAGAAGATGGATACAACACCATCTATCGAAACCACAAGGTTTTTTTTTACTTAATCACCGTTTTCGGCACCTAGGTTGATAAAATGGTACATGATGATGATAATGATGATGATAGGATGGGTGGGATAAGAAAAATTAGTGTGGATTAGCGAAAAATCAAAATATTCAAAATGTAAATGTCGTTGTAAACCCCAAACTTCGGAAAATGACGTTTAGAGCATCCTTCAGGTATGGATTGTCGATGCTGAAATGATCTGCCTCTACCGCTGCGTGGTCTGAAATCTGTAATAATCTTTAAGAAAAAAGTAATACCAAAATTTTTCATAATCCTAAAACACACCTTTTCTTGATGAGCACAATGCTAGGGGGCCACCATTTTGTTCTGTATATTTTTGTACAAATAAAATTATTTTAAACAAGAAACCGTTACACAATAGTCAAAAATAACTTATTACAAAAAAAACCTGACATTGTGTAACCAGTGACATTATACAACACGGAGGTATAAAAAAATAAAGAAAAAAAATTATAAATTTAAAAAAGCTAAATTAGTAGCATAGTTGTAGCACGAATTTGTCGACTCGACCGGGGTAGGACGACGCTTTCACCAAATACCAGCGTAAAATAAAAGTTCCATGCTGCTGTGCTTTGTATATTGAGTGTAGAGAACCGGAGACCATTTTTACTGGAAATGATAATGCCTCGTCTAAGTCCACAGGGGTGAAAATACATTTGCATTTTGATTCTTATTATAAAATACGAGTACATAATATGTAGATATCCATGGGCCACAACATCCACTCACGATCAGGTGGACTGTGTGCTCGTTTGTTACTCTTATTCTATTCTATAAAAAATATTATCTGCTCTCTTCTTTTAACATTTTTGTTTACTCTTAAATTTTAATCGATTTTGTTTTATTATGTTTAGATGTTATAGAGAATTTATTTCATATTTGTATTTCACTTGTGATTAATGAGTATCATTTATCTAAGATATTAACGTTTATTGTTTATCTATACATATAATATAAATGTAAATAGCAGATGTCTGTACATTTTAGATTTATATAATGAAAGTGATTGAGGGGTACTAAAAATAAGTAATTAAATACATTTCTACCATTTTTAGAATTGTCTGTCTGTTTGTTTGTTAACGTATCACGTATAAAGTACCAATTTATATCACAAGAATTGCTAAACAAATTATAAAGTGTATCTTCAGGTTACATTTAGTCTTTATTTAATTAAAATTAATTTAATCCATCAAAAGTTATGATAAATATTCTGAAGTATGGCTACAAAGTATAGGTACGATTTTGTTCAATGGTGGCGTTCGTTGAGTCATCAAGTACGTTTTAAATTAATATCATATTTATTACGGATCGCCGTAACGCCGTGCGAAAAATGGAATAAAACGCGCTGGTCTTGCTTTTAACTGGAGGCAAGCGGCGGTGAGGAGGAACTTTTACTTTCTTTTCTTGCTGGTGCCTTTTCTGTGGCTGGAGAGCGACTGCCGACCCTAGCGGCCGGCCCGTCTTTTATATCATTTGGCCGCTGCTGGCCAGCGGACCCTTGCCTCACCCCCGCGCCTATTTTTATTTCTCTAATAACCTTACAAACTAATAAACATAACTCACTATATAATATTCTTACAACTACTTATTAGACTAAGGTGTACATAACAATCTTTTCATTTATTTATAGCGTTAAATTATAATTTTTAGCTGCTTTAGGCGGAGGATTCTTCCCCCCGCCTCAGCACTATAAATATAAAACATCGTGACGCGGCGCGCGTGGATTTGTTAAAACTGACAAGATGGCGGCTATTACCATAGCCGAACTCGCCGACTTTTTCAGTCGTGCGTGCCCCGACGTTTGGGCGACCTTCCTAGCCCAACGCCAATCGCCCGCTGCTGAACGTCCGACCGTACTTGTGGACGACCCTATGTCGCCCAGCACCGGACCCGCGACCCCCGCGTCTGTAGATACGCTATATGACGTAGCATCCCCCGCGCCTTCTGCGCTCTCCACCCGTGGACCGTCCCCGGTGTTCTCGGACGCAGAGACGGGCTCTGAAATGGAATACGACGTCGCGAAACCCGCCAAGCCCGATGACGAAGGCTTCACCTTAGTATCGGGCAAAAAACGAAAACGTCCCGCCGCGAATAAGGGCGCCGAGCCTCACTCGGCCCCTTCGTCCCCGTCGTCGTCGCCTAACGCCACTCTGGCTAAAAAGAACGCGCCTTCTGCGCGCCCTAAATCTGCCAAGATCGCGAACCCGGAACCCGCCGCGGTGCGCAAGGAAAAACCGCCGCCGCCGATCATCCTTCAGGATAAATCCCGATGGAGCAACCTTTCGCATTGGATTGACTCCAAAAAAATCTTCTGCCCCAAGGTCCACAATGGTGGTCAGGGCATTCGTATCCACGTCTCAACGACGGACGACTTCCGCGCTTTAACTGCGCATCTTAAAGCTCAGAAACTGAGCTTCCATACCTACGCCCTTGCGGATGAACGCAACCTCCGCGTAGTCGTTCGCGGGCTCCCAAAGGAGCTCGAAACCGAGCACATATTAAGCGATCTTAAATCGCAGAATCTCCCGGTTAGGGAAGTGCACAGAATGCACCACCCCACCGACAAAAAAAGATACCTAGACCTTTGTCTAGTTATCTTAGACCTGTCCCCGGAAGGGAAAGAAATCTACAATATTCGCCGAATCTGTAATCTCACTGGGATTACGGTAGAGGCCCCCCGTAATAGGGGCATCGTTGGTCAATGCCACCGATGCCAACTTTATGGCCACTCGGCCAAAAATTGCTATGCCAAACCTAGATGCGTTAAGTGTCTAGGAGACCATGGCACACCTGAGTGCACCCGAACGCCCGAGTCGGAAGGCCCTCCGAGCTGCGTTCTGTGCGGCGAAGCGGGACACCCAGCGAACTATCGCGGGTGTACCAAAGCGCCGCGTAGAAAGTGGCGCGGAGGTGCAAACCGGCGAGGACGAACGGCTAGCGCTAGCAGGTCCCGTCCTCGGCAACATGCCCCTTATGTCGCACCGATCTCGGTGTCTCAACCCGCGCCCCTTCAGCCTCCCGCCAAACCCGCCCCCGCTAAGGGGACTTCCGGGCAAGGTGTAAGCTCGTCGGTGCCTTCAGCACCAGTATCGAACGCATGGGTTAAGCCCCCGGCGATAGTTAGCGCGGCCGCCTCACGGCCAGCGCCCTCTCTCCAGGCGCAAAAGCCCAAACTTGCCCCTCAGGCATCTTCTAACTTCGCTGCTGACTTCTCGTTAGTCTGCAGCTTCATCAGCAATATTAATGTTGCCGAAGTGACTTCCCTGGCCCGCAAACTACGCGAGGCCAAATCCGCTCAAGATAAGCTCAATGCCACCATTGAGCATATTAATCTCATCGACGCGATCGGTTCATTCCAATGCGCCTAAATTATAACCCTTTAAATCAAAATGGCAGTACAACATACAGGTAGAACTAAACCTAGCTCACTGACTGTCGCTTTCTTTAACGCAAACGGCATCAGAGATCAAAAGGAAGAAATCGTGTACTTTTTACGCGATCATGATGTCGACATCATGCTAGTGCAGGAGACCTTCTTGAAACCTAGCGTGCGCGATCCCAAAATAGCTAATTATACCTTAGTAAGAAATGATAGGCTGACCGGACCTAAAGGCGGCACCTTGATCTACTACAAAAGGTCCTTGCACTGTATACCGATAGACACCCCACCGCTTGCTAACTTAGAAGCATCGGTTTGTAGAATAGCACTTACGGGCCATCCGCCCGTCATAATTGCCTCGGCATATCAGTCACCGCAGAAACTCTTATTAGAAGCCGACATCTCGGCACTACTAAATTTAGGCCCCAGCGTAGTAATCGCGGGAGACCTAAACAGTAAACACGTTAGTTGGAACGCTAACGTAAATAATCCAAACGGAATCATATTATGCGGCCTCACGGAGAGACTTAACTTCGACGTTATCGCTCCTGAGAGCCCAACTCACTACCCATTTGTGACTAGTCACCAACCGGACGTCCTTGACGTAGTTATACTAAAAGACATCCGGCTTAATATTAATTCAATCGAAACTTTTGTCGAACTATGCTCGGACCATAGGCCGGTCGTATTAGAACTGGGCCGGTCGGCTGGTGAGGTCCCTCAGACCAAAACCATCGTCGACTGGCGTAAGCTCAAGGTCAAACTTGAGTCTACGAACTCCCAGCATTTAGACTCCATACCGGACAAGATAGACTCGCCGGAGGAAGCCAATAGGGCGATTAGCGCCCTATCGACTCACCTCACTTCAGCCGTCGAAGAGTGCTCCCGTAAGGTTCGTGTGTCGAGCGATCGGTACACAAAGCTTCCGGCAGACGTTCGACGGCTGATTAGAGCGAAAAACACCGCGCTAAAAACATATGACCGTTATCGCACGGAAGATAACAAATTCCGGCTACGTTCTCTGCAGAACGAGATTAAACAACGCGTTGTCGAATTTAGAAATGATAAATGGGATAACCTCTTAGAGGGATTAGAACCATCTCAAGATGCCTTTTGGAGGCTGACTAAAGCCATAAAAGCAGAGCAAATTGCTCCCATGCCGCCTCTAGTTAGGCTCGACCACCCCGATCTCGCCTTAGACGATCTCGAAAAAGCTGAATGCCTAGCCAGTGCCTAGACAGTCTAGAGAGCCAGTGTACCCCATCCAGCGTACCAACAGATCCCGCTCACCTACTAGAGGTAGAAGCGGAAATCGAACGTAGGGCTGCGTTACCGCCAGCGGGCGATCCACTCGATCCCGTGACTTTCGAAGAAGTCACCAAAACCATAAAATGCCTCAAGATAAGATCAGCCCCTGGGCCAGACGGCATCAGTAACAAGGTGATCAAATCTCTTCCGGCACCGTTAATTTATCTCCTCGTAGGAATTTTCAACGCGCTTCTCTCGAGCTGCTCTTTCCCGGATATCTGGAAAGAAGCAGACGTAATAGGGATCCATAAACCAGGCAAACCGCGCAACCGACCCACCAGTTACAGGCCCATCAGCCTACTCAATACTTTGGGTAAATTATATGAGCACACTATTCTTAAGCGTCTCCGTCACTTCACGGAAACAAACAGACTCCTACCTGATGAACAGTTTGGATTTAGAGCCAAACATTCGTGTACTAACCAAATCCATCGCCTAACAGAATATATTCTGTCTGGCTTTAATCATCACCCGACAAAGAAAAAATCTCAAAGCACGGGAGCCCTCTTCTTTGATGTCGCAAAGGCATTTGACAAGGTCTGGCACGACGGCTTGCTCTACAAGCTGTATAAACTAAACGTGCCTGACAGGCTCGTACACATCATCCGAGCCTTCCTTTCAAATCGTTCTTTTCGCTATCGAGTGGAGGGAACCCGTTCTTCGAAACGCTTTCTTAAGGCCGGTGTCCCACAAGGCTCCGCCCTGTCTCCAATTCTGTTTACACTTTTTACGAGTGACATCCCAAAAGATCCAGCGGTCAACACCGCTCTCTTCGCCGACGATACGGCTCTCTTTGTATCAGACTACAATAGGAATATTCTCACTTCAAAACTTCAAAAAGCTACCAATCGCTTAGGTGAATGGTTCCGCCAATGGAGAATTGAAGTGAATCCCGAAAAAAGTGTAGCAATACTCTTTCAACGGAATCTAACACAGTCCCGTAAAAACCGATTGAAGGTAATTACCCTATATGGCCGCCCCATCCCATGGGAACATTCGGCCAAATATCTGGGCGTCACGTTCAACGCCAGCATGAGTTTCGCGAATCACATTAGTATAGTCCGCAACAAAGCCAAGTCAGTCATTGGCCGTCTCCACCCTCTTGTGAACAGTAAGAGTAAGCTGTCTCTAAGACACAAACTCCACCTGTACAAAGCCTGCGTTAGACCTATCATGTCTTACGCAAGTGTAGCCTTCGCGCACACATATAAGTCCCACCTAGACGAACTACAGAAAGTTCAAAACTTATTCATCCGTAAAGCCACTGGAGCACGGTGGTATCAACGGAACTCTGATTTACACAGTGATTGTCAACTCCCCTCTATCTCCGAATACTTTAAAGAGGCGTCCCAGCGCTACTTTATTAGCGCTGAAGCTCATCCGAACCCCCTAGTGGTAAACGCAGCCAACTACGTCCCGATACCGAACGTCGCGCCGTTTCTCCGTAGACCGCGTAACGTATTAATAGAGCAACCGCGCTCGCTCGATCCCGTTGACCCAAACATCGCAGGCACATCACACACAGACACTACACCCACACCAAATGGGACAAACACTAATAGGACAACGGATGGGGCGCGTTGCACCCGTAGGCGGGCACGACGCGTTCCAACTCACACCGCGTACACACCGTACACCCGCGTGCCTGGGCGGTTCTCACCGCCCAGAACATCGACCGATACGAGCTAAGCAGTCAGAGGCTGGGGTTCGCGATCCCCCCCCCCTCGGACAGCGGTTAGATAGCTCAAAATAATCCTCTACGGAGGGGACATGATGATTGGTAACAATACCAAATCATAAACCATCATCATCCTCATCCTCATCCCAACTATCGCCTTTCCACTTTTAAATAGCTCGCGGCCTTTCAGGCCGCGAGCCCTGCGTCCGATGAAGCTGTAAGAACCGCATAGGTTAACAGCGCTAACATCACAGAAAATAGCGGCGCGCGTGGCTTCATTTGCTCCGCGGCCGCGTCGCGATAACATGCTCTTTGGTCATATTATTTTATGTGCCTAATGGCTTAATATATTTATTTTATAAAAAGGTAATATTTACTACATTTAACAATTATATTTTACATTATAAGTCTATGCTAACTCTCCTCGTTCATATGGTGCCTTTATTTGGAGAGTTATTGCATAGTTACAACTTAACCTTAAACATAGTTATTAAACAACATTATTTTTTATCGTTCAGTATAAGGTTTACAGTTATTTACATAAAGTTATATTTTAAATCCCACATAAGGCTGCGCCAGTTCTTCCGCACAACCCCAGCTAGTTGTCGAACCGGAGGCGTGGCCCGATAATTACACCGTCGTCATGCCCACTGCTCCTAGGTTGTTCAACTAGTGCCGGTTACAATGTCTTTTGTTTGTATCACGCTGTTTGCGTCGTGCACAATATTACAAATCATAATTAAATGATGTAAAATAATGTTCTATAATTATATAATTATATCTAAATCGCAGTAAACAAAAGTATTACATAAAGAACGTAATAAATATATACAAAAATATATTAAACTTAATCTAAATCTATAGTACAATAGTGAACCAATTTCATCGATAGATGGTGATGTTGCACAAATGTGATACAAAACGGCAAGGTTTTTTCCTGTAGATGTGTTTCACATTTATATTACACGCTGCCCTATTGCATGTTGACAATCTCATTTATTTTTTACCGCTGAGTACTCTATGTGGAAAATCAAATTTCAAAAGAGATATTATCAATTTCGTTAACACGTTCACTGTCCGGTTTTAAAACACAATAGTTAGACAATAGCAATGACCTATATGTAGTGCACGGGACAGCGAAAGGGTTAATAGCTCTTTTAACGAAATTGTTTATAGCTCTAATTATATTATATTATAGCTTATATAGGGGTTATATTATATTATATTAATTTGGCACTGATGCCTAATTAATATAATATAATATAACCCCGTTATCTGTTCTTTTTTGTTTTTACTGTATCAATTGCCCCAATTAATCTCTTATTTTTAGAATTGATGTTTACAGCGCCATCTATCTTTAAATCTATACATATAATAAAAATAGTAATAATAACATATTGTGTCTGTTACTGTACAATGTATAGTATATTAATTTGTGATTAAAATCATTATGGGGACTGAAAATCATTAAATAAGTACATTTTTATAATTTTTAGAATTGTACTGTCTAACGGTCTGTCTGAAAAGAAAACGTTCTATTATAATATATTTATACTTAAAACACAGTAAAAAGAAATATGATTTCCTTAAATAAAAAAAAGCAGCAGCCCAACTTTTAACATGGACAAGTCAGCAACAATATTATTATCATTCAGCCATTTCACAATATCGACTTTTTGCGGCTAGAAGTTGGAGGCTTACTTATTTGTACTGAATGATACGGTGCATTATACATAATGATCGTCGATGACTCATTAAAGTTGGTCAGTAAGGTACAAAACCATTCCTTAAATTTAACAAAATTTATCTCTTCGTGGTATTCCACAGTTTTCTTATATTTAAACGCCAAGAGGCAAATTATAACAAATCCCTTCATGGAACCCGCATGACAAATAACTAAGTGTTCGCCTTTGCCACTAGGTACTTTTGTGAAGGAGTGAGGAGTGTCGTCTGTCCATATCTTGCCATCTGTATGATTAGCGTTTAGCCACGTTTCATCTAGAAATTTAACATTATTCCAAATGGCAATGGACTTTGCTGATCTTAGAAAATTAAATCTCGCTAAAGCTATATCTCAACGTTCCATCAAAATCCGCCTTTTATCACATTTTTATAAGAAAAGCCAACATTTTTTAAAACCCTCCAGAAAGAAGTTCTACTACCGTGAAATAGTAAAGATTCTCGTAAAGTGTTTGACAATTTATCGAGAGTCGGCAATTCGTTCCTACTATAGTAGCCATAGATATGGTTTCTAATGACGTCGTTATCAAAATTGTCGATATGTGTAACTATCGATCTTCTAACTTTTTCGTAAGTGGCAATTTTAATTTGTTATCTTCCATTTAATCTTTACCATGTTTTTCCTTACTTATTCGGGAAACAGTTTTTCGACTAATACCAAGAGCTGCACTTACTCGGTTAGTCACTTGTGAAAGTGGCAACAATAGTCCACCATTCTGATACTTTCTTTCAAAGCAATCTTGTAAGCGTACTACAAACTCTCGCGCTTGACTGCGAATCACTGTTCTTTAAGTGGTCTCAGTTTCGGCCATAGTGTTTATTAATACAAAAAAACCAAATCAAATAATAGTCAAAACTTAATAACAACGAAAGAATTATCAAACAATTATAATTACAATAACAAGAACGAAATAAAAACGCAACGCAAAATCAACTAAACTGAACACGCGTATCGTATACAAGGCTTCCGCACTCGTACTGAACTACTGAAGAGACAAACAAAATGGCGGTCGTGATCACGAGGTGGACGCAGTGTTGACAGATTTTCACTCGCGAAAAGAGTCTGTCTATAATCGATTTTATACGATTCTTTTAGTCACGTCACTATGTAAAAAAGTAAAAAATTAAACTATAGAACGTAAACGCAAAACGGCAGTAAAATATTATTATCTTTTAAAGTTTAAATTATTTTGAGCACGATGTCTAAAAACAATATATTGATTGTGTGTGTGAATTAATTTTATAATGATTTAGATTGATTGTGTATTTTTAAGTGATGATTTACGACCATTAACAAAAATGATTATTATTTCAAATTATGCGAAACGTGAAGAGTTACGTTCTAAGAAGTGTCAAATGGGACTTTGTAATTGGAATAGAGTATACCTACCTGAAACAGCAGAATAATGCTATTGTGTTTCGTATTGTGTGTGAAGTGATCTTTTTTTACTGTTAACAAGGAATTCTATCATAGTCCAGATAGAGACGGCTCCGTGGCGCAGTGGCTTAGCAATGAGTTGCTGCGCTGGGGGGCGCGAGTTCAAATCCCGCACGGAACAAGTATTTGTATGTCCTACAAATAATTGTTCCGGGTCCGGATGTTTGTCCTTGTGAAATTTGTGTTTGTAAACTACCTCCACGATGCAGGAGAAAATCCTAGTGTGGGGGTAAGGTATTTAAAAAAAATCTTGTAGGAAAGCTGGAAAAGATATTATTGGAAACGCTTGTGATTCCTCGATCACATCAGAATATATTGCTGTAATTATCTTAGTAATATTTACGACGTTTGTGGATATAATTTGTATAAAATTCGTTTGAAAAAGTACATTTAAATAAGTTTAATATTTCTTAAAGTATTAAAATAAGTATTATTAGCAAGTAGCAATAAGGTGAGAAATTAGTGGCAGGTGATTTAAGTAACTAAATATAATAAATTTATATAGATATGACACATATTAAAATAAAGCTTATAAATTATACTAATGCATATGAATGCAAACAAATACATAATAATCCATATATAACAGTTATCCGTAATACATATACATAAATACATACATAAATACATATATACATATACATACATACAAAATATGTCTGGATATAAGAAGCCGTATTGGTATTATGCTGACGACATGGTTTTTGAAAGATGTTCCCGGACCAATCTTTTGAAGGCTATCTTGTTTGGTGCTTTCCTAATGTCTTCTGGTAAGGAGTTCCAGAGTAGTGTAGCCTGAACAGTAAAAGAATAGCTGATAAATCCAACAAAATGGAGTGGAACTGAAATCTTCAGATTAGTTGAAGAGCGAAGTACCTTGTCGTGGTTGGAGAAAAGGTATTGAAATTTTTCTTTAAGGTAGGAAGGGGAGAAGGAATTATTTAAAATAGAGTGGATAACAGACAATATTCTGGAAGTGCGCCTTTCTCCGATAGTAAGTCATTTAAGGCGAATAAGAAATTGAGAGATATGGTCATATTTTCGAAGGCTGAAAATAAACCTGATGCATTTATTAAGAAGGCGCTCAAGCTTATTGAGAAGCTTTTGGTTCAAGTGTGAGTAACAAACTTCTCCGTAACCAATGACAGGCAAAATTAGTGTTTGAACAAGCATATGCTTAGTTTTGTATAGGAGAAAGTTTTTCAGATGGTAGAGCAATCTTAAGGCAGCAGTGAGTTTATGGCTGACCTTGGTGACCTGTTTTTCCCAGTTCAACGTTTTAGTCATGTATAGACCCAAGTTTTTTACCAAGTCATAGAACGGAATCAAATTATTATTATCAAATTCGGATGGCAGGCAACTGTCTTCAATTTTTCTCCAGCATTCTTGAGCTGCCAACAAGCATTGCTTAACATTTAGATCGATTGACAGAAATGCCGATCCGCGATTACCAGTCAAAAATGGCTTATAAATTATTATGTGTGATAGAAAAACTAAGAATTTGTTATGACTATGACTCTTCAAAAAACTATCGTAAATAACATACCTGAAATAATATTACAAATAAAACACGACGAATAAAATTAGACGGAATACTGACATCGTTTTTGCAGGACGGTATCGTGGGTGATGTGAGAGCTATTAAAAATTAATCAAGCGGAGTCTCCGTCGGCGTTTGTGCGATTAAAGTTTCGAAGAGGTGTATGTAGTAAAGTCCCGATGAATAGAATTTTGTAATAAATTTTTTTCGCAATGTTAGTGTTCTACTAATTTAAATATGGAATACCAGTATATTTCTGTCAATGTTTATACAGACGTTCATCCCAGTAACTATTTTACGTAGATGATTAAAATTTGCTTTACGAAATACAAAAAACTCAACATGGTTTTAAGTTTCAAAAGGGGTAAGTTAAAAAATGGGATTATTGTGCACGTTTTTATTAATAAGGTTTTTGAACTTCCGTTTAAAAGTGTTGAAAAATTCATTATTTTCAGTCTTCGAAAAATTTAAACCGTCATAGGTAGGTAAGCTTTTTTGAGATTTAAATGTGTTAGTTTTGTCATAAATCATAGAAAAAAGGCCTACATAATATTATATCTCCATCGATACGGAGTTTGTTAATAATTCCGCACTGTTTAGCACTGATCTCAACAAAGGAAGTCATATTTGTATTGACGCCATATTGACCGCCATATATATTATTATTATATTGTGCCAAAAACAGTTAGGCCGTAATAATAATGATGACTGTACAGAAAAGCATAATATATTTACAACGTGGTGGAGCCATGCTGCAGCTATGTAATGGTTGTAGCACGAATGGCTCGATTGGGGAAGGACCACGCTCTCACAGATTACCAGCATAAAAAAGCAGCTTAACGCTGCTATGTTTCACTCGCGGGTGACAACGCATCTGCATTTTGATTCGTAGTCGAAGACAGATGTAGATGTCCATGTGCGACAGCAACCACTTACTATCAGATTGACTGTGTGCTCGTTTGTCAGCCTTATCCTTTAAAAACATTTAGTTTGTTTTTAACATTTATATTATAATATATTCTACTATGTTAAATTAGAAGCAAATTTTATATCACATTTCTTATATTATTACAATAAATATAAATAATAAAAAATTGCATAGCAGTGATGACGATTGGCGAGAAATTTTCTTGTTCAAGTGATCCATCATAAAATGCTGTAACGACTTATATGGAGATATAACTCCTGTAAATTAGTTGTTACAATGAGACCACTGGTGGAAAATATATATATAAACACTCACGCCTGTCACCCAGAGGGGTAGGCAGAGACTATGGACTTCCATTTGGCACGATCCTGACAGACCTCTCTCGCTTCCTCCACATCCATATACCTACGCATACACGCTCGTCGGTTAAAGGTACTCTTGATTTGGCCCATTTTCAATATATCGCCAATTTGGTCGATAAACTTTCGCCTAGGGCGACCCTTCCCGACTCTGCCGTTCACATCTGCTACATAAATTTTCTTTTTCACTCTTTCCTCATTCATTCTTTCTACATGACCAAACCACCGAAGCATTCCTTTCTTAATCCTGGTCACAACATCATCTTGCAAACCACACTCTTCTCTTATTAAACAATTTCTCACTCTGTCATTCAGATTCATCCCTAACATACTCCTTAATGACCGCATTTCTATAGCATTTATTCTACTCTCGTGCTTCTTCTGCCACACCCAACTTTCACTACCATACATTAAAGTAAGCACTAACACAGCATTGTGAATTGCTATACGTGCCTTTTTGGACACATTCTGACTTTTCACAATAGAGTGTAGAGCCCCATTCACTCTATTTCCTGCATTCACTCGTCGTTCTATCATCATCATCATCATCATCATTACAGCCCTTCACAAGTCCACTGCTGAACATAGGCCTCCCCCAAGGAATGCCACAAAGCACGGTCCTGAGCCACCTGCATCCATCGACTTCCTGCATGTCTTACCAGGTCGTCACTCCATCTTGTGGGGGGACGCCCTACACTTCGCCTACCGGTACGAGGCTGCCACTCGAGAACCTTTCTTCCCCATCGGTTGTCGGTTCTTCGAGCTATATGGCCGGCCCACTGCCACTTCAGCTTACTAATCCGTTGGGCTATGTCGGTTACTCTGGTTCTACTGCGGATATCCTTATTCCTAAGTTTATCACGCAGAGAAACTCCGAGCATAGCCCTCTCCATAGCTCGCTGAGCGACCTTGAGCTTCCTCATACGGCCAGCAGTGAAGGACCACGTCTCAGTTCCGTAAGTCATCACTGGCAACACGCACTGGTTGTACAATTTTGTTTTAAGGTTTTGAGGTATTTCTGACGAGAAGATGTGTCGTAGCTTCCCGAACGCTGCCCAGCCGAGTTGAATCCGTCGGTTGACCTCTCGGTCGAAGTTGGACTTACCTAGTCGGACTATTTGTCCCAGGTAAACATACTCGTCAACAACTTCGAGCTTAGTGCTCCCAACAACTACCGGCATAGGTGTGACATGGACATTAAACATAATCTTTGTTTTGTCCATGTTCATCTTAAGACCTATCCGTTGGGAGACACTATTGAGGTCATTGAGCATAGTGCTTAGCTCGTCGTTCTATATCCTTATCATATCTACCATCCCTGCTAAACACACATCCCAAATACACAAACTCATCTACTTGCTCTACCAACTCCCCTTCTATTCTTATTTCACATATCGTTTTACTTTCTTCTCTTTCAAAAACCATAACTTTCGTCTTACTTGCGTTCACTTTCATTCCCTTTTCTTTTAATGTCCTGTTCATTAATGTAACCATCATTTGCAACTCGGCTGCCGACGACGCAAGTATGACTTGATCATCGGCGTACAAAAGGCATTTGACGGTTAACTCACCCATTCTTATACTATACTATATACTCCATTCTTCTACTTTCAAATTTTCCAAACAACTGTCCATAAATAAATTGAACAGCCACGGGGAAGCCACACAGCCCTGTCGGACACCTTTATGGATGCCAAACCAGTCCGAGTAGGCCCCGTTGATCCTGACACAGGCACTAGAGTCCCTATATAGAGACTTTAATGCCTGTATCAAGCTAGCGCTCAACCCAAATGAGTTCAGTGTTTGCCATAACACATCCCTATCCACTCTGTCATAAGCCTTCTCTAAGTCTATGAACGCACAAAAAACTTTTTGGTTTTTGGCCAAAAACTTCTCCGCGATCATGCGCATGGAGAAGACCTGATCCGTACATCCCATTCCCTTTCTAAATCCCGCTTGCACATCCCAAATTTTTCCATCAGTTTCTTTCATATTTCTTTCAATTAGTACCTTAGCATACAGTTTCCCCACAATGCTAAGAAGGCTGATACCACGGTAGTTTTCACAGTCCTGCTGTGATCCTTTTCCTTTATATATTGGGACTATCACGGCTTTGCACCAGTCTCCCGGTACCCGCTTAAGTTCCCAACATAAATTAAACAAGGTGTACAGCAGGTCTGCTACCACTCCTTCTCCAGCTCTTAGCATTTCGAGAGATACTCTATCATAACCGGCTGCCTTACCTGCTTTCATACTTTTCATTGCTTTCATTATTTCATCTATACCTACATCTCTATCTATTTCGTCTTCTTTTGGAATTTCTATTTCATTTAATTTAAACGTCTTATCACTCATAAACACGCTTTCAAAGTATTCCTTCCATCTCCTTAAACTTAGAACTTCGTCATTCAGAATACAGCCATTCTGGTCTCGTATAGCATTCATTCTAGGCTGTTTTGAATATCCCCTGGTAGTTCTTACGAGTTTCCAGAACATTTTAATGTTTGCCTGGAAGTTATCCGATCTTCTTCTATCATTCTTATCCGTTCTTTCTTGCTTTTTCTTTTCAACTACTTCTTTTACTCTCTTATTTAGGTGTCTAAAGACTGCCTTTTTCCTTTCAATATCACCATTCATACTGCTAGAATTACTATCCTTGGTTGCTAGTAAATCTAGCCATGCTTTCTTCTTTGCTTCAACTTCCATCCGTACCTCATCATCCCACCATAACGTGTTATTTTTCCTTTCATTCTTTCTCTTACTTACACCACATACTTCGATAGCTGCATCCACTGAACCTTTCTTGATATTATACCACACAGTCTCCAAGTCTAAATCATTTATACACAATTCAGCCACACCACTTATATTTTCTCTCAATCTACATTTGAACTTCTCTTTCACACCTACATCTTGTAACCTCTCTGTTCTTATACGCTGTAACACAGTGGTAGACACAAATGTCCGATGCCTCCAACGTCTGAAAAGACCATTAATTCGGCATAAGACCAAGTAATGGTCCGTCCCTACGTTAGAGCCCCGGTAAACCCTTGTATTTACCACCGCCCTCCTCATTCTTTCATCAACAATTATGAAATCTATCATACTTCTATCATCACCTCTTTCCCATGTATACGTGTGAATCTTCTTATGACGAAAGAAAGTGTTCGTCACAAAAAGACTCTTTTCCACGCATACGGCGAGAAGGCTTTCACCATTCTCATTTATACTTTCATCACAAAACGTTCCCAATATCCTTTAATAACCAAGCCTCCTCACCCCAACCCTTCCATTTAAATCGCCTAATATCACAATATTTTCATTAACCTTGTATTTCATTAGCATCATCCTTACCAACTCCCAAAACTGCTCTCGGATATAAGTGGGCTTAGACATGTCTGGGGCGTAGACCCCTAAAACAAACAACTTCTTTAAGCCCACTTTCATTCGTATCCATAGCAGTCTCGGGCTTACACATTCATACTCTTTCACACAATGACCCATTCTTTCTGAAAGGATGATACCGACTCCCTGGCATGCCCGATCGGTCTCGTCTACACCAGACCAGTACGCGGTATACATGCCATGTGTAGTGACATCCTTTCCCTTCCGTTTCATCTCATTTACACATAACACGTCTATTCCTCTATCATGCATCATATCGCATACTTCATCCATCTTATCATTCATTCCTCCACATACATTCAATGTAGCCAGACGGGCTTCCGCAATCCACTTTTCGCCCCTCCGGGGGACAGAACGTGACGAGTGGCGAACCTCGTCGGCGGTTTTCCTCCCGGAGATTCTTCGCACCCCTGCCCCATTAAAGGGGCGCCGGGAACTCGGGGCCATTTCCTTAATTTTGTGCCTCATGGTGCGAAAGTAGGGTGTGGTATATTTTTTCCGCCGCTACCACACGGCGAGGAGCCGAGTCAGTTCTTTCGGCTTTGTCGCTTGTTTAGCACCACCCGGGGGACACGTGTAGGGTGGGCCTAGGATTAGGTGGTCGAAGCCTACGGACGCGAGCGACTCATCCCCCGAAAACCGATCAACCAATTACTACCGTTAAGTGATTGTAACTATGCAGAGTTACTCGCCACTTTTTTCGTCGTCGTATCGTAAGTGATATCGTGAAATCGTAGTGTTGATTTCATTTATTCACAAGCTTTTATCGTATTTTCAGCGATTCTAAAGAAGACTCGGTTAAACGAAAAAACTACATTACAAAGACACAAACATGTACACTCCAAATCAGTCAAAGGAGTCATGCTTACGACTACTAGACCAACAAGGCCGTCAACTGTATAAGCATAATTTATGCCAAACGAAAAGTTGCTGCTGCCCATCTCCTGACTTGTTTCCCTATGTTACCTCTTACGACCTCCACGGGATGATATGGGGTATTGGATATTCTTACAATAACACTACACGATCAGGTTAATGACTAATCCGCCTGGTTTTTATTGCAAATATCTACAACTAAGAGACCCTAGCAGTGGGAAAATAAATACGTGTTTATAAATTTATGGTAGCTATCTTTAATAAAATTCGTGGCATTTACCGTAATTCAAACTGAATCGTTCATGTAAAGAAAATGTATGCACGGTACATTTCTATAGAATGTAAATACACGGCAGTAGATTCAAAATAAACAAGAAACATAACTGTCATAATTTTAGTTTACACTAGCCGAGTCTAAATAGAATGTGCTCTAGAAACTATTTTTGTTCTAAGGGCCGTGAAATATTTGAAACGTGTGACTAGTGTATGTTTATTTTCATTTCACTAAAACTATTTTATACATATATTTTATTTGAAATTTTTTTTCAAACGGTTGATTTTTGCGATAGTGGGCGGTGAACTCGCAGCGCTCAGCCATTTCAACTGTAATGCAAAGTCAACCTTGAATATGTACATGTAGAAAGGGTAATTGAGTATAGTACAGAGACTAATTTTGTAGTTAGGAATAATAATTAATTTGTACGAGTCGAGGATAAAATAGTAACGGAATACGACAAGCGCACCGTTCCACGTCAGAGCCAAGACTGTCCTAACGGCGGCCGCGCCGTCCGTTTTATACAAGCAAAACGAGCGCCACTGCAGGTGCAATGGTGCAGGTGTGCGGAACACGTGTTATTTACAAGAATTCCATCTAAATGCACCGACGGCTACCGCGCCGCACGTGCAATGGTGCTGGTCCCGTCATACATACTTTAGCTTGCGGCCAGTGTAATGGGCAAGCTTGCCTCAATGTTGTTTGTAGTAACTGTGAGGAAGTGAGTGAATTTAACCCTGAAATTCTGGAAGGTCTGGAAAACATGGAAAAACTCTATTATACTTGTTTACTTGCACACTAAATTTTAATTTGCAAAAAAAAATTGCTTAAATGCATTGTTTACATAAATAAGATCCAATAAAATTAAGTTGAAATATATTTGTTTATTATTTGACACATTAATACGTGTAAATCAGCTGAAATCATATAAATTGACGTCAATTTAAGCTATGCTTAAAGTTGTTCTCTCTCTTTTTATTGAATGAGAACATGAACAGAGAGGTATAATAATCTATACAAATAAATAAAATTGAAGTGTCTGTTTGTAATTTCAAAATACCAGCTTTTTACTAAATGCATATGAAAGTACTTATAACAAAAACACAATTTTTAAATTCTTTGTCTGTCTGTCTGTCTGTCTGTTTCTTCCGGCTAATTACCGAAACGGCTGGACCGACTTTGACGGGATTTTCACTGCCATATAGCTGATGTTATAAGGAGTAACTTAGGCTACTTATATTTTTGAAAAATAATTAGGCTTCCGCGCAACATAATTAAAACCCTACATTACACGCGGGCGAAGTCGCGAAGAACAGCTAGTAATTACTAAATTTAAGCAAGCGTAAATCAACGCTAACTACCGGCTATGAGGCATTAGTTAGTAGCCCGGGGACTTGCAACTGTTATTTTCACACATCATAATGCTTAATGAATAGATCATCTATTTTATAGTAATTTTATTAACAAAATTTCTTTAACAAGGATTTTAAATGTTATGTCTTATTGTTGCACATGATTCTTAATTTATTTTTATTAATTTAATTTGTTTACTCGTAAATGCATGTTAAAATAATTAAGTATTGAATAATTAACATTCAAATCGATTTGCTATTATTTTTACCAGAAAAAAAAAATACTTACAGTATATCATATAATAATTTAAAATTAAAAATTTTGTACAGCCGACTTCAATATAAGCGATTTCAATATAGGTTATTTAAGAATAACTCAATAACCATTGGTCTGACCTTGATCAAATTTATATGGGACCACACGAGAACTGTCAGCTTTCATATAAAAAAAGAATCATCGAAATCGGTTCGCCCAGTACAGAGTTATGAGGTAACACACATAAAAAAAAAAAAAAAAACATACACTCGAATTGAGTACCGTCTCCTTTTTGGAAGTCGGCAGAAAAAGGAAGTGGATGTTGAAGGAAGACCGAATTGCACTAATCACTCAATTAATTTTTTACATTATTTTATGATAGTTATATAGCGAAATAAGTCGGAGTTACGAAATATTCCATTTCGTTTCTTAATCACGGATATAATTCATATAACATATGCAACATATAATAAATGAATTATGAATTATATCTAGCTTATGGGCCCCAACTATCTCTTATCAGGTGAACTAATTAATACTCGCTCGGCCCCATGTATTAAAAAAATTAAAATAATGTTTTGAAGAAAATAAATTCATGGTCTTTACTAAACACTAATTGTACTCTCACGCCTGCCACCCAAAGGGGCAAAGTAAGGTAAGGTAATTCGTCGATAAACTTTCGTCTAAGACATCCCTTTTCGAATCTGCGACTCACTTCTACAGCATAAATTTGCTTGGTCACTCTTTCCGTATGCATACTTTCTACAAGTTTAAAGCACTGAAGCATTCATTGCTTTCTTAATCCTAGTCATAACATCTTGCAAACTACGCTTTTCTTTTATCACACAATCTTATCAGTTCTCACTTTATCATGAAACTCTTACGTAATTATTACACCAGAACGCTACGGACTTATTCAGTGTAACAAATGTTCATACGTCGCCTTTCAACGACGACAATAACCATAGATAATACACTATATACCAGGAATAGATGCGCCACTCTCATTTAAGTTTTCGAGTGAGTGTACCGTGCACGCTAGATGCCGCTGTATTCTTTAGTACAACGCGGCTTGCGGTAGTTACGACATGGTTACCACTAGATGGCGTATTTTGTCAATGACTATATTGATAATTATGAAATATGAACTATACAGTTTTATTATCAATGTTTCTGTTTATGCATTCTACCAGATAATTATTGGATATCTCCAATGATTATCTTAAATCACCAAATGGTAATTTTGCAGATAACATTAACACTAATAAAACTTAACCTATTTCACATAAGATTTTTTTAAATATTAATATCAAAGACTTATAAATAATTATGTATTTATTTTCTTTTATGAATGTTATAATATTTAATAGCTTGAGTTTTCACATTATCATTTTCACAATCACCAATCAGTAATTAATAATTTTCCGTATAGCAGCATGTTAACATAGGTGCATAAACTGTGAACAACCACATTTATTGTTAAATTTAGTAAATAACCATAAAGCCTAAATTAAGATTTTCACAGGAGAGGAACAAAAACTTGCAAAATATTTTCATTTCCTGAATTATCGTTTTAATAATATTCGTATTTATTAGAAAGAACTGTCAACTGAGTGTGTCAACCATAACCATTGACCAAAACTTCCATAGATTTAGATTTTTTTGGGCTTTGGATTCTGGGGTTTTGGCCTAATTAATGCCATCTATATAACGCTGAAGAAAACTAACCTACAAGTTTATGTACCTTGTTCACTAGAGGGCAGAACTTTCAATGCATTTTTTATTCTTGTATATTTGTATGGCAGTTTCATCCCCCTGACAATAACGATAAATCAAAATGTAAAAATTACAAAGCGTAAAAATGCCAGCAGCGTGTTTCCACGATTGTTTATTATGCACCGAGAAGAAAATTTAGCAGAGACGTCGTATTTTTTAATTTATTTATGGTAAAGGCATACATTTTTTGAAAAGATGATAAAAATCACACCAACCAATGACTATGAACAAATAATTAAGACTATTTTCGTAGTTAGTGATATAAAAAGTACATAAAAAGTGTATTTTATTCTAACAGTCGATAAATGCACACCGTGCAAGCGAGTCATACAATATAGGCTTATGATTTGGTGACTGGTGATTGTTAATTAAAAGTGACTCATTCGATTACCAATAATAATTGATTTATGATAATAATGCATATTAATTATACAGGTTGTCCCAGTAATGGTGGATAATCTGGTACGTACGTGTTCGGGTGGGGGGAGGTGGCCTCGGTTCCCTAAAAACAAATTCTATCCCGAACGGTTCGCGGTCTACGCCACGTTTTATAAAATTCTGAAAATTCGTACTTCTGCTCACATTTGTGGTCATCACGTCCGCAGTTTAATGCCTAGATCGGATTTTTGCTTTTAATGTATTCCCTAATAATGATGTTTCTAAATAACCTTTAAAAGTTTTCAACTACTATGGGTAGTATTTTACAAGACGGCACTAAACATAAGTTTAAGTTTTTTACTTTATTTAACTGCTAAGTTTGAGCACCTGTGGCACGTATATGATCTGTGTGGCCAACCATTCAACAAGTTTGCCTATTTCATAAGGATTCTAAAACATTAGCATACCATGTACTTAATGTCATTACTTACTGAGCTATAGCCGTTAATGTGTAAAAGTAGGCATTTTCTTACAAAATTACAAAGTTATTGGCAGATAGTTTTTTTAAACATTGCATGTCTTTACTAGGTAAGTACATTTTATCGCCCTTGAAAATTTTACTTTACTACCTGCTCGCCTTGTTTGGACGAATTCTAAGATTTGTGAGCGAGACAACGAAAAATCTAATCTAATGGGTTAATATGAGCTGATCTTGGTGGCCACCATATCGGTCCCATTCGGCCGATCCACCGGTCACGGTTGGCTTCGTTTAGGTAACTCCTAACTTGGATGGCGTAATGTTCCGGACAACCATCATTTTGGAGCCATATTCTTCGCCGGATGGCTAGTAGCTCATCTTCTAATAAATGGGGCAGCTCATTTTGCAGAAATTCTAAATAATTGGCTCCATTTAGTTTACCCGGTTTGTTCGCTGCCAGCTGTACAGATTATTCAAGTTAAGGTATTCGTCTCTTTTACACGTTGACTCGTCGCTCCCCAAATATTTTTTAAAAAACCCGGGATAGTCATCAATTTGCCTCAGCATTTCTCTGCGAAAAGTAACTCGTGCTCGGTAGTCACGTTGTTGAAGAGTTTGCACACGTGTAACATGATAAGGGTGAAGTCTCCATTTTTTGACAATGCGATGTGCTGTAGAGTGCGATACTCCAGTGCGTTGTTCGATATCTCGCATCGATATAAACGAATATTTCTGCCGATTTCCAAAAAAGTGAACGTACTCAATTTGACTCCACATGTGATGTCGAGAACGTCGAGATACGCACTAACCATATTTAACCATAACCAAACAAGAATTGAAAATGACGGCTCCGTGGCACAGTGGCTTAGCAATGAGTTGCTGCGCTGGGGGGCGCGGGTTCGAATCCCGCACGGAACAAGTATTTGTATGGCCTACAAATAATTGTTCCGAGTCTGGATGTTTGTCCTTGTGCAATTTGTGTTTGTAAACTGCCTCCACGATACAGGAGAAAATCCTAGTGTGAGGGTAACGTTTTAAAAAAAATCATACAATGGAGAATCTGTCGATCCTTTTTACTCACATTAATCCTAAGCACCGTTTGTCTCGCTCACACAGCTTAGAATTCGTTCAAACAAGGTGAGCAGGTAGTAAAGTAAAATTTTCAAGGGCGACATATGTACTTACCTAGTAAAGACATGCAATGTTTAAAAAAACTACCTGCCAATAATTTTGTAATTTTGTAATGAAATGTCTACTTTTACACATTAACGGCTATATCTCAGTAAGTAATGACATTAAGTACACAGCATGTTAATGTTTTAGAATTCGTATGATTTAGGCAAACTTTTTGAATGGTTGGCCACACAGATCCTATACGTTTGTTCACCACAGGTGCCCAAACTTAGCAGTTAAATTAAGTAAAAAATTTAAACTTATGTTTAGTGCCGTCTTGTAAAATATTACTCATAGTAGTTGTAAACTTTTAAGGGTAATTTAGAAACATCATTATTAGGGAACACATTAAAAGAAAAAAATCCGATCTAGGCATTAAACTGCGGACGTGATGACCACAAATGTGAGCAGAAGTACGAATTTTCGGAATTTTATAAAACAAGGCGTAGACCGCGAACCGTTCGGGATAGATTTTTTTTAGAGAACCGATACCACCTCTCCCCCCCACCCGAACACATGCATACCAGATTATCCACCATTACTGAGACAGCCTGTATATATTGGTTATAATGTTAATGATTAAATAAACATATATAATATAATATCACAATTTAAGTTTTATCATTTTTCAGTTGTTTTTTAGTTATTGCATTTTCAAGTAGTCCACACACACACCTTTTATCATCATCATCATTACAGCTCTCCACAAGTCCACTGCTGAACATTGGCCTCCCTCAAGGAATGCCACAAAGCACGGTCCTGAGCCACCTGCATTCATCGACTTCCTGCATATTTTACCAGATTGTCACTCTAATTAGTGTGAGGTTGCTCTACACTTTATTTTCCGTACGAGGCTGCCACTCGAGAACCTCTTTTCCCCATCGGTTGTCGGTTGACGGCCCCTTACTTCTACAGCTTACTAATCCATTGGGCTATGTCGGTCACTCTGGTTCTACTGCGTTACCAATATAGAATTATAAATAAAGGTGCTCTTTAAAACTCTTTTAATATAAAATGTAGACAATAACTAGAATTCCTTTTTGTAAATTTTAACAAAGTATAAATTATATTTATTAGAAGCCGTGGTAAATAAAAGCTAAGTGATTTTTGAAAATTTTACAGTAAGCGAATAACCCGGGTTCGATTCACACCGGCACTAATTAAATTGTTAATAGCAATTTTAAGTGCTCAAGACCAGGTGCTCGGCGATGAAAGAAAACATAGTGATGAAACCTGCATGTCAGTGATATTAAATAATTAAAAATTAAAAATTTTGTAGAACTGACCACATTTTTATGGGACCACATGGGAAGCACCAGCTTTCAAATAAAAAAGAATTATCAAAATCGGTTTACCCAGTAAGAAGTTATCAGGTAACACACATAAAGAAACACACAGTCGAATTAAGTATCGGCTCTTTGTGATGCTGTTTGTCATAGACATCTATCTATACTACTATACTAGAATTATTTGGTGCGTGCAGTTTGGGTCATAAATCATCGGATTATTTCGCTCTCTCTCCCACTCATGGGCCTTAGGGGCAAGCATAGTGATGTGCATTATTGTTGTCGATAAGCGTTATTGATAGTGTATTTAGTTTTGTCATTATGTGAGTTAATAATAAAAAGGAAAAAAATAGATAAAGCAACGTATTTATTAAAATAAGAATAATAATGATTCAAAATAAATTATTAATTAGGTATCTATGTATTAAAAAAAAACTATAAGTACAAATGTTTGGAATGTAACAAGTTATATTTAAAATAAATATAAAAATAAAAATAATAACTTATATCTAAAATTAAATCTAAAACTACTTACATTAAAATTCTACATCAGAATCATCAGAGTCATCGTCATCCACATGAATTACGATATCTTCTGCCAGATGAGATTTCTTCAATTCTTTCTCTTGGAGTTTTTCTGCATGCTTCACCACCACCACCAACAATGTCGCACCAGCCTATGTATACCGCGTCACCGCCGTGTACCTGCCTTCGCTGATTCATTTGTTGTTATCGATAATGGCGTTGCGCCCGCGCAACATGCTCACCGCCTTAGCCAGGCTGAGGCCGTGCTATAATTTATGATACCAACAGCACGCACAAAATAATTTTACTATAGAGCGGAAATTAAGAACAGAAACTGACACAGCTGTGGATCGCGTGGTTGCGGGCACGGCGTTTAGCTGGCACGGTAAATAAGCCACGCGGTTTTATTTTCATTTACAAATGATTTATTTCGTAACCTTATTTCGTATATACAAATATGAAATACAGTTACATGCTAAACTTTAAATCAGGTTGCCCACTAAACAAAACGTTCATGGTTTACAAAATAACTAACTAGTCTTCTCGCGCGCTCACAGTCGTCTAAAGGAGTTACTGAGAATTGACCGTAACTTAGTGCGCAAAGTATTAAGGCCGCAGAGCAAAACTAGCAGTATACTTAATAGTCTTTGGGTTTTTTGTATAAAATGTCTGCGCATGTAGACTGCTAGTAGAAATTATGAAACAAGTGATACATTTTTGACAAACCTCAAGGTATTCTATCCGCTTACGCACCTTAAGAGTGTGCCTTTTGAACTTAAGATACAATCATCGTCTATTGATTGCTTAAGCAGTCGGTAAAATCTCTACATCGCAATGTGACGCACCGATATATTGTAAAGAAATTTGTATGATAAAATTATATAATTTATATTAGGTGCATTGCAATAATTGTGGAAATATCGTTTTAAATTTGGAAGAGTAATATTGTTTATTTAGGATATGATGAAAAATTTATTGAAATCAAATAAATTTGTCAGTATGATACTCACGCCACCTAGTGTAAGTTAATTATACTATGCCTATATCCTTCGCGCAATTGCAAGCAATAAGTTGACAAAGTTATACCGCAATATGACGGACGGTATAGCAGCGCATTAAATACAAACAAACAAAAATTAATTTTTATATTTTAGATTATGTACTTATTACGGTGTTTCATTTTTATTTTTGGCTGGTAGTCTTGAATCCAACACCATAATAAAGTAAAAAAAAAATCGTTTTATGCATAGAGCATAGAAGCATAGAAGGAATGCCAAAATAAGAAACAAAATATTGAAGTTGAACTCTTTATGCGTATGAAGTTTAACGTGGTATAAAACAAAATAGATATATTAATCGCTTCTTCTTTTTTTACAAGGTTGTTGCCATTTGTTCATTCCATAGATACCTCAATTGATGTGTTATTATCGAAACACAACACGTTTTCGATAAATTAATTTAGTATGTGACTTAGAAAATTAAGGGTTAATTCGATCCGTGTTATACTTATTGTATTAATGTAATATTGACTTAATGTATGTAGAGTTGTTTCCTCTAAGCCGTTACGAGTGTATGTATCTAATAACTCTAAGTGATTCGTAAATTATAATACAATATAAACAAACTAAAAATGGCAGTTAAATGAATAAGAGCTATCAATTATATATTTAGTCAAGTTATTACTTATTTGATGGATAACTTTTATCAGACTATTGAAACATCGGCCCTAAGATTATTAATGTGCGTGCTTGAAATAAATAGCGCTCTTCGGTTCGCTCGATGACGTCATCATTATTAAAGATCTGTGAAGACCTATAAACATTAACTACTGCTTAGATATCCAAAATGAATACTTAATTAAAATTGATATTTATAATAACCTAAGTAAAAACAAAAATATAAAAACGAAATCTTAAAAATAGTTTACATAAAGAATAGGTGGATTGCGCAAGTTACATATAAAAAATACATCTTTACTGACAACCTCCTCCTTGTGGAGTTGGACCAAGAAACGTATTTATAAACATTTATTACTCAATAAGGATTCAGCAAAAGCTTAAATACTAAGTAACATTAAAACTATACTAAGTTTGTGTTCATTAGCATTTTTTAATAGGATAAGCTTGATAAATGTGTATACAGTCGACCTGGTGGTAAGAAGTTGCTATGGACCAAAGACTTCTCCGTCTATCCTTGATTAAAAATCAAAATGCAAATGTGTTGTCACCCCTAAGCACTAAGTTGGAATGCCTCGTTTCCATTTAATTTAAATCAAAATGCAGATGTTTTGTCACCCCTAAGCACTAAGTTGAAATACCTCGTTTCCATTACATTTGGTTCCGGTTCTCTGCACTCACCATATGAAACACAGCAGCATTAAGCTGCTATTTTACGCTGGTATTCTGTGAGAGCGTTGTCCTTCCCTGGTCGAGCCGGCCCATTCGTGCTACAGCTATACAAATAATATAGCTACAGCATGGCTCTATTATGTAAAAAAAAGTTATAGCGGTGATTAATTATGCGTTAACTAAGTTATGGCGATTTTAAAATAATATTATTATTAACATTAAAAAACACATTAAAGGAATTGTTGGACTGTGTGCTCGCTTGTCACCCTTATCCTATAAAAAAAATAACTAGAATTCGATATAAACTATAAATTCACAACAAAAAATTCCCATTTTAATTTAAATTTTGGTTTACTTTAAGAATGAAAGAAGTTTGCTTACTTCGTAAAGGAAATTGCATGTCTGAGAAATGAAGCATATTTCAAGTTTATGTGAAATTTCGCCCTTGAGCAGCGTCATAACACAAAATCTTCTCAAATCTTATCATTTGTTTAACAAGAGAGAGACCTATTTTTTCCAATGGCTGTAACTTAGATACTATACTATGTATAGTATGTTACAATTATACAATGTTGGTTACGTTTATTTTATTAATTACGTTATAAATAAGAACACAAAATATTATATTTATGTTTTACATGATATCTTTACTGGCACATTACAACCATTTTGCTGGAAGAATAATTTATCATTTATTGATCCATATCATTACAGATCCACAAGCGGTAAGAAGTGTGTGTGGTTGAGCGTTGTTCTTGGAGCACTTAGTATGCTTGCAAAAGAGACTGGCGTTACAGTACTTCTTCATAATCTTGTCATCGATTTTTATATATGTTGGCCGTTTGTAAAAAGGTAATTTTAAATCATATATTTTAAAAAAAGCTTATTAGGGATATTTGTTGCGCTATTATATTTGAACATTCCAAATTTACAAGGCCTGTGTTGGAAACGTTAGCTGATGTACTTGCCTTCTCTAATCTCGTATGCGTTTAAGAATCGATTTAAGGAAATATCTGAAAGATTCTGATGATCATGGTTCTCTTGATAATATTAATTTATTTATGTTTGAGCAAATATTGTAGATTGAATTAAATAAGTGTTACAGATTTTTATTATTTATATAAAATGTAATAATGTGACAGTGGTAGAGCCAGACGGCAGCTTTTGCTGTCGCATGGATGGGCCGGCTCGAACCGGGGTGGTACCACGACCTCACAGAATACCAGCGTGAAGTAGAGGTTTACCTCTGCGTTTTGCTTGGTGAGTGCAGGTGGCCGGAGGCCCTTTTTTCTGGAAATGAGGCATTCCATCTTAGTCCTCACGGGTGAAAATGCATCTGCATTTTGATCTGTAACAAAGGCTAGATGTAGATGTCTATGGGCTATCAGGTGGACTGTGTGCTCGTTTTTCATCCTTATCCTATAAAAAGAAATGCAAAATAGAATTCGTAAAATTAATTTTATTCCAATGTAAAAAGAGAGAAAATATTGTTATAAACACATATAGCCTTAGGGTGTAAATATGTCGCAAACATTTCCTGCATCGCGATTCGAGATACTGATCCGATATCATAATATTGTGTCACACTGCCAATTGTATGAGAAGGTAATAACTTTTCTGATAGTATTCGGAAGTTATATTAATCACCCGGAAGAACATCATTATAGTATTGTAAGCACTACACCAGTATTTTATTAGCAAAATTTCTTTATACATCTTTGTATTCTCAGGTCTTTTAATTCAATGAAAATCGAGAAAAAATGCACTGATCTGTCAGTCCGAACATTCAAAGTCTTAGTGTCTCTTGCGTTACTGATATACCTTCAGTTGACATTACTGCAAGGAACATGGCCATCGTTTTCTCCTCAAGACAACCCGGCTGCTTTCCATCCTAGTTTTCTTGTAAGGTAATTAAAAAAACTCTCTTTTCTTGATTTATTTTTTACCTTTTATCATAAATTATCAGCCAAGCACGCATTCGAACCAAAGGATTTGCTTAATCGGTGATAATTCATACAGAAAAGGAGTGGTATAATTTACCAATATCTGCTTTTCTGTACAATTATAATATATGCGTCTTCAAGGCAAAAATAGTCAATAGGCTTATGTTAAGTCGGTGCATTTTACTATTATCGATTGCATCCCCACTTACCACCAGGTGTGATAGTAATCAAGCTCTGGCTTGTAATATTAAAAAAAAATCTTATATGTGGTAGATCCATGCTCCAGCTGTATTATAGTTGTAGCACAAATGGGTCAGCTCGACCGGGGAAGGACAACGCTCTCATATAATACCAGCGTAAAATAACAGCTCGATGTTACTGTGTTTTGTATGGTAAGTGTAGGGAACCGTAGACCCTTTTTACTGGATAATTTCTTAGTCCTCGGGGGTGAAAAGACATCTGTCTCTTTATTCTTAACCTAGGATAGATATAGAAATGTAGATGTCAATTGGCCGCAGCATCCACTTACCATGAGGTGGGCTGTGTTATTCTATAAAAAAGTATTCAATATAAAACAGATTAAATTTATATGTTACCAATGTTTTTAGTAAAATTGTTATTTATTATTATTTAAAGTTACTTGAGTATACATTTTTCAGTAGATTAATATGGATAAACGTGGTAGAGCAAAGTTGCAGCTGTATTATAGTTGCAGTACGAATGGGTCTGCACGAGTAGGGAAGGTTTAAAATTATTACATATATATCTTTCTTTTTCACCTATTATTCATTAAACTATTTGTTTTGATTTGGTTAACGTTTTAATACAATACATTTTTTAGGTTAATGACCTTCAGCTACCTGGCAGCATTCAACTGGTGGTTGCTTCTCTGTCCTTGGACACTTAGTCACGACTGGCAAATGGGATCAGTTGCGCTTATCACCAGTGGTTGGGATCCTAGAAATTTACTTACATGCGCAGCTTTTGGCGCGCGATTGTTTCTTTGCTATCGCTGTGGTGCCGATATCATGGTAACTATGTTTTTAAACTTGGATAATTTTGGGATTTTAAAATAATTGTATTATATTTTGGTAGTCTTGTAGAATTCATACATTTTTTTAAAGGATAAGGGTAACAACCGAGCACACAGTTCATCTGATGATAAGTGGTTGCTGCGGCACATAGACATCTACATCTATCCTCGTTTGCAGATCAAAATGATGCGTTGTCACCCGCGAGGACTAAGATGGAATGACGCTTTTCCAGTAAAACGGGTCTCCAGTTCTCTAAACTCACCATACGAAATACAGCAGTTTTAAGCTGGTATTCTGTGAGAGCGTGTTTCCTCCCCGGTCGAGCCGACCCATATGTGCTACAACTATACATACTACTAATATAGCTGCACCATTACGAAATCCATTATATATGTGCCTTAAGTACCAACTGATTAAAATCTTCACTCATTGTATAGTCTTGCATACAGAGTAATAAGTCTATAGCACGAATAGGTCGAGAGTAATGTAATATCAATCTATAAGTAATGAGTGTAGGACGACCCCCCACTAGATTGAGTGACGACCTGTTAAGACATGCAGGAAGTCGATGGTTGCAGGTGGCTCAAGACCGTGCTTTGTGGCATTCCTTGGGGGAGGCCTATGTTCAGCTGTGGACTTATAAAAGGCTGTAATGATGATGATGATGAAGTAATGAGACAAAAGTCTCATTACTTATAGATCGATGACGATGAGGAAAGGACTTGAATATCTATTAATTAAATATAACTGAATTGCATTTTAGAAATTGTTTCAACGATACTGTTTTCAATCTTCATAAAATTAAGCAAATTATAAGATTACGGAATTTTTCATATTTTATATGGGGAAACCTATGTTCAACAGTGGACTTTAAAAGGCGGTAATGGTTGTGATACGAACAGTATGAATATTTTTAGCTTTTACTGAAATACTAGAGTGATCAAAAAGCTAATGATTCACAAAAAAAACTTAAATTGTACTTTTTGAGTAATTTATAAAAAAAAATACTACTTAAAACAGCGTATATGCGTTTGCTCAGGTCCTAATTAGGCTGTAATGTTTCCTTTTAACAAACTATATTAATTATACTTAATGTAACGTCGACTCTGGTCGCGTCATCACAAACCTTAGTGGTTTTCTGTATGCGACTTTTTAGTATAAATTTTTTTTTGTAATGCTTTGTAACATGGTAAATAAATAAAATAATAATAATCATCTCCGGTTGTTCGGCGCTTTCTATTTTTGAGTATTTGCACAGGCACAACTTACTAGCCAGGATTCTACACCAGGAGCTCGCTCTGAAATAAGGTCTCGTGGATCGGAAACTGCCGTATTAAAAGTACTTGCCGGAAGCCGTGCTCGAAAATGACCGCGCCAGGCTCTAGTGGGACCGGGCCATCATCACAGAGAGGACTATTCTTGCGAATAAGCCTGATATTGTGCTGATGGACCGGGCACAGTCAAGGATATTTTTGGTCGACATTACCATTCCTTATGACGAGAACCTCGTGAAAGCCGAAACAGATAAGCTTACTAAATATCTGGACCTGGCTCACGAGGTGACCGACATGTCGGGTGGATTGCCGGCCGAAATTATTCCTGTGGTCGTTATTGCGAACGGGTTAATCCCAGTCAGCCTCTTTGGTCATCTGAGGCGACTGGGACTCCGTGATGGACCGCTCCAAGCTCAAATGCAGAAGGCGGTGCTCCTCGATACCGCCCGCATAGTCCGCCGGTTTCTTTCCCTTTCCCCTTAACCCTCGGCCGTTTGGTCTCCCCTGCCGAGGGCTTCTATCTGGTTGGGTTTTTATTTATTTATGTATTTTTATGTATTTATTTTATTTTGTTGATATTTATGTATGTCTATAATTTTCATTTACAATTATATATTTATACAGCCCAACCAGCATGAGAAAACTATATAGATGCCCCTAAAATAATAATAACATAACTGTACTGCTTCTGTATACGTAAATCTGATACTAACTTGAAATAGAGAAGGCCCCAAATACTTCTGGTAACTAAGATAAAATGCCTCGGGGCCTTTAATTGACAAGCTTAAGCACCTTCCAACGAGAAGAGAGCATTTGGTGTTCTGCTGTTTGTCGGCAAAAATAGGCAAGATTTGAAGAATTTGATTTGTGACATGTAAGCGTTTTACATAGTACATAATATTTAGATAAGTTGTATAAGGAAAAATATCCATACACGAAACATTTGTATGAAGGACACTACCCTAATTTTTTCATGTCGGATTCCAGTCTATGCACTATACTGCACAATCGAGTCATCAAACTTTTTCAGTTTAGATAATATCTATGGTATGAAGCTCAAAACATAGTGTCAATTTTAAGTGTGAAATTCAATTTTGTTTATTTTTTCAGAATCGTCGACATACGCCTGCCTTTATTGGTGTATTATTACTTGTAATTCCTTTTCTGCCAGCCAGCAATTTACTTCTAACTGTTGGTTTTGTCATAGCTGAACGTGTTCTTTACACACCGAGGTATTTTATAACGATTAATTTTATTTATGCTAAACGAAATAATCATTAAAAATCTATAGTTACATTAAAAACTATTGGTAAATTAAATTGTGCATGCCCTAAGCGCATTAGAAAAATTAAGTATAATATGAAATTTTTTAAAGTAGTTTAAATACACACAAGTTTACACTAATAATCTTATTATAGTATTATACTACCAATTTTCCAACAATTTTATGTCTAACATCAATTAAAAAAAGTTTGAAAAATCCAAAAGTGTACGAATCATATGATCATCATATCATAATTCAGGTCACTACATAAAGTCCAAGACGTAATTAAGTATATTTATAAATACATCCCCGCCGACAACAATGAAATTTTTAATTGCAATTTTAAGTTCTGATTTACCACGTGCTCGGCGGTGAAGGAAAACATCGTAAGGAAACCTGCATGTCTGAGAAATAAGAAAAAAAAATATTTCGAAGACAGGTGAAGTTCGCCAATACGCATTGGGGCAGCGCGGCGGACATTTCTTTGCCCTAAAACCATTTCAGAAATGATAGGATTCCTGTGCCCAGCAGTAGGACGTATACAGGCTGTAACTTTAACTCTTAATTTTATATATACATCCTGCTTACTTTTAATATGTGGTAATATTATTTATACTGTGTTTTTAAAATATTATAATAAAAATCTGTGATTATAATAATAATCAAGTATGTATTAAATTTGGTTTTTCGAATATTTTGTATTTGTAAAGCGATCTTTTTTAGCACGAGCCGCTGCAAACAACTGATACAGAAGCCGAAGTATGTGAGTGAGACAGTCTATTAAGTAAAATAAATTAATACAAGTCTGCTCAAAACACCGAATGTTACGGGATTGCTAAGCCAAAGAAAATTAATTATAACTAAACAAAACAAAATTAATCTGCCATTTTCATTCCATGGCTTTCCACATGATTACAAGAGATTAAAAACAGATTGGGTTAAATAAGTGATATTTTCAAAAGTTATCGTGTTTACCACTTCATGCGGACTTGATAAATCTACACCATAAACCACTCAAACCACTTTTTATGTAAAAATAGCAATTAATCTTTCAGACAATGTGCTTTCTATATAATTTATACGTACAATATGATAATTAGATAGGATTTCATGCGACAAAACGTTGGAGTCTTGATTTTGAGGCCCTATTAGATAATCCTACGCGCTTTGCGCTTAAGGTATGCATTATTTCCCGTTGTATGCATCCTACTAAAGTTTGCTGCTGAATGTGGATCTTTTCGTAAATGCACCTATAGAAATTGGTGTCATAACTTCCTTCAGACTGAAATGCGCTTACGGCAGCTAATTTCACAGAATTACAGTTTACGAGTGCCAACCATAAGTGCACTCCTTGATTCGACACCCAACACATAGTCCGATCGGATGTTAATCCGATACGACCGAGAGAGATTAGGCGCAGAACCAAAGCCTTTACGATTAATCCGAGGTTCCGGAGTGAAA
>JAVANC010000006.1:1840993-1861757 GCA_033319125.1 Parnassius glacialis
GTCATCGGGATGAATGACTATTTGCCGGTACATTTTCTCAACATCAGCTGTGAGAACGTATTTAAGTAGCCGAAAGCGTAAAAGAATGGACAAAAGGTCGTCCTGTACCACGGGACCTACCATCTGTATATTATTCAAGGAAACACCCGAAGAAGTCGGACTGCTAGCATTGAAAACGACTCTTAATTTAGTAGTAGTACTACTTTCCCGCAGCACACCGTGATGTGGTATAAAATGCATCTTACGTGGTAAATTATCATTCTCACATTTCTCCATATGACCCAGACTTTCATACTCTGACATAAATTCTTATACATTTCATAGACCTGAGATTGACCTGCTAACCTGCGCTCTAGCGATAGTAAACACTTCTTAGCTCGTGGCCAAGAATCACCTAATACGTCAGGATTATGTTTTAAGGGTATCCTCACGCAAAATCGACCATTTGCCAGTCGCGTGGTGTTTTTTAAAAAGTGTTCTTCGCATAATTTTTCTTCGTTTGAATAAAGAGACGCAGGGCTTACCTCTTCGAGGTGCCAGAAGCGTACTAATTGTTTTTGTATATCTTCATCTAAATCTTTACTAGCCTCATCTTGAAATATTCTTGTAAAATTACATTTAATAGAGTTAACCCCTTTCTTTACATATCTATAATCAATCGGACCTGATACTAACCATCCTAAGCTAGTTTCACAAAGAATCGGCTGACCGTCCCCTAATTTTAATCTCTGCGTTCCTATTAAGTCCCAAAAGACATCAGCACCTATAAGCATGTCAACGGGAGCAGGTCAATGAAAATTAGGATCTGCCAGAGAAATATTAGATGGAATTTTTAAGTTTGACAAATTAACATATCTAGTAGGTACATTTTGGGTTATTGATGGTAGGACAAAACAATGAAGATTACTAGAGAAGTTATCATTCAATGATTTTATCGATACCTTACAAATCTTCTTGATGTGTGCCGAAGCATTATTAATACCGACTACCGACTGATTTACATTTTGAGCGGGCAAACCTAGCCTTTGATATAACTCTTCAGTTATTAAACAAGCGTTACTGCCACTATCAAGAATAGCACGAGCAATATATGGACAACCATTCTTACCTATAACTTTAATTAATGCCGTCGATAACAATACGTCGCCTTGTTCACTACACGATGCAGTGCCTACCTTTGCGGATAATGACAGATGTGCGTTAGAATTGGATGACAACTGTGAGCCTGTCGAACTGTTTGTTTGTTCGAAATGACCTTGCATAACGGGCTTATTATTACCACTACTCGTGTTAGATGTATTAATATCTGTAATTGGTTTTGACTGGTAATCTGCGACGTGCACGAGAGTGTTATGCTTTCGGTGGCATATTTTGCATCCTGGCTTTTTGCAGTGATTTGCATAATGTCCTGAATTAAGACAATTGAAACATACTTTATACTCTGGCAGTAACTGTAGACGCACATCGTTACTTAATCCAAGAAACTGAGGGACAACTGCTTAACTTATGGTCACCCTTACATTTAGGACACAGTTTGGTGGAAAAGGCCGAACCGTTTTTATTACCGGTATCCCGAACTGAAACCATTGCCTTAACTTTTGGAGCATATTTTATAGAAGAATTTAAACGGTTAGTAGCACCAGAATTAGACATTTCTAGTGTTTCGATTAAATCGGCTCGATTTTTTAAAAACATCAAAAATATATCGAACGTAATAAGTGTATCTTTCTCCAAACGACCTTTAGACTCTTCCCATTCACGATATGTCTTAGCATCTAATTTTTGAGTAATAATATGAATGAGAAGTGTGTCCCATTGTTTAGTTGGCTCACCGAGAGATTCTAGTGCACGTAAATTTTTATTTATTTGGTCAATGAGACGTTTTAAGTTGACAGACAATTCTTTATTAATTGGTGCTATATTAAATAAAGCTGTCACGTGATTTTGAATTAGTAGTCTTTTATTATCATATCTATCACATAATATAGTCCATGCGACGGTGTAATTAGCTGCCGAGAATTCGATTGACTGTATTACCACAGCAGCGGGCCCTTCCAACGACGCTCTCAAGATAGTGAAACTTATTTATGTCATCTATCTCGTCATTTGAATGTATGAGGCTCATGAACGTGTCATGAAACTCTAACCAATTATCATAAGAACCATTAAATTTAGGTAGTTGAATAGTGGGCAGTTTAACAAATTTATGATTGCCGGAATGAGAGCCACCGTCACTGCTTACGTCATCTGACTTAATGCAATTTGCTAAGATCCTTTTTGCAAGAGAAAGCGATTTAAAATACAGGGATTCAAACTCAGTTCGTTCTGATATCTGGGCGTCTATATTATCAGTATTACACTCGATGGATAATTGTACCTCATCATATCGTTCATACATTGACTCAATCCTACTAATACGTAATTGCAACTCATTTACCTCAGTAGCAGCCAATGAAGATACCTTCAGTGAATTTAAATAATTTGAAAAAGCAGTTATTTGTCCCTTGTAGCTAGCTCGTTTCCTAATTTGCTCCTTATCTTCTGGCATGTTGGCTGGTATTGGGAGACTAGTGAAAATGCCTGAAATTTATACAAACAGAAGTTTATATTTTATAAAATATAATTCATAAGTATTTTTATACAACTTTGCTTACAGTTATAAAGAAATGAAAACTAATTCCCTCACTTATTTTTCAAACTCTTAAATAATTAAACAAAATGGTACATGTACTACCTTGATATTTAACTTTATAATTAACAACAATTAAGGGTAACAAATACAATTCAGACAATCAAACAGCTTCACAGGTATGCCTTAGTATGTAATAAATAATATTATGCAATTTTTTCAATTATACACTCTCTTGACTTATTTTTTAAAAAACAGTTTAAACCAATAAAAAAAAAAATTATAGTATCGTCAATATAATTTAACCAAGCTTTATAATTTAATTTAATTATGATTTGACGGTTATTAGAAACTATATAAAACAATATTAAATGAATTTTAGCCGATTAAATACTTTAAGTTATACGTAATTATTTTATAGGTAATTTGGTACTAACCTGATAAATTAGCAGTCGATTTACACAAAATACTACCTGATAATGAGTGCTGGGTTAAATAAATTAAATAATAGTCCAATATCTAAGGGGCTAAGACTCCAGATTTCTTGGTTAAATATCTTCACTCCCTCGGTGGTATTTCCACAACGAATATTTAAGACTTCCCAAGCGTATTCCACTAAATAATATCTTGTCCAATTACGTTTTTTCAAATCCGGCTTCGATTTAGGACCATGGATAGGAATATGATCTCTTTTTAATAATAAAATGCAGTAATTTGCTCAATCGACCTTTACTTAATCTCTAATTTTTACAACGACGACAGGTACAACATTTTTTAAACATACCTACACAGCTTACGGACTAATATTGGCATGAGAACTGCTAATATAATTTGACAGGCGCTTCAACACATGTTAAGATCTTCCCCGCCATTACATTAGATTTGATAGACCACAAATCCTCGCAAAGGAACACTGATTCCTACCAAGGATGATTCCCGAGGCCATTGAAATTTAAAAAAATACACCCCAATTTCAATAGAGAGGATGGATGGGTGCTGCCACCTGCTTGGGATTTAATAATTAATAAAATTAAATTGCCGTGTAGTGGCGGTCAAGAATATCCACTACCCCATATCCTCCCGTGGGTGTCGTAAAAGGCGACAAAGGGAAACAGGCAGGAGATGGGCAGCAGCATCTTCCTGATAATAGCCAAAATTTCAATAAAAAACTGCGGTTGCCAACCCGCTCGCCAAGCGTGGCAACTATGGCAAATACCCCCCTATGATTAGAGTAACAAAAAAACGGCCCCTAGTCCCCGGCGGCGCCGCTTTTCCTGGCTACGGTGACGACCATGGTAACGGCGGGGCAGGAGGTGCTAAGAATCTCCGGTGGAGGTCCGGTTGCCACCTTAGACGACTCGACCTGGCAACGTACAACGCACGCACCCTGAGGACTGACAAGAAGATCGTGGAACTGGAAGAAAGAATAGACAAGTTGCGCTGGCATATTATAGGATTATCCGAAGTCCGAAGAGAGGCGGAGACACGGTAATCCTCGAATCCGGCAACTTGCTCTATCACCGGTAGGGCGACCATCTGTTCCAAGGAGGTGTCGGATTTATCGTCCACAAGTCTCTCGTTAACAACGTTGTAAAGATCGGGAGTGTGTCGACCTGGGTTGCCTTATACTCAGAATCACCAATCGGTATTCGCTGAAGGTCATACAGGTTTACGCTCCAACCTCGGCACACCCCGATGAGGAGGTGGAATAAATGTATAAGGATATCTCTAGAGCCATGCATTCCTCCAAAACCAAATATACGGTGTTAATGGGAGACTTCAAAGCAAAACTAGGCACAAGAGAGAACGGTGAGCTGAAAGTAGGGAAATTTGGAATAGGGAAACGGAACCCAAGGGGCAAGCAGCTGGCCGACTTCATGGAGAAAGAGGGACTCTTTATGATGAACTCTTTCTTCAAGAAGCGGCCCCTCAGGAAGTGGACCTGGTCGAGCCCCGACGGTTCGACAAAAAATGAGATTGACTTCATTATGATGACCAGACGACAACTGTTCAGTGATGTCTCCGTGATCGCGAGGGTGAAAACTGGTAGCGATCACCGAATGGTTAAAGGCACACTGAACCTAAACGTAAAGTTGGAGAGGTCTCGTCTAATGAAGTCAACGCTCCGTCCCCCTCGTGCTCTGTTCCAAAGTCCCGAAACCTTTCAGCTCGAGTTACAAAACCGTTTTCAGTGCCTAGAAGACTGCAATGAAGTGGACGATATGAATGACAAGCTCGTGGAAACTGTTTATGCGGTCGGAGCTAAGTTCTGCAAGACCCGCCGCAGAAGAACACAAAAACTCTCCGATCACACTCTTAATCTCATGGCTGTTAGACGGGAGATGAAGCTACATTCTTCAACAGACTTGACAGCATACAGGCAACTGAACAGACAGATCTCCAAATGCATGCGGCGGGACTTACGCAACTTCAATACAGCTCGTATTGAAGAAGCGATCGAGCGGAACCAAGGCTCCAAAGTCTTTGCCAGAGATCTGTCTGCCAGAAAGAGCCAACCGTCAAGGCTGGAGACAGAGTGTGGCATCATCGTTTCCGGGACACCTGAAATTTTGAGTGAGATTGAGAGGTTCTATGGGCAGCTGTACACCTCATCGTTGGAGCCACACACAAGTGTGAGTAACGATCCAAGAGTGAGTCTCATCCGACACTATTCCGAAGATATCCCGGACGTCAGTCTGAGCGAGATTAGAATGGCTCTCCAGCACCTTAAAAACGGTAAGGCCCCAGGCGAGGATGGAATTACAGCGGAGCTTCTGAAAGCGGGTGGAAGACCGGTACTTGAAGTCCTTCAGAAGCTCTTTAATTTCGTCCTCCATGGTGGCATTATACCGGAGGCGTAGAGCAGAGGTGCGGTGGTCTTGTTCTTCAAGAAAGGTGACAACGCTCTCTTGAAGAACTACAGACCGATTTCCCTTCTGAGCCGCGTTTACGTGCTGTTTTCGAGAGCGAGATTATTAATCGTCTCGCGCGCAGACTTGACGATTTCCAGCCTCCCGAACAAGCCGGTTTCCGAAAGGGCTTTAGCACCATAGACCACATACATACCCTTCGGCAAATTGTACAGAAGTCCGAAGAGTACAATTTGCCACTATGTCTGGCGTATGTGGTTTATAAGAAAGCCTTTGATTCCGTCGAAATTTGGGCGTTGCTGCAGTCCCTTCAGCTGTGCCAAGTTGACTGTCGGTATATCGAAGTGCTGAAGTGTTTGTACAGTAGAGCTACGATGGCTATCCGAGTACAGAACCAGAGTACGAAACCTATCTAACTGCAGAGAGGTGTAAGACATGGTGACGTCATATCCCCGAAACTCTTCACCGCTGCATTGGAAGACGTTTTCAAGCTTCTGGACTGGAAAGAATACGGTATCAACATCAATGGCGAGTACATCATTCACCTTCGATTTGCCGACGATATAGTCCTTATGGCAGAATCGCTGGAGAACGAAAGTACTATGCTCAATGACCTCAATAGTGTTTCCTAACGGATAGGTCTTAAGATGAACATGGACAAAACAAAGATCATGTTTAATGTCTATGTCACACCTATGCCGGTAAATGTTGGGAACACTTAGCTCGAAGTTGTTGACGAGTATGTTTACCTGGAAAAAATAGTCCGATTAGTTAAGTCCAACTTCGACCGAGAGGTCAATTGACGGATTCAACTCGGTTAGGCAGCGTTCGGGAAATTACGGCACATCTTCTCGTCAGGTATACCTCAAAACTTGAAAACGAGACTGTACACCTAGTGCGTGTTGCCAGTGATACCATACGGAACTTAGACGTGGTCGTTTACTGCTGGCCGGATGAGGAAGCTCATGGTCGCTTAGCGAGCTATGGCTTTGTTCGGAGTTTCTCTGCGTGATAAACTCAGAAATGAGGATATCCGCAGTAGAACCAGAGTGACCGACATAGCCCAACGGATTAGTAAGCTGAAGTGGCAATGGGCCGGCCATATAGCTCGAAGAACCGACAACCGATGGGGAAGAAAGGTTCTCGAGTGGCAGCCTCGTACCGGCCAACGAAGTGTAGGGCGTCCCCCCACTAGATGGAGTGACGACCTGGTAAGATATGCAGGAAGTTGATGGATGCAGGTGGCTCAGGACCGTGCTTTGTGGCATTCTTTGGGGGAGGCCTATGTCCAGCAGTAGACTTGTGAAGGGCTGTAATGATGATGATGATGAAAATCAAATCCAATCCCAAGCATAACACTGCAAAACTTCAGGATACTGTAAGATCATTCTACGTAGATCGGACTAAAATTAATATTAAAAAACTGAAGGTAGCCGGGCTAACTATGTCATCGAGATTTCAACCACCTTAGTAGCCCCCGTGATCATGGGTGCTGTAAAGAACCCGGAACATCGGAAAATAAAACTTTAAATTAAACGCGATATATTCCGTAAAATCTGGGGGTACGGCAGTGCCCCCGCCAAGTCGAGCAAAAAAGCGGCACGGCCGTACCATCCTTTTTCGAAGCAGTTCAGGCCATGTCCGAAACCCTATAACTTCGTTATGGATAAAACTAGAAATCTGAATTTTTGCTAACCAAGTAAGCATTGTATAGATTCAGTATATTTCAAATTTCATTAAATTTGAACTAGTAGTTTAAGAATTATAACTAGTCAAAATTTCTTAATTTTGTCACTCACTGACTGACCGATCATCAAAACTCTGAGGCACTTCAAAATACAAAATATTTTACAATTTCGGTCCAGTTTTCGAGATACACCAACGGCATAAATAACTTTGTAATCCCATATAAACATATACTATTACAAAGTTACATTTGCAGTGAATGAATCAGTGTACCTTAATATGTATAACGGAATAATAGGTGTAAATAGCTACCTAGATATGACTATCTACAAAAAGAAATGGGATGCCATCAAAAACATAACTTGTAAAAAAGCCAAGTCTCGCAACTCAGTTCTTCTACCGTAAAAAGTTGTGAGATCCATGTAATACCAAGTCGGTTAATTTATTCAGTCCATAGATTGATCCATAGATTGACTTTGGTCGAACTGTATTTGCTCCATAGTGCAAGTTGAACATCCGCTCTAGAATAGAATAGAATAGAATAAAATAGAATAATTTTTTATTCAATATTGATTATTACATAATACATTTTTTATTTACCACTGGTTCGGAAAATACCTCAGTCCTGGGAAGAACCAGCAAGAAACCCAGCGGGACTTTTTTTTTAAACATAATTTCACTTAACAATAATTTTGTTTATACAATTTTTAAATTATATTTTCATAGAACCAGCATGGTGGCGATCACCCTATTCCCAGGGGTTATTTTCATTCATGTATTCCTTGATATTATAATAACCCTTCTTGTACAGTTTTTCTTTAATAAAACTTTTAAACTTGTTTATTGACAAACTTTGAATATGTTCTGGGATTTTGTTGTAAAAACGTATACATTGCCCCATAACTGAATTACTGATTCTGTGGAGTCTAGTAACTGGCATTACAAGCTTATGTTTTTTCCTAGTATTTAAAGTATGCACATCCTTATTCTTATTAAAGCTATTTATGTTTTTATGCACATACATACATTCTTATAAATATATTGCGATGCCAAAGTTAATATGTTTATTTCTTTAAATTTTTCTCTGAGGGACTCTTTACAATTTAGGTTATAAATTGCCCGTACGGCTCTCTTTTGCAAAACAAATATAGCTTCAATATCAGTCGCATTACCCCATAGCAAAATTCCATAAGACATTACGCTATGAAAGTAACTAAAATACACTAATCTAGCTGTCTCAACATCTGTGAGACTTCTAATCTTTCTTACAGCATATGCTGCAGAACTAAGTCTGGGTGGCCCAATTGAAGTTTCGCGTCAATAGTAATACCAAGAAAAACACTGGTATCCACAAGACTCAACTCCTCCCCATTTAACAGCACATTGGTATTCGAATGTTTTACATTAGGTATTGTAAATTTAATACACTTTGTCTTATTGTCGTTTAAGAGCATATTGTTGGCGTTAAACCAATGTACCAATTTCGATAGAGCATTATTTACATCTTCATAACTACTTAACTGTCGTTTGAGTTTGAAAATCAAAGAGGTATCGTCAGCAAATAATACTATATCGTGATTGTCCCCTACAAGATAAGGTAAGTCATTAATATAGATTAAAAACAGGAATGGGCCAAGAATCGAGCCCTGAGGAATGCCCATTGATACTACCGATCCGGAGGAACCTTTACCATTAATCACTACTTTTTGAATTCTGTTACTTAAATATGAAGTAATAAGTCTAAGCGCTAATTTTTTTACACCGTGATGAACACAATCGAAAGCCTTAGAAAGATCACAGAAAATACCTAAGGCATCTTGTGAATTCTCCCAGGCATTAAAAATATTTCATAAGCTCAACACCGGCGTCCGACGTCGAGCGACCCCTTGTAAAACCAAATTGGTTTTTATGAAGTAATTTATTTGTATTAAAAAAAGTTAACAATTGATCCAAAATTATTTTTTCAAAAATTTTACTGAGAGTTGGTAGTACAGAAATAGGTCTTAAATTAGCGGGGTCCAATGTACTACCACATTTAAATAAAGGTATTACCTTACTATACTTCATTAAATCAGGAAACACACCAGAATCGATACAAGTATTAAAAATAATAGCAAGATGAGGTGCAATTAAATCTATTATGGACGCAATAACTGTAACGGAAATCCCCCACAAATCTGCGGTCTTCTTTACATCAATGGTTTTGAAGTATTTTACAACATCTTGCGATAATACTTTTTCAAATCTAAATTCTTTTAAACAGGTGTTAACATTCTGTTTGAGTAATGACTCGGCGACAGTTGGAGAATTATTCAATGACTCGGTTGTCAAGATAGGAATATTAGTGAAATATTTCTCAAACACCGCTGCGACTTCTTGATTTGATTTAGTCAATTCATTGTTAATTTTAAATTGATAGTTTGAGTTACGAGGTTTGTCTTTACCGGTTTCATTATTAATTATACTCCACGTCATTTTAATTTTATTCTTAGCCGTCTTAATTTTGTTGCTAATATGTAACGATTTGGCTGTGGAGCAAACTCTTTTAAACATTTTAGAATAATTTTTAACATATTTTTTAAAAGCATCAGAAAGATTATACTCTCACACTTTTATTATTTTTAACAATTTATCTTTAGAGTAAATTCTAATATGATGTGACAGTCAGTACAAATAATAGAAGGTAGAACTAAAGGCACTAATTGTATTTCATACTCGAATAACAATTTCGGCAGAGTTTCGTTTTATTACGAGCGGCAGTGTGATCACTGATTCCAAAATTGAGCTTGTAAGACACTATATAGCACTACCCCACACCTGAGACATCCGGTGGTTAGAGTGGTGGCTTCGGTTTGGCTTGGCTAGGATTGGCTGGCTTGAGTGGTACGCTGTGATTGGCTGTGGCGGTGTGGGGTAACATTCGGCCGTCCTGAAACAACAATTTCTTACCGCAGTTGGAGAAAGCTTGGTTAACTTTCTAGCAGGTCAATAGGGTCTTCCGTTTTCAGTTGTTCATCGGAACTGCTGGCACTGTCAGATATAGGAACTGTACTGTTATAGGGCCTCAAGGAGTCCGCTGCACAAGGCCTGTGAAGGTCTGGTAGCCTCGGAGTCCCTTAATACTTCTGATCCTTTATCTGTCATTCATTGCCCAACACCTCTATTACGATATATGGACCCGAGAAGTCAAGTTTAGTTTACCTTTAACGTACTGCTTGTTGGTGCTTGCCGCCAAAGCACTAAATCCCTCTTTTTATAGACACGGCTTGTTTTGCGTTTCTTGTCAAAGTTACGTTTCATCCTATCACTTGCTTGTTTTAACTGTATACTAGCTTTGTCACGCCTAAAGTCCACTGGCTCACTAACGCTTTAATTGCTAACAATGTCACAACGTGACCTAGAGCTATTGGAAAACATCAAATCATAAGGTCTGTAGGTTGTACTTTAGAATTCTCAGGTTAGCTGTTCGCCCAGTTATTTACAGCCTTGCTTGCATCTGTGGCACGCAAGGCATTCAATATGGTACGGTTAGTGCGTTTCACTTGACTATTCGCTCGCGGGTATGCGACGGAGGTTGAGATATGCCTAAACTGTTTATCAGATGAGAACTTTTTGAAGTATCTACTGGTAAAAGCCTTACAGTGGTCACTTACAAATTTATTGGGGTATCCGAATAAGCTAAATATTTTTCAGAGCGTTCTAATAGTTTCCACCGAATCGAATGTTCGAGTTGGCTCAGCAATAACAAATTAAGAAAAGGAATCTGTTATAACCATCATATACTGATAGCCTTCAGCTGTCTTGCAAAAGGGGCCTAAGTGGTCGACATGAATCATGATATGGGCTCTGTGGGATTGAGAATAGGGAACAATTTTCCTTCTTTTTCCAATGACCACTCTTATCATAAGCACAATGCAGGCAGGTAGTAACATACTTTCGAATGAAGCGAATCATTTTTGGAAACCAGTAATCTTTTTTATTAAGTCTATACACTTTTAGAAACCTACATGTCCTATGTCAACATGGTTCATCTAGACTAGCCTCCATCGAGCTAATGCTGGCACTACGAGACGACCACCATGCAATGTCTTTTTATACAATCTATCATCTGAGAATACATAACTATTGGTTATATCAGTGGTGGCTGAGCCATCCCTAAGCTGATCAATGATTCGATTCAACTTGTCATCCTGATACTGAACAGTATAAAACCAGTCTGACACTTCAAGGCGATTCACATTCACAGTATCGATTGGGTTTCTAGTAAACGGGTCTATATGTTTCATTCTATTTCCTGGTCTATATTCTACACTCATATCAAAATCTTGGATTGACAGCCACCACCTGGCTATATGCGGGATAATATTACGTTTAGTTAAGATGGAACGCACAGCCGTACAGTCAGTCACGATCTTGACGTGTTTGCCTACATCCATTTGCCTTTTAAAGTCGATGTCTTGTTTGAGAGTAGCTTTTCCTTCCCTGACCTCTAGGGCCATTCCGTCGCCTTTGATGATGGGCTGTCCAACCAAAATATAGATGTTCCCCATATCCACGTCTGTTAAATGAGCCTTGCACGGGATATGTATACCATCGATTTCTAGTTTAAAACCTACCTCGCCGCAGCTGGGTAGACGTTCTCCAGAGAATCCCTTTAAGATAGTGCTGGTCGGGCTGATTTTCAGATCCAATAGTCTCGACACGTGGGTAGATAATACATTTACTTGGCTGCTGGTATCAATATAAGATTAAACGTGAATGCCATTAATTTTTACCGCTATTCGTAAATCTTGTTGTGATTTTGTATAAGTTTAATTTCTTTAATTTTATCATCAGCCAGTGGCGCTGGTTTCGGAGTGATTCTGCAGCGCGTAGCAATGTGGCCTTGCTTGCCACATTTGAAGCATGTTCGTGAATCTGGATATGGACAATTACGTAATATGTGGCCGGTCTTCTTACGGCCACGCGCGGACACGGGTTAATGTCAGGGTTAATAGGCGTGTATTTTTTATCAATTACCTGTCGATCGTAAGCATCTTTATTTTGCAGACGTGTTCTAATTGACGTTGACGGCGGTTGATAATCATCCAACGCACAGAGAAAGCCTTCATATAATTCCTCGGAATGCTCGCACTGATATGCTCTCGCATTTGCTTGAAGTGACGATGGTAGACCACGAACGATGCAGGAGACTGTTGCGCTGTCAGACAACTTACACCGAAAGCACATGGCCACTTTGTCTTTGTAGTATTTCGTCATCGAATCCGTTGGTTGTTTCTTTCTGCTCATTATCTCTTCTAACATGTTTCCGAATGTTTGGGAAAAACATGCGTCAGCATCTGCTTCCATTCATGCGAAGAATAATCGTACTCATCAAGCCGATTGTACCATAGTCTGGCTTGACCTCTTAGTCTATGCTGTAAGTAAAACGACTTTGTAGTTTCGCCCCAGCCGGTAATTTCGCCTAGTTGATCTTTTTTTTGGAACCACGCTGTGCGGTACTACATTCTTCACTATCGAGGTCGAATTCTGGAATTAGTGAGGCTGCACGGTGTTCTTTTCTTGTGATTATGGAGGGTAATTTTTCGTCTAGCTCTAGTCTAGCATTGCCTTTTGTACTTCGGTTTCCAATAGTCTTCTAAGGATTTTCCGCGACGGAGGAGTGTCTGGTGGTGTGACCTCGTCTTGAGTGTTGCTGTTTTCGGATGAATCTTTACATGGTGATTCGCTAGACTCTTGAGTGCAGACTTTATGGCCTTTTCTTGGCATTCCAACGTGATGACGCTTCATAGTTTTCACTTTTAATCCCACTTCTGACATGTAATAGTCAGTACAAATAAAAGAAGGTAGAACTAAACGCACTAATTTTATATACGCGAATAACAAATTCGGCAGATTTTCATTTTATTACGAGCGGTAGTGTGATCACTGAATCCAAAATTGAGCTTATAAAACACTATATACCACTACCCCACACCAAAGACATACGGTGATTAGAGTGGTGGTTTCGGCTTGGCTTGGCTAGGATAGGCGTAACAATGAGTAACATTCTTTTATTTAAATAATTTTGAGAATGATTTCTAACATCAGAAGTGAAAAAGTGTCTAAAATCAGAAGTGGGATAAAGTTCCTGTTACTGTCCACGTTTAAATTTTGAATATTGTGAGGATTATCACGTTGGTAAAAGACTATGGCGCGCATCGCATTTTGTTTTTATGTTTAATGTCTTAAATAAATTTTCGTGTTTACAACGTTGATGAATCATTAATGTATAGAGTAAAAGTTTACAAGTGAAATGTTTTAAGCCAAAAGTTAAATCCTTTTTGTTTAATTTTATTACGTTCGTAAAAGTCTATAATGCTCTTCGCATTGATACCTTTGGTTTTATGTTCAATGTCTTAATTAACTTTGCTGTACTATTTACGACATTGACGTACCACTCAAGTGTAAAGTAATAGCTTAAAGTGAAATGGTTAAATCTCTTTTTTTTGTTTATATAAGAGGCAAGTACTTGACTGTACTTTTGTTACTCCTTAGCATACCCAAATATGTCAACAAATGTTAAAAGAAATATTTGATAGAGGTATTAACTAAGTGAGTTATAGTTTGCAACCAGTGAAAACTTAACTTTTTCGAGTTTTGTTGTAATTAATGAATGTCGAATTTTTGATGTTTTGTGAAATGATATGAAAATACGTAGCCCACGAAATAATTTATTTTGAATCGTCAGGGGACACAAAAGGGTCCATACCGAGTTACCAAAGTGTTACCAAGTGATCAGTACGAGCTGAAGTTATTATCTGGAACTAGACGCAACACTATCCAGGCCACAGCTCAGTAAATTATGGTGCCCTGGAAAGGCAAGTGGTGTCCCGAGAGTGGTGCTGCATTTTTTTTATAGTGTGATCCGACTGACCCTTTTTAATGTTTTCCTTTGTATGTTACAGTAGCACGTGTGTGCACATGTACGCGAGTGTGAGGCGAATGTGTGCCTTGTTGGTTGGAGCGGCCTGCCGGGTCCAACTGTATCGCGGCCTGGTTTCAGCGAACGCGTGTGCTGCACGCGTGGCGGGTGCCATACCGGAACGCGCGTAAGCTGTACATGGCGGTGCTGCGGAAGTCTTGTTTTATGAACATGCTTTAGGCGCAGTCCTGGCAGGCGCTGTCCTGATTCACGTCTTTTACGTGGAACTTGCAAGTTCAAGTACGAATATGTATGAGATACATCGTATGGAGTTGTATGCATACTTGTGAAAGCGAAGTTCTTTATTATTCTCTGCGGTATGAGAGCGTATTTCTGTTTGAGGCGTTGTGTTGATTGCGTGAATCCATCATGAATGAGAGAAAAGGCAACGGTGTATGTTGCCTTAGTAATTAAAAACTTGTTTTTCAAACAGATCACGATGACTACAATCCCGACGACGTCTGTGAGCTCTCATGTGCTTCTGCTGCTCCTGTTGACGCTTCGAGTGCGTGATGCGGCACAGCGGCTCACTGGCGCGATGGTGTGGCGCAATGACTCGCTGGTGCGAGTGCGGCACGCCCAGTGCTGTGTTCTTTTAGCCACGTGTGCTTGCCTCGGGGCATTTAACTATGGCGTGTGCTGGTTTGTTTTAATAATAACGTTTGGTTGCCTTATGCCTACTACTTATGGCGTGTGCTCTGTTTCCACTGTATCATGTGGCGCTTGCCATTCTACGTGTGGGCAGCTTAGGCTTGGCAACGCCACGCAGCGGCCACTATTGCTTTAAAAGAATCTAGATTAGATTTCTTTGACCAAACATTCATAACCTTTGCCGTTTTTTTCTGTAGCAACTAGTTATATAACTTTTTTTAAATTAATGTTGACATTGAAAAGTACATTGCATTCTATATGTCTATAAAGTTTCATAACAATTAATACAGGCTACCGAAAGCACACTGCTGAACGTAGGTATCTCGTCATGAATTTCCATACGTGATAGAGCCATGCTGCAGCTGTACTATGGTTGTAGCATGAATTGCACGCTCTCACAGAATACCATCGTAAAATAGCAGCTTAATGCTGCTATGTTTCGCATTTTTTATAGGATAGGATGACAAACGAGTATACAGTCTACCTGATGGTAAATGGATGCTATGACCCATAGACATCCACATCTATCCTCAATATGAATGAAAATGCAGATGCGTTGTAACCCGTGAGGACTAAGATGGAATGCCTCTTTTCCAGTAAATAGGGTCTCCGGTTCTCTACACTTACCATATGAAACACTTTACAGTCCACCTGATGGTAAGTAAGTGCTATTTTTAACAGAATAGGGGTGACAAACGAGCACACAGTCCACCTGATGGTAAGTGGTAGCTGTGGCCCATATACATCTACATCTATCTTCGTTTGCAAAATAAGACGCAGATGAGTTATCTCTTTTTCTGTAAAATGGGTCTCCGGTTCTCTACACTCACCATAGGAAACACAGCAGCGTTAAGCTACTATTTTACGCTGGTTTTCTGTGAGACCGTGGTCCTTTCCCGGTCGAGCCGACCCATTCTTGCTACAGCTATACTACTAATATAGCTGCAGCATGGCTCTACCACGTTTAGAGATATTATGGCTACAGCACGAATGGATCGGCTAAACCATGTTAGGACCACGCACTCACATAATTCTAACGTGAAACTGCTGTGTTTCTTATAAATAGTATAGAGAAATGGAACTTAGTTTAAAAATTGCATAACATTTACAGGAACAGACAGATCAAGCTAAAATATCGTATTAAAAAAAGGAAACAATTTTTTTGTAGAAGCAAAAATATTTAATTAACAAACGAAAAAACTGTGTGAACTTTTTTCACATATTTTTCACTCACGAGTAATATGAAAACACTTTTTAAATTATTTCCGTGAGATATTATGCGGTCTTATTTAAAATTTAATAAGGTAATTCCAACATTACTCTTGAGAACTACCGTACCCTCTCATTCTGAACGAGACTGCAACGGCAACAGTATGCCGTAAGCTGAATAATAAAAAAGGAACCCCTTGTAAGGCTTTAATAAAATATTCAATATCGTGTTAGGATTTCCTGCTTTCTTCTTTCTTTAATGTATCAATTTTAATTTGTGATTAAGAGATGTTCCCCATACGGTATATTGCTTCTTAAACTTTAACATTTTACTTACTTTGTTTATTTAAGGGCCCAATTAGAACATAAATAAATAAAGTAAAAACGATTTTTCCGTAACTACCGTATGTAAAAAAAATATTAAATACCATAACGTCTAAGCCTATAACAATATAGAAACATTAGTTTTTTTGTTGTTCATACTCTTGTAGGAAATACAGAAATAAATCCTCATCCAAATATGTCCTCAGCCAAAAGCATAATTCAAATGCTGTAGTACATCATTATCCAATTTACTATATTAGCTGTTGAGTAGCCCACTGTTAGGCTGTAATGGATGAATATATAGATTAGGCCTCCTGCATAGATTAACTCATAGGGGGGATATTTGTTTATTGGGTTGGAAACCGCCGTTTGTGTTATTTTGAGTGCACTTCCCTTTTTTTATAGGAAATGGGTGACAAACTAGCACACAGTCCACCTGATAGTAAGTGGTTGCTGCGGCCTATAGACATCTACATCTATCCTCTATTACAATTCAAAATGTTGATGCGTTTTCACCCGTGAGGACTAAGATGGAATGCTTCATTTCCAGTTATAAGGGCCTCCGGCCACCTGCACTCACCAAGCGAAACGCAGAGGTAAATCTCTACTTCATGCTGGTTTTCTGTGAGGTCGTGGTACCACCCCGGTTCGAGCCGGCCCATCCGTGCGACAGCAAAAGCTGCCGCGTGGCTCTACCACTGTTAAAAAAAACTCCCTCTGTCACCTCTTACGATACTATTATATTATTGAATGATATTAGTGAATTTTCTTACGCCGCCAATACACGTCACATTAATATTATGTTAATAAGTTTCTTCACAATAATATATCGATGTGTTACATTGCGAAAATTTTGGGCTATTTTGATTACAGCACAGCTGATAATTAGTGGATCAAATAACAAAAGGTTTGTATTACTATTGGAGTACAATCAGATACAATAAGCAGGAACTAAATGGAAAGAAATCGAAAGTGGCTTAGAACTGTGCTTTGTTACAAAGATAAATAAAATTAAAAGTACTTTCCTCTCAAACTCTAACTGTACTGTTACCGCTGTAATGTACCGTTAACAAAAGTCCACGTTTAATATATTTGTTCACAACTGTTTGCCTCATAGCTGCCACGCTTGGCAAACAGCTTTTAGTTTTTATTTACTAAAAAAATCGGGAGGTCTATGTATAGCAGTGAACTTATGATAGGATGTTGTGATGATGATAACGATGAATGCACATTTTCTTCAAATATCCTCCAATGATGAAGCAGTGATAAATTTACCACTCTAAGTCCACCATTTTGTACTTGTTTATGTATAGTCAGTAGATTCTACCTTAATTATTTATTTAATTAATATATCATAAGACATTCGCAGGGAATGCCGTTGCGGCAAAGAATATATACACTACGCGAAGTTGCGGTTAAATACAGTATTCGTATTGGTACAGTGTATTATCAATGTATTGGTTAGTAAACTTTGAAATATCTGTCTGAAATTGTCGAAGTTGGTGTGACATGAGTAGACATCGTATTATATGCACTAACAAATTGCCAAAATATGCATGCAAATATCCACTAAAAAAGGCCGAAATATGCACTTAAAGCTGTTTATATGTCCAAAATGCACAAAACTATTTTTATTTTTATATATTTTAATTAAAGACTTGCAGTCTTTATATTTTAATTAAAGACTACAAAACACCGAAATGTTCTTAAAATTTTATATAGTTTTATGACAGTATACAATTAATATTTTTACAAATTTTCGAGCGGAAATTTATGACATTTGTCACCCAGTATCAATTTGTACGCCGAAAACGACCTCTCTACATCAACTGAAGTCATTGGACTTAATTTACTATTTGGCCAGTCAATTCAGTCAGTCACTGCGCTCGCACCATACACGCCTTCGTCACCTAGGTTCCTATATGTACCTCCCGCTACTAAACGAAATATGCACGATTGGGGAAAAAAGGCCAAAACATGCATTAACGCTGTAATTAGAGAGTTATATGCATATGCAACTATGCAAATGCATAACACCTGATGTCTAGACAAGAGGCTCAAAATACTTGCATATTATAATATGTTTACAAATGATAAATTAAACAGCCTAGATTCGCGAGAAAATATTGAATGATATGTATTACCAAGCTTGAATAGCGCCTCCCTTTTTTAACAATGCCATGCACTACTTTTACTTCGTTAAAAACCTTTATACCACATTATTAATTTCACCTGTATCATGTGGTCATTTTCATATCATTAATATTATCTTTTATTTAAAAAAAGTACTAGCAACGCTACTAACATTACTAAAATTCCCTTTAACCACTCCTGGTAAGCTTAAAATGCATGTGAGGAGTGGTTCACGACAGTAGTTGAATGGCAGATTCGAATCCACGACCTTTTGAGCTCGCAGTCCGCACCCTGCCATTAGACTATTGTCGCTAAAGTTGATTGTCCATCACAAACATCCCTGACCCGGAACACCCATTTGTTAGTGATAAAAAAAACCTTTTTTCTTCGAACCCGCGTATTTAACCGCCGTAATTCAATACTTATTCGCTATACTCAATACAAAATCTAACGTTTCTATAACCAACACCACTACCCCGCTATTAAGAAATACACACTACCGTAGGTTATTCGCTACAAATGTTTCAGCTTTAAAAGAGGAATCATGAGGAGTATTTTTAGTAGTAATTCATACACATAATGGTACCAACGTACCGGCCATAAAACTCGACCGACAGAGAACCTACAAGCGATCGGTAAGAAATTTACCCTCGTCTCAATTAACGTTATCGTCAATGAAACATGATAATTTAAAATTTAAAATTTTGTATAGCCGACTTCAGTATAAGTTATTAAGAATAACTCAAAAACTATTGGTCTGACCTTGATCAATCGGTTCACCCAGTAAAAAGTTAAGAAGTAACACACATAAAATAAACGAAAACAAAAACATACTGTCGAATTGAGTACCGTCTCCTTTTTGGAAGTCGGCAGAAAATATGATCCTTTGACGATGTGTTGATGATTAGTATAGTATGCCCGTATTCCTGTAACACACCTACTGGACAAATATACCCACACAACGAGGAGGACTGGACATATTGCGCGCTGAGAGTAAAATTTCGACACGCTAAAACTTTCCAAAAACCATATCACATTATAATAACAGTGGTAGAGCCAGGTGGCAGCTTTTGCTGTCGCATGGATGGGCCGGCTCGAACCGGGGTGGTACCACGACCTCATAGGATACCAGCGTGAAGTAGAGGTTTACCTCTGCGTTTTGCTTGGTGAGTGCAGGTGGCCGGAGGCCCTTTTTACTGGAAATGAGGCATTCCATCTTAGTCTTCACGGGTGACAACGCATCTACATTTTGATTTGTAATAGAGGATAGATGTAGATGTCTATGGGCCGCAGCAACCACTTACAATAAGGTGGACTGTGTGCTCGTTTTCACCCTTATCCTATAAAAAATACTGTCAATAAAACTTTAAAACAAATAGGAAAAAAGTTTTAGCATAATTCTTCTTAGGGTAGCTTGATGAACTATATAGGAATAACTAAGTATTTAGAATGGAGAAAAAGAAAAAAGGGAGGAAATGAAAGAGAGATTTATGTGAGGTGAGAGAAGAAAAGACGAAAATTATATTTACATAAAAATGCACTGTTTTTTTTTGAGTTAAATTAAAAAAAAACATTATTACTGCATATTACATTAAGTAATTTAACAAAACATGTTAATACTTGAGATGTCACTCATAAAAAATAACATCAGTTTAAGAAATTCTTAAGGTTTCTTTCTCGCTTTTTATTAAATGACAGTAGATAGAAACAGGTATACAGATAATTTAAGAAGTGGTCAACGATTATAAGAAAGGCTGTTAATTATATCCACAATCACTCTGAAGGTAAGTAGATGCTGTTGCCCATAGACACTTACACCTCGATTAGAAATCAAAATGCAGATACGTTTTCATCCCTGAGGCCTAAGATAGAGTACTTTAATACCAACAAAAAGGGTGAAATGGAGTGCCTTGTTGCAGGTATAATAAAAAGGGTTTTAGATTTTCGTTACACACCATACTGGACACAGTTTTATGATTCTAGTTTACACTAGTCTTTTATTTACCCTTAATTTTAAATGTATGATGTAATGTTGTAATGTGTACACAATGATATTCAAAGAGAAACTGACATACCCAACAATACTGATATTTCTTTTATATTTTTTGTTCACAATCTGTTATAGCAATTGAGAAGTTGCTATTGCTGGTGACTTTACAAGGACGAGCGGAATAAGGAATGGCGTTTGAAACAAAAATTTATTAGAGAAGTAATAGGTAAGGTAGAATGACGCAATAGCCAATAGATAGAATCAGGCGTTATTTTCTGGAAATCCATTGAATTATCATGTAGAGGACG
>JAVANC010000006.1:1861857-1937033 GCA_033319125.1 Parnassius glacialis
CGATAAGGAAGAAGATGTTCACTATATCGGCAATTATGGGTATCAATATGATCCATTAAATTGAAAGAAATCCAGGCAATGATGGTTAAAACGATTACAGATATTTACCAAGGCCAATTCAATTTACATTTGTTATAGCCACAACAATTACAAGGAACAACTAAATATTACTTCCGGATTATTAACCAAAGACTTAACACTGCCAGTTGAAAATACTACATACAGATTTTCGAAGAAGTTATACAAACTCATGAAGATCAAAGTCAGGGTAATGAAGGATTATTTTATATTTGAAATTAAGATTCCGTTAATAAGCCTTGAATCATTTAATCTGTATAATGTGATCTCCATCCCGAAGAAAATCAGCAACTACGTCATAAAAATCTCACTAGTAGCTGAGATCATTGCAATCAATCTCCAAAAGGATAGCTACTTACCTATAACTCAAGAGAACTTGAAGGAATGTGTCTCATGGGATGCCAAAACATTTATGTGCAAACTACAAACTCCCAGTATTTTTGATGGAATCTGATAAAGATTGGTGCATCTTAGACAGTACTAATAATTAATGTAAAACAAGCAAAATCGCGTGTGAGAACAAGTGTATGGATTAACTACAATGAACACTTACCTTTATTTTTTTTGCGAACAATGTCAGCTGAGAATAATATGCAGAAATCGTGTTTCCGCACACCCACCTGATCAGTAGCAACGTCATATATCTAGACGACGAGTGCGTCATCAAACAAACGACTTTACGATTTAATGGACATAGAAATTTTGAAAGCGAAATAAACCTTAATTACGACATACAATTAATGGCAAATATAGCACCCGATAAATCATATTATAAATATATCGTTAGACTACAATTTAGATGACAATGATACTGTAGCCGAACCCACATTATTTAGGAAAAGCATAGAAGAGAAAATTAAACCATTAGAAACAAAGTAACTGTGAATGATGGACAAAGTGTACCATTTCTTGATATACACCACTACGCTTTAATTTACTTCCCTCGCGGTGTTATACTTCCGGTGGGAGTGGAAACAGCATGGCGTAAGGTGCGACGGAGTTGAAACAACCCTAATGTAGACCCGACAACGAAAGAACAGCGTGGGCTCTCGCCCCTCATCCTGCGCCGCGAACCATCATCCACATCACAACAGGATATTCAGATGGTGGACGATGAACATTTCAGGAAAAAGCAGATGTGAAATCGCGCGTTGCGTTCCCAAATTAGTAATACAATGACAATTCTTCATAAAATGTGTTTCTAAATTTTTTAACATTATTGTTTTATGTTATCTTCATCCCCCGGGAATATATTCGGTTCGAACACCTTTGTCAGCAATTGGCGCAATGACGCAAACTTGTTTAGTGCATTTTCGTTACGCAACCAGTGTCGGGTGCATTCAAAAACAATGCATTCACATTTTTGTAACTGATTTAAATAAAGGGAATTTTTACTATTTCGGACGTTATCAATTCAACATAATTAACAAATACCCAGACACACCCCCGACATCCATACTGAATTTTGGTTACGGCGGCCCCGTCTCAACGGAGTCTACCCATCTGCGCAGAACATGATATCACGGAAGCATAAGCGTACTTTCTATTCACTTACTCTTCATAGTCGATGGAATGGTAATCCGACACGACAGGAGAGAGATAAGGCGCAATCCGACACGACAGGAGAGAGATAAGGCGCAGGACCTACGGATTTACATGTTTTCTGAGGCAGGGTGGTGACACATCGCTAACTTCCTGACTCTGGGCTGCTACTGAGAATTTCTTTTCAGAAAAACCAAGTAACTGATTTTGGTCCGACCGGGACTCTAATGTAAACATTGCAACCTCGTTTACTACCTCTAGGTCTAGGCCAATGAGGTTGTCATATGTGGGTTGTAATGACATTACGGTATAGCTTATGGCTTACAGTCTTTCACAAGTCCACTGCTGAACAACTCAAACTGAAAATAAACACTATAAATTATAAAATTTTAAGCTCTCTACCAAATTATAATGTAACGTGTATTGTATAGAATAGTGTATTTTTATTTATTATCTGTTAATTTCATAACTAAGTTTAAGTTTCATGTTGAAATATTGTGCATAGCTATAAGTTAAACACATATATAGTATAATTTTGTTAATAACTGCAAATTATTATTAATAATGTTTTGTATGTGTTTAGTTGGTAAGCCTAAGTAAATAAATAAATAAATAAGCCTCTCCTAATAAATGCTACAAAGCACGGTCTAGAGTCACCTGTATCAATCCACTTCCTGCATTTCTTACTAGGTCGTCACTGCATCTATTGGAGCGCCACCCCAAACTTCGCTTAGGCAGCTACTGGAGAAACTTTCTTCCCCGTCGGTTGTCGGTTCTTCGAGCAATATGGCTGGACCATTGCCTTTATTACGTTGGTGTACTGTGAGAGCGTGGTCGTAATTCGAGCCGACCCATTTGTGTAATCGGATAAATTTTTTGTACAAGTAGTCGGTTTATATAAGATATCTCATTACGTGTTCCTAATTACTTAGGTCCCATCAAATATTACGGCAAGATATAAAGACTGCTAACTAGTATTATTTAATGTGGTAGAAGATAACTGCGGCCGACAATGCTACTCATTGTCGTCACACCGTGCGATGTAGGAGTGCTGTGCAAATATTTGAGCGAGTTTACTTAAATCGAAATTACCACATCTAGGGATACGTTTCGTTAGTTTAGTGCATCTATAAAATAATTAAACCACTGAGAACAGAAGATAAAATTATAATTTTTAGTATTAATGATCTATGAATACGGATTTTTTTTTTAATATTTTGTGTAGAAATTATGTTTTTTTCATTTAAAACTTTATATGTCGTGAGGAACTCGAGTTCGGATCCCACTGATGCACAATGATATTTTATATTGTAATTTCATGTGTTGATTTCCCGCCATACTAAGTAGTAGGACTGTTTTTCTTCTAGGATTATGTCGGGATAGGTTCCACCCTCTCGGCTATTCACATCAGTGCCTTCACTTCTGTATTACAGTCTGAAGGCTGTAGATGGCGTTTATCTTTGAATACGGTATGAGGCATTTCATCTTAATCTTTAGTTGACAATCGCATATGTAGCTTGTTTTCTTTGGAGTTTGTCACTATTGTAAAAAAGCATATTTCGAATCAATCTCATATTCACTATATGTTTTTTTAACAAAAGATATTTCAATGAAGTGGTAAGTTTGTCTACGTGCATTAGCGCAGTGCGCATGATAGTACCTGTCCCAAAGCAAATAAATGTAAAAAAGGGCAAGCAAATGCTTCAGCCCGTAAATATATATTTGTGGACAAGGGAATCTGCCGGGGAGGGATATATAGGGAGATTTTGTGCGAATTGATAGGCAATCCCCCCTATCATCTATGAGAATCACAGTATCAGACACAGTGCACTTTAACACTGTTCCCCGTCGCCGTCGACTTTACGTCGGCTGTAAACGTATCTCTCAATCGCCAGTCATGACATTAATTTTATCAATAAACCTGCCTTTAGCAATAAACCTTAAAAATTAGCTCTATATTTACTTAGATGATTTTTCTTTGTAATACATATTATGTACTCGTAGGTTGATATTATAAAATAATTATTATGTTATAATTTCACCCCACCAGCACCAATGACATGTTTATTTGCAATTTTAAGTGCTTATTTACCACGTGCTCAGTGGTGAAAAAAATAACGTGTGGAAACCTGCATTTCTGAGAAATATGATAAAATATATTTCGAAAACCTGAAGTTCGCCAACACGAATTAGGACAGCGCAGCGAAGATTTCCTTGCCCTAAAACCCTCTCAAAATATGAAATTTTGATTTTTCGGCTCTTAAAATAATTTTAAATTACTAATTCGTATGATTGGAAATATACGCTAATTACTGGGTTAAACAACAAAAAAATGGAATAAAAATAATAGGAAGAAGAATATAAAAAATCAAAATAGTGTTTAACGCAGAAACATGTTTCCTAATTTATTACCTTTAGATGCTGAAGGTTAAAGTTAATCTCGGATTTGTAACGATCTGGATGTAAATAAACAAAAGACGATAATCTTAAGATTAAGTTTGGCTATTTGTGAAAGCTGGCTCGAGCAGATCCAACTTCAATATTTAATTTTTAACCATAAAACTCAATAAATAATTCAAAGAGGTGTTGTGACTTGTGATATTATTTATTTAATCAAATATATCCGTGCCAATAAAAGACATTTTGTAAATTTAAAACATAGGAAAACACAAATGAAAGAGAACAAACGAAGAAGAAATTAAAAATAATTAAGAAAATAAACGCTCACGCATTATCACCTCTGAAGACCAGCAACATTATTTTGCAATTGTAGCTATTATTTGCGAGAGTCTTCACTTATTGAATCAACCCATCTGAAACTGCAGCATGGCACTACCTCATAGAAATAATAAGGTACTAAAAAGTTAAATTATTAAAAATAAATACATGAAAAAACGTCAAATACCGTTATATTTTATTTTTTACACGCTAAAACTTGTAATGAATATTGTTAACGCCTTCATAGAATTAGTGACCCTGTTTTTCTGTCCACTCAGTGTTTAATCCACTCCTGTAAAATATAGCTTCATTGGTATCAATGAATACTATACTTTTCATTAATAGATTCTGTTTTTCATTTAAACAGCCTTGTATTTAACATTTGTGTATAAATGAAATAATTAAAATTGATTGAGTAATTTCTCTAATAACACTATTCTGTTTGAACGTTTGAATAACCGAACAGGAAGTGACGGAGCAGATGCTGCCTGCTTCAACTGACTAGCCGCGTCACTGACCGGTAGTCCGCAGTTCTGTACTCACCACGCGTTACTTGAAAACTTTTTTTTTATTTCACGTTTAAATAATATAATAATGAAAAGAGAAAAATATTGCAATTTAAATTAATTTCTAAACGAAAATTAAAATCTAAAATTAAATTAACGAGGCTTATCTCTTCTCTTCTCTATTTGTAAATAAAACCTTATATTGAGCTTGAGGGTTTATTTGCATGCCATTTAAACAAGAATAACCATTTTAAAAATGTTATCTGTGTATCTGACTGTCTGGTCTTATCTCCGGAATGGTAAAACCGATTCACATACAAATAAAGAGAAACGTTTTATTTTACACTATAGTACTTAGTATTATTGGCTAATTGGGGATCATTACTTATAGTTATATTAAAAAAAATCGTTTAATGTAAATGTGTTATTATTGCTTATTTATGGATTTCATTGAAGGCAAGTAGCCGTACGTAGCCGTTCCCGTCTATCAAAGTATCACTTATGTCCTCGCAGTCTTTATTATAATAATGTCCTCCAGACCGAATTTCAGCCACGGCGGCCATTCTCAACGGAGACTAGCCATCTGCGCAGGACAGGATTATAGTGCCCAAGTGTATGCGCAAGCACAGGTGCACTCTCTATTCCCTCGCTCTCATAGCCCGATGGGACGGTAAACCGACACGACCGGAGAGAGATCAGGCGCAGGACCAACGGATTTACGTGCTTTCCAAGGCACGGGGGTGAAACACTGCCAACTTCCTGACTCCGGGCAGCTATTGAGAATTTCTTGATGGAAAAACTCAATAACTGATTTTTTGGCCCGACCCGGGATTCGAACCCGGGACCTCATGATTAGCAGTCGCACTACTACAACCACGAGACCAACGAGGCAGTCCTTATCCTTATTATATACGTACAGTAAAGCTAGTTGCAGCCGCACTGCTCTTCAGACTAAATTTAGTTGCGCGGCTCAACGGCCCATAAAATGCGGAAAAGTACAATTTCTTGCTGCAAAAAGAGATCTGTCATGTCAAATTGGTACGTGGTAGAGTCATGCTGCAGCTATATCGCACGTGGTAGAGCCATTCTGCAGCTATGTTACTGGTATAGTTGTGGCATTATCGGGTCCACGCGACCGTGAAAGAACCACGCTCTTACAGAATACCAGCGTGAAATAGCAGCTTAATGCTGCTGTGTTTCTTATGGTGAGTGTAGAGAACCGGAGACCCATTTTACTAGAAAAGAGGCATTCTATCTTAGTTCTTACGGCTGACAACGCATCTGCATTTTGATTCGTAATCGAGGATATATGTAGATGTCTATGGGTTACAGCAACCACTTAACATCAGGTGGACGGTGTACTCGCTTGACACCTTAATCATAGTATAAAGACAGGGAAGTAGGCTGTCTCCGGCCCAATCCGCGATATAATTGCCTACTGTCTCAGGGTTGTCATTGTCACCAAATCATTAGTTTAAAGCCCGGCCCTTGCCAAAAATAATACATCTCTGTATAACTAATTCAGTGATCATTAGTCGATAAAGTTCAACAATGGTTTTCCTAACAAATACAGAAATGTATTAAGATTCAGAGCAGTATTATTTATAAAAAAGGGATAAAATAAACGGCAGGGCGGTGTGTGAGCTCGTGTTTAAATTATTTACTTAGTATATTCTAGTTATTTTTTATTTTTAATAGGCATAATATAGTATTTGCACACATAAAGGACCATATTAATTTTTATTTTAATTAATACAAGCATATATATATTGAATCACACATTTATTACAAAATTACAAATTAGCTACAGAAAAATACTTTCTTCGGTTTCGACTATTACGAAACGACTTGTTATTAAACTTTAATGTGTAATATATCCGCATCCTTATAAATAACTTTTGCAAATATAATTAATTACGCTTTATAACCGTAAGTAGGTACTTAGTTACTATTCTTCCTCTGTCTGATAGACAACTAATACAACAAAAATATGTAAATGTATGTAAAAAAGCCGTTACGCGCGAACCTCGTGCGGTGTTAGCCCAGACTGGCGTAGTGAGAAACATTCCGAGATTGTGTTTAAGTTTGCGTGCGGTGCCTCATAGATACTATGGCGCATACATTACAAGCCGCGCGCAGTGCGTTTGTTTGAAGATAACGTACTTCCCTGTCTTTATACTATGCCTTAATCCAATTTAAAAAATCACAAAAGTGTGGCTTTACCCTTACATATATTAGTACCTAATTTTTAATCATTTATATGCTATTTACTTCTTTTTAAACTTTAAAATTACAATAATAACGGCAGTGAAATTGAATTAGTCCGGACAATTCCTCGAAGCACTCCGCGCGTGATAGATGCGATAAAATACGCAAAGAGATGCAACATCTCTACCGCCGAGCCGATCGGAAAGAACTCGGCCGTCGACGACTCGAACCACTCTGCGCAGGATGCGGTCAACTGGAAGGAGCTGGCACTGGGAAGCCTCTGCCCAGAGATGGGAACAGAAATCCATGTGGGGCCGAACCTGTGCCTTGTAAGTTGCAAGCGGTGTGTGCTGGCATAAATTACTGTCCCGCTCTGCTGAGCACGCCATGCCTTTTAGAGGCCAATTTAACTTTCCTTTTACTTTCAAGTGACCATGAAACTACACGTCACTAGATATGTCGACGACGAGGATTTCGATACTGGCTGAGGCAAAAAAGGGAGTGCCTTGAAACTGAGCCGACCCATTCGTGCTACAACTATACTATTAAAATAGCTGCAGCATTGATCTATTACATAATATAATGTCCACTGAGAATGCTATCTTAGCCCTAAAGCTCACTGTTGAATATTACACAAAGCGCCGTAAACCTGTGTATGCATGTTTTTTTAGATCTCTTCAGAGCTTTTGATCTCGTAGATTATGATTTATTATGGGAAAAACTTTGCCAGCAAAAGATTCCAGCAGAGCTTTTGTAGATTTTTCAGTACTGGTACAAAAATCTCACCTAAATCATTAATTCTGCACCAGCTCTCTGTCTGTACAACTCTGTAGGTACTCCACCAATGTCGAATTCTTCGGCGTTTTTTTAAGACTTCAGACCTCGTTATAACCAATTGGTCGTCACACTCCATTATCTTTTTGTGTTCTCAACAGATTGATGCTATGTTCGTACGCACGTTGTGAGCAGATGCGAGTAGGTACATGTTCGGTTCGGGCACGCGTTGCGTCCACACTGATGAAATGCTTCTTTCATGTTACATTGCATGTTACGTTAAGTAAGTCTGTACGCAGCATAACGCCATTTCATAGAAATAATTTTAATAACTTGTTGGAAAGAAGAAAATAAAGATTGCTCGAATCAATGGAGGACTTGTCCTTTCTTAATAATTATTAAAATACTTTACTTAATATTGCTTTTAAAGTGATTATTATTTGAAATTTATATGAACTAATGTATTATCCGAAACAAACTAAGCAGACACTGTCATTATTATAGTAATTACAAGCAGATATAGTTATATGTATGCTTGTTCTTACTCTGAGACTAAATCGTACTGATTTTTATTGCAAAATGGTAAATTATAATTTATAGAATAACAGTATTTTGGCTTTCACTTCAAACTTGTTGATTTGTTTGATAGGATGACATAGTCATATTAAATTTTGGGGCCGTGACTTCGAATCCATCTCGGATTAAAAAAGTATGAATGGCCTACGAGTGATTTTTACGGGCTTGGATGATTTTTACATGCGCAATTGATTTTTTTTTATAGAATAAGGGTGATAACCGAATAAATCACAATCCATCTGATGGCAAGAGGGTGTTGTGGCTCATAGATATCTACATCTATCTTAAGTTAAGAATCACAATGCATATTCGTACAGTAAAAAGAGTCTCCTGTTGTGTATGATCTTGTGTTTCGTATGGTGAATGTAGAGACATTCACCATACGAAACACAAGATCATTAAGGTGTTATTTTGCACTGGTGTTCAGTGAGATCGTGGCCCTTTCCTGGTCCAGCTGACTTATTCGTGCTACAAATATAATATGACAATATATATTCAATTTATATTCCAATAAATATTCCTATCTCTATAGTAAATAAAAATAATTATATTCTGTTCTAATCTATTTTCGATTAGGAATCAAAATACAGATGCGTAGTCACTCCTGAGCACTAAAATGGAATGACTTGATACAAGCAAAAAGGTCTTCAATACTCTACACACACCATAACAAACGCAGCAAACATTAGCTGCTATTTCACTGACGTATTCTGTGAAAGCATGGTCCTCTCCCTGTCGAGTTTCCCTTTCGCATTTGTACTACCATATTATATCTGCAATGTGGCTCTACCACGTATGTCACATAGAATGTAGATGAAGTGACGTCTTCCGTACAACTGTTGTTGTTTGGTGTCGCAGCTCACTTGATGAAATAAGTATCAAGTGCTAGCAAGTATTTTTAAAAGGAGTATTGACTATTGAAGTCATTATCATTATTATCATTATCATGAAAGCCATTCACAAGTCCACTGCTGAAAATAATAGGTCGGGAAAAAGTTTCTTCGTATTTTGTTTGTATAAAATTGAAGAAAAATCTCTTTGATTATAACATATAAGGCATTAAAAAAATAAAAATAAAAATAAAAGGTAAAAAAAAATCCCACCATTTTTAAATTGTTTTTCTGTCCGCCTAAATAAAAGAATCTAACAAAGAAATTCATTTATTCTTCATTCTGAAGTTTTATTACAAAAAGAAGAAAAATGCGACTTTAGCCACGAAACAGATTTGAGACGTTTATTTATGTTTAATGCGATGTTAGTAAGAGTAGCACAAAATCGGTTCAAGCGTTTTCAGTTCAGATATTTTGGTGTCAAATATGCAGCTCGCTCTAGTCGCCCTCATACGGATAAATTTGATGCTAGTGGTGATAGATAGCTAGATAAGTAGTTAAAACGTAGCCGCGAAATTGAGGGTTGACCACAAAACAGTTGACCCATTTGAAAAAGTCTGGCTATACAAAAAATCTCGATATTTGGGTAACCACATGAGCTCACTGAAAGAAACCTAATAAATCGTGTACTTATTTGTGATTATCTATTGAAACGTAATGCGAAAAATATAATGATCCAAGGCTGGTCAAGCTCCACATACTGTAGCAAACCCGGATTAAAACGCAATAACGTGATGCTGTGTGTATGTTGAGATTGGAAGGGCAACATTTATTATGAGCCTTAACCATCACGCAAACCATAGATTCGTATCTCTACTGCCAAAAACTAATAAGACTCAAGAATAAATTGTAAAAAACGGTCAGAATTGATCAACAAAAAAGGAATGGTCTATCATCATGATAACGCCAGACCACACACATTTTTGTCCACTCAACAAAAATTAAGAGAGCTTGGTTGGGAAGTGTTATTGCACCCACCATATACTCTGACCTAGCACCTTTAGATGTTCGCCTGTTTCGGTCTCTTCAGAATACTTTGGGTAGTGTTAGGTTAACATCAAGACAGGACTGTCAAAACCGCTTGTCGCATTTTTTGATCGAAAATCTACAGCAACGGGATTATATCACTACTTAAAAAATTGCAACAAATTATCAAACAAAATGGCATATATATTTTATGCTTAAATGTAATTAAACATTGAAAAATAAATGTCTTGAATATGATTTTAAACTATAAAGAAACTTTTCCCGAACTTTAATTTCCCGCAAGTTACGGTAAACGGTAAACGTTACTATTCAATTATTAAAGCTTAATTATTAGTTTCTTTTAGTCGTTGTTTTGACTACCTACCTAATGTATCTCGGCTCAAGTTAAAGAATTAGTCTACGTCAAACGCAGTGATATTTGTGTATATACTCTTTGGGTTACATAAGGTAAGGAAGATATAATCCACTACATAAATTGGTGTTGCAGTTGATTTGCATATTCAATCTATTCTGGTGTTATCGTGTATTTTCTTCAAACTGCTTACTGTGTTCTATAAGTGATTTACAACGAATTTACTGGAAAATATTAATTTTCTTTACATAATTTTGAGAGTAACTTCTGCTAAACTCGAATCAATCATATATTAATGAAGATGTTGTCAAGATAATATTGATATCTGTTTTGTTTTTTAAATTATAATACAAGGAGTAAAACTTTTGTAAAAAAATATAGCTTAAAGCGCTAAAATTGTAATAAACATGCCGAGAACGTGTTTATAATGAAATTTCAGAATTCCCTCGATTCTAAGCCACCAATTTATTTATGGATATTCGCAATAAAACTTCGGCTTACGCAGAGTTTTCAGCCCCGAAAATATTAAAGATTTTTAGCGAGCATGAAACCTGATAAACAATCCGCCTATAAACGGTGTATTGGTAAAAATATAGTTTTTTTTTGAAGAGACCTCATGTATGAACGAGGAGCTTAAAATTTGTACATATTATAATAAAATACTATCTTCTGTATTACAGTATTTTATGGTATATATCAGATTTTCATACTCTTAATTTATTTTAAAACGTTACCTCCACAAATATCAAATAACTATAAAAACTAGTAAATATCAAAAGTACAATATAAAAGAAAAAGTAATAATGGATAATAATTGGTTTTCAGCTTTTGAAAACAATTGCAAGAATAAAATAGTCAAAACAGCATAAAAAATTTTACGTGATAGATCCATGCTGCAGCTATATTACTGGTATAGTTGGAGCAAGAATGGGTCGGCTACATCGGGGAAGGACCTCGCTCTCACAGAATACCAACATAAAATAGCAGGCTAACGCTGATGTTTATTTTGAGGAGTGTAGAGAACCGGAGACCCTTTTTACTGGAAATGAGGCCTTCCATCAGTCCTCACGGGTGACAACGCATCTGCATTTTGATTCGCAAACGAGGATGGATGTTGTTGTCTATGGGCCACAGCAATCATTTACCATCAGGTGGACCGTGTGATCATTTGTTACCCCTATCTTATAAAAAAATACAATAAATTATTCAGTTCCTAAAAAATAAGGAAATTAAGTAATACCTCTCATTTCTATATAGGTATATATATATATATATATATATATATATATATATATATATATATATATATATATATATATATATATATATATATTAAAAACGGCCCCCAGTACCCGGCGCCCCCGCTATTCCTGGCTACGGTGGCGACCGTGGCAACGGCGGGGCAGGGGGGTGCTAAGAATCTCCGGTGGAGGTTCGGTTGCCACCTACGACGACTCGACCTGGCAACTTATAACGCACGCACCCTGAGGACTGACGAGAAGATCCTGGAGCTAATAGAAGAGATAGACAAGAGGCGCTGGAATATCAATAGATTATCCAAGGTTCGAAGAGAGGGGGAGGACACGGTAATCCTCGAATCCGGCAACTTGTTCTATCACCGGAAGGGCGAACATCTGTCCGGAGTGTGTTGACGAGGGTTGCGTACCTTATACTTAGAATCACCAATAAGGTATTCGCTGAAGGTCATACAGGTTTACGCACCAACCTCGGCACACCCCGATGAGGAGGTGGAGGAAATGTATGAGGATATCTCTAGAGCCATGCATTCCTCCAAAACCCGGTGTATAATATATACGGTGTTAATAGGAGACTTCAAAGCAAAACTAGGCACAAGAGAGAACGGTGAGCTGAAAGTAGGAAAATTCGGTATAGGGCAACAGAACCCTTAGGCAACAGCCGCTGGCCGATTTCATAGAGAAAGAGGGAACTCTTTCTTCCAGAAGCGGCCCCACAGGAAGTGGACTTGGTCGATCCCCGACGGTTCGACAAAAATTAGATTGACTTCATAGTGACGACCAGACGACAACTGTTCAGTGATGTCTTAGAGATCGCGAAGATAAAAACCAGCAGCGATCATCGAATGGTGAGAGGCAGACTAAACCTAAACGTTAAGTTGGAGAGGTCGGTCACGTCTAATGAAGTCAACGCACCGTACCCCTCGTGCTCTAATCCAAAGTCTCGAAACCTTTCAGCTCGAGCTACGAAACCGTTTTCGGTGCCTAGAAGATTACAATGCAGTGGACGATATGAATGACAAGCTCGTGGAAACTGTCAATGCGGTCGGTGCTAAGTTCTGCAAGACCCGCCGCAGAAGAAAACAAAACTCTCCGATCACACTATAGCTGTTAGACGGGATATGAAGCTGCAGTCTTCAGTAGATTTGACAGCACACAGGCAACTGAACAGACAGATCTCCAAATGCATGAGGCGGGACTTACGCAACGTTAATACTGCTCGTATTGAAGAAGCGATCGAGCAAAACCAGGGCTCCAAAGTCTTTGCTAGATATCTGACTGCCAGAAAGAGCCAACTGTCGAAGCTGAAGACCGAGTGTGGCAGCGTCGTTACCGGGACACCTGAGATTTTGAGTGAGATTAAGAGGTTCTATGGGCATCTGTACACATCATCGTTGGAGCCACACACAAGTGTGAGTAACGATCTAAGAGCGAGTCTTATCCGACACTATTCCGAAGATATCCCGGGCGTCAGTCTGAGCGAGACTAGACTGGATCTCCAGCACCTTAAAAATTGCAAAGCCCCAGGTGTGAATGGAATAACAGCGGAGTTTCTAAAAGCGGGTTGAAAACCGATACTTGAAGTCTTTCAGAAGCTCTTTAATTCCGTCCTCAATGGTGGCATTACACTGTAGGCGTGGAGCAGAAGTGCGGTGGTCTTGTTCTTCAAGAAAGGTGACAACGCTCTCTTGAACAACTTCCAATCGATTTCCCTTCTGAGCCGCGTCTAAATGCTGTTTTCGAGAGTCATTACGAATCGTCTCGCGCGCAGACTTAACGACTTCCGGCCTCCCAAACAAGCCGGTTTCCGAAAAGGCTTTAGCACCATAGACCACATACATACCCATCGGCAAATTGTACAGAAGTCCGAGGAGTACAATTTGCCACTATGTCTGGCGTATGTGGACTATGAGAAAGCCTTTGATTATGTCGAAATTTGGGCGGTTCTGTGATCCCTTCAGCGATGCCAAGTCGACTATCGGTATATAGAAGTGCTGAAGTGCTTGTTGTGCTTGTGAGCTACGATGGCTATCCGAGTACAGAACCAGAGTACGAAACCTATACAATTGCAAAAAGGTGAAAAACAGGGTGAAGTTATATCCCCGAAACTATTCACCGCTGCATTGGAAAACGTTTTCAAGCTTCTGAACTGGAAAGGATACGGTAGTAATATCAATGGCGAGTACATCACTCATCTTCGATTTGCCGACGATATAGTCCTTATGGCAGAATCGCTAAAGGACCTAAGCACTATGCTAAATGACCTCAATAGTGTTTCCCAACGGATAGGTCTTAAGATGAACATGGACAAAACAAACATCATGTTTAGTGTCCATGTTACACCTATGCCGGTAGTTGTTGGGAGCACTAAGCTCAAAGTTGTTGACAAGTATGTTTACCTGGGACAAATATTTCGACTAGGTAAGTCTAACTTCGACCGAGAGGTCAATCGACGGATTCAACTCGGTTGGGCAGCGTTCGGGATATTACGGCACATCTTCTCGTCAGGTATACCTCAAAACTTGAAAACAAGACTGTACAACCAGTGCGTGTTGCCAGTGTAACCTATGGAACTGAGACGTGGTCCTTCACTGCTAGCCATATGAGGAAGCTCAAGGTCGCTCAGCGAGCTATGGAGAGTGCTATGCTCGGTGTTTCTCTGCGTGATATACTTAATAATAATAATAAAATAAACATTTATTATTTTCTCCCACAAATTGTACATTGCATATTTTATCTTTTAAAAACACACACACACATATATACATATAACAAAGAGTACATACATTTGTGGGAGCCGGAAGTCCAAACTGGGATACTCTGTGCTATGGATCTCCCGGCATCCATTTAGAATGATTAACTAGATGTTTTCTTTTTTATTATATGCATATAGCAGACTTTTTTTCCGTTTGCGAGAGAGCATACGCGTAAGCAGTTTATCTTATTGTTTGTGTGTGTGTGTGTGTGTGTGTGTGTGTGTGTGTGTGTGTGTATGTGTGTGTGTGCGTGTGTGTGTGTGAACTCGTACATGGTATGTTACGATGCGATTTGCAGTAAGTGTTCTGTTTTTTCGTTATCAATTTTAAGCAGCCAATCTGAAATTTTCTTTTTACATTCTAATTTTTTTAGGTTAATGATACGGTGTGATTTGTTTGCTTTTTATATAATCCACTACCATTAAAACTGAAAAACTTTTGAGCAAAAAATGTTTTTTACCGTAATAATTTTACAAACTTCATAATCTTACTTACTTACTTACTTAGAAATGATGATATCCGCAGTAGAACAAGAGGTGACCGACATAGCCCAACGGATTAGTAACCTGAAGTGGCAATGGGCCGACCATATAGCTCGAAGAACCGACAACCGATGGGGAAAAAAGGTTCTCCAGTGGCGGCCTCGTACCGGCGGACGAAGTATAGGGCGTCCCCACACTAGATGGAGTATCGTCCTGGTAAGATATGCAGGAAGTCGATGGATGCAGGTGGCTCAGGATCGTGCTTTGTGGCATTCCTTGGGGGAGGCGTATATTCAGCAGCGGACTTGTTAAGGGCTGTAATGATGATGATGATGATGATGATGACTATGGGCTACAGCAACCACTTACCGTCAGTTGGATTGTGTGCTCTTTTGTCACCCTTATCCTATAAAAAAATATTATAATATTTTTAATTGGAATAAATAATTTCATTATATATAAAGAAATTATTTATTCCACTACGAATAAAAGACACTACGTTTATTTTATCTAACCTGGCAACCTTTTTTTGATTGTATGTTTATTATTTTCTTGATTTGAAACTGCTACTAATGGCACGTTTATTTAGGACTAAGTTAGTTAAAAAAATCATTGTTAAATTGAAAAATTTGCGGTTACAATACCTATAATATGATTTAAGGTGACGATTTTCCTTATTTTTATAAATTTGACAATTGTGAATAAACTAACTGAAATGGTTTTTTTTTATTTAACCTTACCTTAACTTTTATTTTTATTAAAAAAATATATTGTTTTACCCTAGGCCAGTTACCAAAAAAGATGGCCCATTTAGCCTAGAATTCAAAATGTTATAATACGTATTACTTTTCATCCTTAAAAAATTTAATTAATTTTATTTTCTGAAATAAGACCTAAAATCAAAACAGTGTCACACTTCACAACAAAACATTTCATCTATTTGACGGATAATTCAATAGAGGATCCCAATTTTGATCTCGGAATACATCAGGATAGCATTAGTTGTTAAAAATAATAAAAGTGTGAGAGTGGATGTTCAACTTGCTCTCTTGCTTACGAAAATAATCATTATCAGTAATAAGACAACGTAACGCACTATACATACAGTACAGTAAAATTACATTCAACCACACCGTAACATTTCGTAAAAATCATTTAACAATGTAACGTGAGGTATATAATTACATGATAACACCAAAATATGTAAACCAACAGCAACACTAGAATAGAATAGAATAGAATAGAATAGAATAATTTTTTATTCAATATTGATTATTACATAATACTTATTGAAAGTCATTTTTTATTTACTACTGGTTCGGAAAACACCAGTCTACTTATCTTATTGTAACACAGGGCAGCCTCTCAGCAAACCCAATTCTTCTTGCCTGCACTAAGAGAATTACAACAATGAACAGAACGACGACAATATCTTAGCACTAGTAGAATTACCACACTCGTAGATTGACTTAAACGGAATGTCCCTCGCACGGCGCCCTACAGTGAACTTTATACAGCACAAGCAAATGGGGGTTTCTCGATATACCCCTCAATTCCACCTCGATCCAACCGGGTCTTTTATAGACGCTCCGATACGGCCATCCTGAAGTACGACCGTTCTCCGGCGTGTATTTTCATGCATTTCTGGAACAAATTATTAGTAACCAATTCGTCAGCTCGTCTTTCCTGACATGAGTAGGTACATATTACTAGTTCGCAAAACTCATTGTTAGATCAGTTCACAAACTTCATAATCACTCCTTGTACCAGAGTTCCTTATATTATCCAACAAATCAATACAACTATGTTGTTTTAAGATTATTGATAATAATATGTAAATTTTTCGAACCGTTAACACATTGGCTTCTGCGTATAAGTTCGTAGTCAGATACATCCTTGGTTTTTTTCAAGGCAATTTTAATATCATCCTTCGTACCTTTTCAACTTCCATCATTAATGTTTTACTAGAGCCTCCCCATACAGAAATGCCATAGGACAGGATAGATTTACCTAACGGTTCATATACAGTTTTAATTAAATTCCAATTTGCGATTTGTCTTAAGTTTTTAAATATGTAGTTAAGCTTTATAATTTTTTGAACTAAATAGTTTATATGTTCTTTGAAAGTTAGATTCTTGTCTATTATTACGCTGAGGTACTTTATGTTATTTGTATTTTCAATATAAGCATATTTACAATTTGAAATTGAGGTAATATCACATGAATGTGCTATGATTTTAAATTTATTTGTAATACAGATTGAATTTCGGATGGAAAACATTACATATTAGGTTTTATCGGAATTTAAAGTGAGTGAGACTATTTAGAAAAAGTCAGTGGCAGACTATATTGAAACCATTCTGTGCAATTTTGAAAACTTCACCCCAAGAGTCACCGTAAAACGAGAGGGTTGTGTCGTCAGCATATGAGATTATTTTACAATTTGCGATGTTAATTGACAAAAAAGGAAGAGAGTTGGACCAAGAATACACCCTTGTGGTACTCCTTAGTTGATTGGTCTTTCATCACTAAAAATCTCTTCTATCCTAACTTTTTGTGAGCGATTTTGTAGGTAATCTCTAAAAAGTTGTAATTGTACATTCCTAATACCCATTTTTTCAAGTTTCTCGATCAGTTTAGAAGATGAAATAGTGTCAAAAGCTTTTTGCAGATCCATAAAGATTGTGATACATTTTAATTGGAGCCTAATTTTTGCACAATAAATTCTGTAAATATATGTATAGCGTCCGTAGTTGAATTACTCTTTCAAAGACCGAATTGACCATTTGAGACATACAAACATATTATATAAAAACAACTAACATACAAACATATTATACAAAAATAATTTAAGTAATTTATAATACACTTACACAGAAACATTTAAATAAGAATGTCAGTTGCTGAAAGAAGAGAGGTAGTGATCAGTCACCATTCTTTTAAAGGCCGCAACAGAAGTCGGTTTCCTGATATGAGGAGGTAATTTATTCCCTACCTTTATGGACTCAGCGGCGAAAGACTGAGATATAAATTTAGTACGGCGAGGAAAAACATATAAATTAGTTCCCTCGAAGGATCTCAGGTTACGATCGTGGGAAGAACCCAAATACTGAAACTTGCATCTCAGGTATTGGGGAGTGCATGGATTATATAGGATTGAACAATTACGAAGAATTCTGATGCATGTACGCTTATAGATAGGGAACCATTTAAGCTTAGAACGATAAAAGGATACATGAGCGTATTTACGAAGGCTAAAAATAAAACGGATGCAATTATTTAACAAGCGATCCAATTTGCACAGAATTACTTGACTCACATCAGGTTAACACACATCAGCATAATCAATGACCTGTAAAACAAGTGTTCGCACCAACATAGCCTCAGTCTCGGTTAGAAGGAAATTCTTGGAACGATAAAGGCCACGCAGGGTAATTGCCACTCTCCGGCTTATTTCAGCTACCTGAGATTGCCAACTTAAATTAGCATCAATCATTAAACCAAGGTCTTTAACTACATGTCTAAGAGGAATATTTGTGCTATTGTAAACAATAGGATCCAGTGAATTGAAGTCTAATGTAGCTCGACGATGAGGGCTACCGAGAATTATGGCTTGACATTTAGCAGGATTGACAGCAATTCCATAACTTGTGCACCAGTCGCAGATGGCCTGAAGATCTAGATTTATAATTTCAATCGCAGAGTTATCTAGGACGCTAGTGCCTTCTTTTCTCTAAATTACAGCTAACTCTGTTTATTATAAAACATTATGTATTTACAGTTGCTATTCTTATCTAGCCATTATGTTACCTAGAGATAGGTACAAATATCACAAGAACAAAACATATTTTATCAAAAAAAAATCTAATTTAATATAAGACAATTATCCGTATAACATAGCCGATTGCTATGTAACATCTTACTCTTAGGTAATCAATAAACAAACTTTTGTGGAAATAACTCCCGACCCGGGGAATCGAACCCCGAACTTTTGCTCGATAATCGAATGTTCTTATCATTTTACTGAATATCCTTACTTTTAACATAGATTGCTTCATCATTTGGATTGTTTTTATTCTTTTAAGAGTAAATAATTATAAGTGTAAAGGAGAATGCCAGATTCTCCATAGGACTTTGCCCCACCAAATAGTGTGGTGTATACGAACGCCGTATGCGACATTTTTTCTACTTTATTACTTCATCCAAATTATATAATTTGATGTCTCTAGAACTTGCGATTTTTTTAAACTGGACTTTAATAATTACATTTTTTTATGTTTTAGAATAGCATTCTTTGCAGATCATTATAATTTCAGAATATAAATTGTCAGGCGCATTAGATTTGATAGACCAAATATTCTTGCAAAAGAACACCGATTCCTACCAAGGACGATTTGCGAGGCTATTGAAATTAAAAGAACATCCTAATTTCAATATAGAAGATGGATGTTTGCTGTCATCTGCTTGGGATCCTATAAGTAATAAAATTAAATCCAAACCCAAGCATACCACTGCAAGCCTCCAAGATACTGTAAGCTCATTCTGCGTAGATCGGACCAAAAATTAATATTAAAAAACTGAAGGTAGTCGAGCTAATGCTAGCTATGACATTGGAACGTGAAACAACTCAGTCCCCCCCCCCCGTGACCACGGGTGCTATAAAGCACCCGAAACGTCGGGAATTAAAAAGGTAAATTAAACGCGATAAAATCCGTAAAAAATCGTTTCATTTAATGTGTAGTCTTCGCGTAAATATAAGAAATCATTATTAATCATTGAATTCCTTTTTTTATAATATTTTACCGCAAGTTGTACAAAAATGACGATTTATCACAAAAAACTTCAAAACTTATAAGATTATCTATACATATAATAAAAATGTAAATAGCAAACGTCTGTACATTTTATATTTTTGTAATAAAAGTGATTGAGAGATAAATAAGTAATTAAATACATTTCTACCGTTTTTAGAATTTTCTGTCTGTCTGTCTGTTTGTTTGTTAACGTATCACATATAAAGTACTAATTTATATCATGAGAATTGTTAAGGAAATTATAAAGTGTATCTTCGGGTTACATTTAGTCTTTATTTCAATAAAATCAGTTAATTCCATCAAAAGTTCTGATAAATATTCTGAAGTATGGGTACGAAGTATATGTACGAATTTGTTCAATGGTGGCGTTGATTATGTCATCAAATGCATTTTAAACTAATATTATATTGTAAATCATAATTAAATGATGTAAAATGATGTTCTATAATGATATAATTATATTTAAAACGCAGTATACAAAAGTATTAAAGAAAAAGAACGTAATAAGTATATACAAAAATATATTAATCTTATTATCTAAATATAAAGTACAATAGTTAACCAATTTCATCGATAGATGGTGTTGTTGTACAAATGTAATACAAAAAGGCAGGTTGTGGATTTTTCCTGTAGATGAGTTTTCATATTTGCTGCTAATCTTTATATTAATCATTGCCCTACTGCGTGTTGACATACTCATTTATTCTTTACCGCCTAATAATCTAATTGGTAAATAAAATTTTAAAAGAGCTATTAACAATTTCTCATGGTTTCGGCTAGGATCAAAGACCTTTCTTATTTGCTTACTATGCACGCACTGATTTATAAGTGTTTTTATGTTTTATATAATGTATCTATTGCGTCAATTAATTTTTTTTATTTTAAGAATTGATATTAAGAGCGCCATCTCTCTTTAAATCTATACATATAATAAACATAGTGATAACATGTTGTGTCTGTTTATGTACGTTGTATAGTAGGTATGTTTGTGACTAAAATCATTATGGGGACTGAAAATCATTAAATAAGTACATTTTTATATCTTTTGGAATTGTCTATCTGTCGGTCTGTCTGTTTGATTATGAACGCATAACGTTGTGAGTAAACATCTTTTTTTCAAAGAAGTCGTTAAGAACATCATAAAGCGTATATTCGAGTTCATTTTTAATCATTTTTAATTTGGTTAACTCTATCGAAAGTTATGATTATTATTTTGAAATCTAGGTTTGAATATGTTTAAAGGCGCCATAAATCTCAGAAATAGTAATAAAAAGATTCGTGTGTAAAAAGACGTTCTATTATAATATACATAAAACACAGTAAACAAAAAATATGTTTTCCTTAAATTAAAAAAAGGATGTTTTATCACGAAGAAAGATCGCGTTGTATAAATTACAAATTTTTCTAAATGGCGGTGGCGCCCCTTTTTTCTTAAGGGGGTCGCTTCCGATTCGGCAGGAAGGCCATAATGGCCAACGCTAGTCCCACAGGTGGAATATAGTGGGTAGGCACTTCTTCAAAGTGAGTCCCACATAACCATGCAACCGGCTGCCGTGGTATGCTATGAGCATACACCACCTCCCTCCCCCGCTTCCAGAGGGTAGCCTCGCTTTGGGCACAAAAGAAAAAAAAAGAAGAGACTCACTGAAAAAATTTGTATCCATGAGTACAATGAATTTGAAAGAGCCGTGTAGGCTAACAGCACAAACATCACCAGAAACCAGAAAAGAAACACGCCCACCCAAGTTATGCAAGGAAACTCAATTAAAAACTAACAAAATTGCAACAAAATGTCGTGAGATTGTTTTTATACCCAGAATCCCTCTAATCCCAAATAACTTTCCTTTCAGTTTTTTGCGTGTTCAGTTCCCAATCAGCGTGTGTTATGCGACGACCGTAAATAAAGCGCAAGGTCAAACTTTACGCGATCCAGGAGTGGACCTCAGTACTAACTGTTTTGCACATGGCCAACTCTATGTTGCTTTTTCCCGCGTTAGTAGGCCCCATAACCTATTTGTGTACCTACGCCCCGGCTGTCTACTTCTAACGTCGTTTACAAATAAGCTCTATCATAAACGACTTAGAACTTTGAGGAGAACAATTTATTTTGTTACCACTTATTGATACAGTAATGATATAAATCGTTTAATATTCTCTTAACTAAACGTCAAATTCTTTAAGTAAAACCTATATACGCGAGCTACGCCGCGGGCACAGCTAGTTCTACATATTTTTAACCTTTTTTTTTTGTACAAGGTAAAGCACGATCTGGCATTCTCCTTTACTTATATTTTATGAAATAAAAAATGATTAAAGTGAATTTTTAAGCGCGTCGCCAACAATGCACTTAAAGCAAACCCATTTTACACACTTTTATTAGCTTCGCGTGTATCTATCCGTCTATTTATCTATGAACCGGAATCTTTTAATGTAATGTTTATCAAATTGTAACCGATTGACTTACAAGTTTGCACTCCTATCAAGGACAGATGATAATACAAATAATTTAATAACTTTATCCTATTATCCCGATAACTGAACAGAATCACCAGGATAAAATAAAATATTTGTAAGTCAATGTGCGTGTTATTTGAAAAAAGTAATAGTCGTCTACCTCTTTATAACTCTTATGCGTTTTTGTATTGTTTTATTATCATTCCTCTTAAAATTTTGTTGTTGCACCATTATAAGATCTTAAAACTGGTCTTAATAGTTTAAGTGGAAGTGACAGCTAGTCGCATAAAGAGGTGACTGATATCCACAGCTACACAAGAGATAAAATTAACTAGTTTAATTCATAATAGCCGCTAGTCAGTAGTGTTTAAAAAAAACAGCTACTACTAATAGATATTTTGATACTACCGAACAATTTAAAGAAATCTTTTGAAATATATAGTGACCAACCGATAGTGAACAACCGTAGTTGAACAACCATATTCAACAACCGTGGTCAATAAACAATAGTTATAAAATTTCGCGACCAATCGATTAGTCGAACCGCTGGCCACGGCCTTGCTATTTGTATTTTATAGATCGTGTATTTTAATTTTGAACCTCAGTCCACAGTATCTCAGCAGCACCCGCAAGTAGTAGTATCCTCTGGAGCATATATGTGTGGGACGTGAGCGGAGTATATTCGTCAACAGTTACTCCGGAGAGTGACGCCCATCCGGCACAAATTTTAAATGTTTTATACTGCAATGCCCATATAAATGAGTTTTGCGTACCAGTATGCGTATCATAACACAAACATCCTCATTTGCGAATTTGGAAGAGAAGCGCCTATTTTGTCGATATTTGCACCACATGTGGATTATCAACAAAGTTGGCCGACGACAACTTCAAGCAGACGTGACATTCATTCCGCCAATATGGTGCGCACTTAAAGGAAAGATAATCCAGCAAATGGCGATGACATCAAAGTATATTGTAGCTAATATTCGTTGTAACTATTGTTTTGTTTTGGTAAAATTGTTTTAGGCTATAGGAAAAATGTAAAAAAATAACGTTCATGTAAATAGAAGGGAATTACTGCTGTCTTTAATAAATTCTAATATAGGATTAATAGAGGAGATTGGTTGCCGTGAAGTGGCGGTGTAAGAATATCCACTATCCCATATCTTCCCGTGGGTGTCGTAAAAGGCGACAGGGGGAAATTAAAACAGGTAATGGACGGCAGCATCTTCATGATAATAACTCAAAAAAATAAAAAGATGCGGTTGACAACCCGCTCGCCAGACGTGTCAACGATGTCAGAATCCCCCTTATGAGGCAATCTCTGGGGAAGACTTATGTTCAGCAGTGGACGCTTTGATTGGTGGCTACAAAAGTACGCTCAGCGTATCAAGCGGATGTCGGTAATAATTTATTAAATAATCATTGAAGCAGATCTACTATTATTTCTTGACGGAACGGAAATTATGACGTGTCTACGATATAAAATTGACAAAGAGATATGCGGAAAACATCTTATGGCTTTTGATCGATAGCGGTATCACCATATCTTCCAGGAGTGTCGATTTTTCACATCAGCACGTGAACATGTGAACACGTATAGGATCGCCGCCGTCACTACATCTGATTCGATAAACCAAAAATCCTCACTTAAGAAGATTGATTACTTCCAAGGTTGATTCGCGAGGCTATTGAAATAAAAAAAAAACACTTTATTGGCTACCCTTTTCTTGGGATTCTATAATTAATAAAATCAAATCTTAACCCCAGCATATAACTGCAAGACTTCAAGATAGCATAAGTTCATACTGCGTATATCTATGAGCCACAAGCACCCATTTACCATCAGTTGGACTGTGTGCTCATTTGTCACCCTAGTTCTATAAAAATCCTTATTATTATAGAAGAGAGACTTGACCAGTAGTAGTTTAAGAAGCTAGTGACTAAGAAGAATATTAAAATATAATTTAAGTTCTTATTAAATAGCGACCCACCTCGGATCTAATAATGTGGCGTTATTTTGATTTAAGATTATCACAAAGCAACGACAAGGTTTTGTAATAAAATATAGCCTAGATCACTCCCGGAGTTATTGCTCTCTACCTGTTCGTAAAGTTTCATTACAATCGGTTCAGCCATTCCGAAAGTCAGCCCGGACAGACAGATAGGCAGACGGATAGACATACAGGTAAAATATAAAAAATGTATATTTGTGTCTTAATATCACTCAAACAACCCCCACAGCCGAATGAAAGGCAGTTACTTTGATATTACAGACACGCACTCTAATTTTATTTATATGTATCGAGCTTAATCTATTAATGAGGGCTAATAATCTTCCACTCACCAGATGTCGCTAGTTGTGACTGAGGTAAAGTTTTTTGTTACACAGTGTCAGTTAATTGAGAAATTAGTTTTAAATAAATAGTTTATCATTGTCTAGAATATTTATATTACTACACAACACAATGCGTCAGTGGTTTGATTTTTAATTTTTTGCACTTTATAACTCTTTTTAAGAAAAATCGGCTTTTAGTTATATCTTATAGTTTGGATTATTCATTTTTAATGTAATTAATATAAAATATAACTAATAATACAAAAAGAAACTTCAAATATTACATTTTCCTAAGAAAGTATCATCCCCGCTATGAAATCTGTCAAATATTTTACCTCACTGTAAAGTGGCGCCGCCCCTGGTGGCAGAAAAAGTCGTGGATGCCCTCATTGCGCTTCGAACACACCGGCACTTCAAAGAAGATACACAGTCACACACATAAACACGCACACACGCACGCACGCACACACGCACGCATGCACGCACATTCAACAGCACAAACCCTGTTTAAAAACAAGATGCACTTACAGTTCCACATAGGCGTACCACTACAGTTAAACAAAGAGCTAGTAATTTGTTTATAAGTCACTTACTTTTATTTTTCTTCATAAATTAATTTTTACTTACCTTTTCTGTAATCGTCTTTATATTGTTTATAATTAAGGGAAAGAGCGAGATAGCCTCAACACAAGTATTATCGATTACTTACTGGGGATGTCTCATTTATAAGGCATGTAACTATTTTGAGACAAATAAACATTTTCGTTTTCATTTTCAAATATTTTCATTTTCATGTGATAAATATTTTGGAGAGGGAGTGGTGGTAGGCTTGTTTTAATCTATATTTAAATTATGTTGGGATCCGAAGCAAATAAAACGAGTCTGGTGTAAAGCTGTTATAGTTCCAATATACATATAAGGAAAAGAGTCACAGCAGGACTGTAAAATCTACCGTGAAATCAGCCTGCTTAGCACTGTGGGAAAACTGTACGCTAAGGTGTTGATTAAAAGAGTTATGTAAGAAACTGACGGAAAAACTAACAAAGAAAATTTATGTTGTCGGAGTAAATGGCAGAGTCCTTAATAAATGCCATAGATGGAAGTTTATCAACTAAATTGGCGGTTTATTGGAGATGGAACAAATTAAGTACCCTAAGCATGTATGAATAGGTATAAAGATGTAAAGGAGGCGAGAGAGGTGTGCCAGAATCGTGCCAAATGAAAATCCGTGGTCTGCTGGTCGGGCGTGAGTGTTTATGTATGTATGTAAGTAATATAATATTTGACAACATAAGGTACTGTTAATTGTAAAACGGCTAATATGATTCTTTTATTTGATTATATTTTTACATTCTAAAAAACTGCTTAATATTCAAGTTTAACTGAAACTCCATTAAAACGAAGTCCTTCTTGACTTAATAAAAGTGAAAAAAAATTCACGGTATACGTTAAAAACATTTTGGAGCACAAAATCAAATATTCCGGAAGCGTATCCTTCTTAGCCTTTTTCAAGGCGGGGATTAGTTAAATCTGAAGCTAATCGTCTTGTCTGTCCCATTTATTAACCGATCTTATAACTTTAGTGTCTGCCTCGTTTGTCTAGTGGTCGTAAATGCGGTTGCTGATAATGAGGTCTTGGGTTCGGATACCGGACGATAGTTATATCAGTTATTAGATTATTCTATCAAAAAATTCTCAGCAGCCCGAAGTCGCCCCCGTACTTAGGAAAGCACGTAGATCGGTTCACAGATGGCGAAGATATCGCGTACCCCTTCTCCTTATCATTTTATCATTTAAATGATTTATTTATATATACTAATTTACCACATCCAAAAAATATTATATCCAGCCTACTCAACAAGTCAGTATGAATGTTTTCTGTGGCATTATCGTACTACGAGAACACCATTTCTATTCATAGGATCATTCCGCAGGTTATTCATTGAGTTTCAATCTTGATATCTATATATTAATACGCGAAGAGAAAACTTTGTACCCCTTTTTAAGTATATCGCACACGAAAAGTGTCAGTCAATCAAGAACTATTCGGTCGTTTGACTCTGTCGCTTAAAAATATTAGTGATTGCAATCATTTGTTTTTAATTTTACGATTCGACCAATCACAAACAATTATTTATTTATTTATTTGCTTTTAAGTATGTATGTTACATGAGATACTATGAAATACTACGTATTACATACTAAGTTCCTAACTGTAAATATGTCTATTCTTTGAAATTTTTGTTTTATATAAATTACCATATAAATCATTCATTATCAAATTATGAAATCAGCAACAACAAAAAATCTATTCCATGACAAAATGAAACAATTGACGAAATATGTCGCAGCTTTTCTTAAGTATTAAATATTTTATTTATTTATTAACAACAGAAAATCTTACAGCTACGGACACTATTTTAAAAAATTAGTTTGTGAAATAAAGTTTATTGCAAACTGTTTGACACAATTGGAACAGTATCACTAAAGTTGTTGAAGCGACTAACATCTTGACTCATTATTTATTTACAACCTATTTTTCGCAAAAGACGTGAGCCGTGGACTTGGTTACTCGATGTCATAGACAATTGCGCAAGATTTTGGTCACATTACGATTCTAAGAATATAAGATATTTCCGCGTTTGCGACTGTCTAAACATTCGCCTTCTGTTTGATAATATAATATAATATAATATGACAGATTTTGGTTTATACGAAAATTCAGTCAAGTCGTTCAGTAGTTACTTGAGTAGCCGAGTACCGGAACAAACTTGTGTCGGAATTCGAGACTTTCTGAACAAAGTCTCGGATTAGGGGCTACTAAATGTAGTCCAGTTTAATCCTCAGAAAACAAAATTTTGCTCGTTTACCGTTAACAATAAACCTAGCAAGCTAACAGCATAGCAAAGTGACGAAGCAATCAGCGTTGTAGCGGTTTCTAACGGTTGCCGTTGAGCAATCAGTTTCAAAATAGGAGTTTCAGATGCCTGGGTGATCAGTAATCGATTGCTGAAAACAGAATTTGAAAATTCGAAACCGTTCTCGAGATAATAGTGGGACAGACGGAGAGACGGACAGACGGACAAACATCGTGAAATCAATAAGTGTCTTCGGAAGCTTCGCCAGTTAATAACCACTTTTTCGTATCTTCTCAGTTTCAAGGCACTCACCTTTTTATCTCAGCCAGTATCGGTATCCTCAGCGTCGACATATCGATTGACGTTGAGTTTCGTGGTCACTTGAAAGGGAAGGCCAAATTGGCCGCTAAAAAGCTTGGCGTGCTCTGCAGAGCGGGGACAGTATTTCATGCCAGCACACCGCTACAACTTTACAAGGTGCAGGTTCGGCCTCACATGGTCACTGTTACCGTCTCTGGTGTGGGGCTCCCCAGTGCCAGCTCCTTCCACTTGATCGCATCCAGAGCAAAGTGGCTCGAATCTTCGATAACCAAGTCCTTTGCGATCGGCTCGATTCACTGGTGCTGCAAAGAGATGCATCTCTTTGCGTATTTTATCGCATCTACCACGGGGAGTGCTCTGAGCAGTTGTTCGGACTAATTCCAGCGGCTCAATTTTATCAACGCACATCGCGACAAAACTCGCGATACCATCCATTCCATCTGGATGATTGGCGGTCCACGACTGTGCGATTTAGAAGATGTTTTCTTCCTCGCAAGACTTCCTTGTAGAATCGATTACCATTAGCGATTTTTCCGGAACGATACGACTTTAAGAACCTTCAAGAAAAGAGCGTACTCCTTTTTAAAACCCGGCAATGCTTCTGCAATTCCCCTGGTGTTGCAGTTGTTCATGGGCGGCGGTAGTCACTTACCATTAGGTGAGCCGCATGCTCGTTTTCCCTCTCTCCTATTTAAAAAAATACCAGTTAGTTAAATCAGTAAAAAGAGATGGCATTACTGCACATTCTCATATCAGGCTTATTAATCGTGGTGTTCCTCTGGGTACAATACTTGGTCCACATCTTTTCATAAATTACAGTGCTGATCTTATCAAAGTTATAAACCATTCTATGTACCACTGTTACGCTAACATGCAAGAATACGCGTTTAAATCACCAGATAAGCTACCCAAGCTTTAACACGACTTAGTGAGGATTTGGACGGAATTTTTGACTCGTCAATGCGAAATACTCTTGTCTTAAACATCAAAGTCAAAATACAAGATCATGGCCATAAAGACGTAAGTAAATACAGTTTGTGCTGATCTTTTTTTTTTGTAGGATTTAAAATTTCTATTGTGGTGATCTAGACATAAAGCTTCATGGTAAACATATAATGCATGTAGATAAAGCCAAAAGCCTTGGTAGTAATCGAAGATTCGAAAATCATGTCCTTGATTTTTTTTTATAGAATAAGCGTGACAAACGAGTACACAATCCACCTGATGGTAAGTGGTTGCTGCGGCCCATAGATATCTACATCTATCCTCTATTACAAATCAAAATGTAGATGCGTTGTCACCCGTGAGGACTAAAATGGAATGCCTCATTTCCAGTAAAAAGGGCTGTGGTCAAAAACTTTTTTCGTCTAATGATATTATACCAAATCCTTGACCAACTTTGTTCCGTCAGGCATTACTCTTTGTGAGTTATAAATTTAATGTAGGCTTAACTACAGATATGTTTTTACAGACCTTGGATTTTTAGCAAAACAAAGCGATTAATACGGCGCGTGCAAAATGCATGTTTTTGATATAGTTTTGATATCCCCACAGAAATCAAATACTCTTTTCTTGAACACTGCTTCCATGCTCAGTATGTACTTACGTAGAGAGCTGGTTTTAGGAGGGTTTTTCTTCAATGTTATTAACTTTAAAAACCAGAGACACTTTCACAATTCTACCTTTAGATAAAATAACTGCATTCTTAGACCATTTTAACTCCATAAATTCAAAAGTTCTGTTCACAATGGAGTTAGAGACTAACAATGTTTAAGCTTTTTGAGATGAATTAGTAGTTCATCTCTCGCCGGTTCCACTCACCGTTGCGACCGGGGTAGATGACGGCCCTGTCCGTCAGATAGTCCCCGACTATACGACGGAGATAGGTCGGCACCCGGTGATACCGGAGTGCCTCCCTAATGCAGCTCCAGGGCATGGAGTTGAAGGCGTTGGCGATGTCGAGAGACACCGCCAAAACAACCCCCCCCTGGCCACTGCATCCCCCGTCGTGAGGGCTCTCACGCGCATGATGGCGTATACCGTAGAGCGCCTCTTGCGGAAACCAAACTGGTGTTCCGCAAGATCCGGCCCCGTCCCCGCAAGGTGCTCGGCGAGGCGGTTTGCAATGACTCTTTCAAAGAGCTTGCCCACCTCGTCGAGCAGCACCACGGGCCGGTATGCGGACGGAGAGTCCGCAGGGCGCCCCGGCTTCCAAATGAGGACCAGCTTCCCCGTCTTCCAACGAAGCGGGAATTGGCCTCTCTCCAAGCATGCGCTTAGGAGCCCCTCCAGTCGGGGCTCGAGAGCCTCCGAGGCCAGGACCCAGGCTTTGCCAGGCAAGCCATCGGGTCCTGGGGCGGTATTCCTGGCCTTGAGCCTACGTACCGCCACTCTCAGGTCTACCCCGGTCCCTTCCGGGATGTCGTCGTCGTCGTCCTGGTGGTCCGCTTCCGGCACCGCAGGTGGCGGAGCCATAGGCGGGGGCGGATGTTCCCCTCGCGCAGGGAACAGAGCGCTCACCACGTCCTCCACGAGCTGAGGCCGGAGACTCTGCGTCAGCGGGGGGGCCCAGGTGCGGAGTTTATCCCGCACCATCTTGTAAGGGCGCCCCTACGGATCTCTGTCGAGAGTCTCCAGCATCTCCTCACGGGCCCGATCCCGGGCCCGCATGACAGCCTCCCGGAGGGCGGTCTTCGCCGCTCTGTATCCCTCGTACAGCTCCGCCTCAATGGCTGCCGCATTCGGTGGACGAATGCGGAGCCTGCGATGCCTGGCGTACAGGTGCCGCGCGGCGACACAAGCCTCGCGCAGACACGTCAGCTCACGCGACCACCAATACACCTGACGCCGGGCGCTTCCTGGCCGGACGCGGGGCATTGCCACGTCACATATCTCGGACATGGCCTCCTGGAACCACCTTGCCTCATCATTGACGTCGGCAGGCCTATCCGGTGATGACACCCAGGCCTGCACGATCGAGGCTTCCAGGAGGAGCTCCCGGTCCAGCTGCTTCAGCGCCCAACGCGGACCACTCGGGGCCTGTTGGACTGGCGCGCTCGAGGGCTGGGTGGAGACGTCAAACCGGATGTACCGGTGGTCGGAGTAGGTCTCCACCCCCTCCATGACTCGCCAGTCAATGGCACGCGGCGACAGAGCGGGGCTAGCGAACGAAATGTCCACCACCGACTCGCCCCGCATCCGCACACACGTGGGGACAGAACCCCGATTTAGGACGACCAGGCCTGTCTCCAGAGCCCAGTCTTCCACCATCCTACCCCGCACATCTGTACGACGAGAACCCCAAGCCAAGTTCTTGGCATTGAAGTCCCCGAGGACAAGTACGGGGAGGGGATAGTTTCCGACGACGACTGCTTTCAGCTCTGCTAGAGAGTTATGGAGCTCGGCGAGAGATCGGTTCGGGGAGAAGTACACCGCCACAACGACGAACTCCCCGAACCGTGCTGCTACGCACCCCTGACCCCTCCTGACACCTTCAAGGGTCGGGGTACCGGCGGCGGCCGAAGAAATGATGGCCACTGAGCTGTTAAGGTCCGCCACCCAGTCATCCCTAGGCCAGACAAAATACGGCTCAGCGACCACAGCGATGTTAATCGACCACTGCGCCATGCTCTGGAGCAACAGATCCTGAGCGCAGGCGCAGTGGTTGATATTCGCCTGGAGGAAGCTTAATGGGGCCGTTATAGGCATTCCATTTCAGCTTCCTCCACGGGGCGCCCCTCTGCGGGCGTCGGTGTCGCGGCGGCGGCGGCGGCAACTGTGACAGCGACGGCGGCGGCAGTTGCGGCTGCGGCGGTGGCCATAGAGGCGGTGGCGGCGGAGGAGGGCCCTCCCCTACCCGCGGCCTTGGCCTTGGCGGGTGGCACGCAGGCCCTGCTTCCGGCCCAGTAATCGGCTGGCTTGCCGGTCGCCGCACATGCATCACAGTGCGGCGTGGCGCAGCAGGTCGCCGATTTGTGTCCGGGCTGACAGCAGCGGAAGCAAAGGCCACTGCGGTCAAACTCCGAGGCGCATTTCACTGACACGTGATGTCCCACGAGACAGCGGTAGCACCTCAGAGGTCTGGGCTCCAGCAGCTGAACCTGCGCTGAGACCCAGCCCACCAGAAGCCTTCGGCCCTCCACTATGGCTTTGGCCGCCGTAACAGGGCAGCACACCGTGGCGGCATGCATACCCTGTTGGTCCGGGCGTATAGCGCCTGACCTGACCTGGACAGTAGTGCACCCCCCGGACCTGGCGACGGCGGCCACCAACTCCTCCTCCGATACCGAGTCGTCCAGACCCATGATGCGCAGGTCTGCGCATCTGACGGGCCTGGACACTCGGGCCTCGTCCGCGTCCAGGGACGCTCTGAGCTTCGCAGCCAGAGCGTCCGCGGTCGCGCCACTGGAGTCCCCAGGGATCTTCAGCATACGGGCCCCCGTCTGGGTGACTTTGAGCCGGAGGCCCCCGGTGATCCCGAGCTCCCCGAGATCCACCGCCTCTTTCGCCTTCGCGAGCAGATCGCGGTAGGTAACGCCCTTCTTTTCCGCGTCCGGCTGTAGTGTAATCACTACAGCTGCGGTCTTCGGGGCGCGGAGCCTAGCCGCGATCTTGCGCGCCCTGAACTGGCGCTGCCGCTCCTGCTCTTTGGCCTTTTTGGCTGCCTTCTTCCCCTTCTTTTTATCCCCGACCACCTGCCAACGGGCTTCAGCCGCGGGAGGTGTAGGGAGCCGGGGGGGCGGCGGCGGCGGCGGCGGCAGCTGGCTTGCCGCTGGCGCTGGCACATTCGCCGCAGGCACTGGGGCTGGCGCAGCCACCCCCTGTGCTGCCGCCTTGCCCTTTTTCGCCTTCGCCTTGCCTCTCTTTCCCGTCGCCGGCTTAGCCGGAGCCGGTTCAGCCGGTACCGGTTTTGCCGGAGCCGGCTTTTCAGGGGAGGGAGGGGCAACTGCAGCCCCGCCCGAGGACTGGCTGGACGGCCCCGGCCTGGATGCGGCGGCTGTGGCCGCCGCGTACGAGACCGTTGCCGGCCTCGCCGCCGTCTTGTTTGCCCCTAGGGGGGGGGGGGGGCGCAGGACGATGCCCTCCAGCACGGAGAACCGGTGCTGGAAGGCAGCCAGCTCCTGCCGGACCAGGTTCAGAACCTGGTTCTCCACCGGCACGGGCTGGCTTGGGCGCTGCGTCTGGGGCGCCGCGCGACAGGCAGGCTCACGTAGACTGGCCAGGAAGTGGCGAAGCTTGCGAAGTCACTTTTTTAAATTTAACAATGTCTGTCCGTCCGTCCGTCCGTCTGTCCCACGATTATCTCGAGAACGGTTTCGAATTATCAAATTCTGTTTTCAGCAATCGATTACTGATCACCCAGGCATCTGCACCTCCTATTTTGAAACTGATTGCTCAACGGCAACCGTTAGAAACCGCTACAAAGCTGATTGCTTCGCCACTTTGTTATGCCGTTAGCTTGCTAGGTTTATTGATTTCACGATGTCTGTCCGTCTGTCCGTCTGTCCGTCTGTCCGTCTGTCCGTCTGTCCCACGATTATCTCGAGAACGGTTTCGAATTTTCAAATTCTGTTTTTAGCAATCGATTACTGATCACCCAGGCATCTAAAACTCCTATTTTGAAACTGATTGCTCAACGGCAACCGTTAGAAACCGCTACAAAGCTGATTGCTTCGCCACTTTGCTATGCTGTTACCTTGCTAGGTTTATTTAAATTTAATTCTTGGTACCGCCACAAATGTTCAAAACATTCTTTTGAATAAGCTGGAATATTAAAATTATTGTTATGAATATTAGAATAGAATACAAGTAACGCTATTAAAATTATTTTAAAAAAATATTAGGAGCTATTAAGACAGTAATTTCTTATATATAATAAGGGTGAAAAACGAGCAGTCAGTCCACCTGACTGTAATGTTATGGCCTGTAGGTATTTGAATTAAAATTTAATTGCATTGTCACCCCTGATCACTATAATGGAATGCAAGGTTTCCAGTAAAAAAGGTTCTCCGGTTTTCTACACTCACCGTACAAAACACAGCAGCAATAAACCTAGCAAGCTAACAGCATAGCAAAGTGGCGAAGCATTCAGCTTTGTAGTGGTTTCTAACGGTTGCCGTTGAGCAATCAGTTTCAAAATAAAAGGTTCAGATGCCTGGGTGATCAGTAATCGATTTCTGAAAACAGAATTTGAAAATTCGAAACCGTTCTCGAGATAATCGTGGGACAGACGGACAGACATCGTGAAATCAATAAGTGTCTTCGCAAGCTTCGCCACTTAATATGTTGCTATTTTACGGTGGTATTCTGTAAGAGTGGAGCTTGCAGTTCACGTCCTTAACCATTAGGTTGGTGCCGCGTAAAATTATAAATAAAATGTATTATTATATTGAATAAACCTAGCAAGCTAACAGCATAGCAAAGTTGCGAAGCAATCAGCTTTGTAGCGGTTTCTAACGGTTGCCGTTGAGCAATCAGTTTCAAAATAGGAGTTTTAGATGCCAGGGTGATCAGTAATCGATTGCTGAAAACAGAATTTGAAAATTTGAAACCGTTCTCGAGATAATCGTGGGACAGACGGACAGACGGACAGACGGACAGACGGACAGACGGACAGACGGACAGACGGACAGACGGACAGATGGACAGACGGACAGACGGACAGACATCGTGAAATCAATAAGTGTCTTCGCAAGCTTCGCCACTTATCATTGTATTATTAATCTCGGAAAATTTCAAAGTAGGCACTTCATTTCCAGCAGTCAAACAATCACTACATTAATGCTCCTGGCTTTATTAACGCAATAAAAGTGCTAAAAATCTGGGGACTTTTTGAGGGCAAAATTAAATATTCCAAAAGCGTACCCTTCTTACCCTTCGTCAAGACGAAGATTTGTTAAATCTGGAGGATTATCGTTTCTGCCTCATTTATTACACGATCTCCCATCTTATTTCCTTAGTGTTGGATATTTAAAGTTCATTACTCGAGAAAATGAATTTTATCGTGTTTCATATCTGTCATTTATATATTTATTTATGTTAAGGCACATACAGGAATGAAATAATGTTAATAGTAGAATGCATCTGTATTCTTTGTGTTTTCAAGGCAAGAGTGAAGACTTATATTGTTTGTTAAGGCTAAGGTGTTATTATTATTCTTACATTAGTTAGGAAAATGGTTGTTTGTGCCCATGGGCTGCAGTAGCCGCTAGATAAACTGTTTAGTAATTTGTTTAGTTGATACCAGTGGCGTAGCGTGCCTTCGAGGGGCCCTGTATCAAAATTTGTTGGGGGGCCCCAATGAAGAGTAAAGATTTCATAAAAGGAACAAAAACGCTTGCATTGAATTCAAATTATTATATATTGATTTTAAGTTATTCATCATCATCGTTACAGCCCTTCATAAGTCCAAGGAATGAAAAAACGAATAAAGGAATAAAAAACATATACATAAAAATGGTCTTCAGTTCTCTATGTACACATAAATTATCGTCAATTATCACGACAACGGCAAAAGTACTAATTCCACTAGTTCATCATCATCATCATCATCATAACAGCCCTTCATAAGTCCATTAAAGAGCATAGGCCTCACCCAAGGAATGCCACAAAGCACGGTCCTGAACCACCTGCATCCATCGACTTCCTGCATGTCTTACCAGGTCGTCACTCCATATAGTGGGGGGACGCCCTACACTTCATCCGCCGGTACGAGGCCGCCACTCGAGAACCTTTTTCCCTATCGGTTGCCGGTTCTTCGAGCTATATGTCCGGCCCATGGCCACTTCAGCTTACTAATTCGTTGGGCCATGTCGGTGACTCTGGTTCTACTGCGCATATCCTCATTTCTAAGTTTATCACGCAGAGAAACTCCGAGCATAGCCCTCTCCATAGCTCGCTGAGCAACCTTGAGCTTCCTCATCCGGCCAGCAGTGAAGGACCACGTCTCAGTTCCGTATGTCATCACTGGCAACACGCACTGGTTGCACAATTTCGTTTTCAAGTTTTGAGGTATACCTGACTAGAAGATGTGCCGTTATTTCCCGAACGCTACCCAGTCGAGTCGAATCCCTCGATTGACCTCTCGGTCGAAGTTGGACTTACTTAGTCGGACTATTTGTCCCAGGTAAACATAAACGTCAACAACTTCGAGCTTAGAGCTACCAACAACTACCGACATAGGTGTGACATGGACATTAAACATGATCTTTGTTTTGTCCATGTTCATCTTAAGACCTATCCGTTGGGAAAAACTATTGAGGTCATTAAGCATAGTGCTTAGGTCCTCCAGCGATTCTGCCATAAGGACTATATCGTCGGCAAATCGAAGGTGAGTGATGTACTCGCCATTGATGTTAACACCGTATCCTTACCAGTCCAGAAGCTTGAAAACGTCTTCCAATGCAGCGGTGAAGAGTATCGGGGATATAACGTCACCCTGTCTTGCACCTCTCTGCAATTGGATAGGTTTCGTACTCTGGTTCTGTACTCGGATAGCCATCGTAGCCCTACTGTACAAGCACTTCAGCACTTCGATATACCGACAGTCAACTTGGCATCGCTGAAGGGACTGCAGCACCGCCCGAATTTCGACGTAATTTTGATTGAAAGTCTTTGGGCTTTCTCATAGTCCACATACGCCAGAAATAGTGGTAAATTGTACTCCTCGGACTTCTGTACAATTTGCCGAAGGGTATGTATGTGGTATATGGTGCTAAAGCCTTTTTGGAAACCGGCTTGTTCGGGAGTAATGACTCTCGAAAACAGCATGTAGACGCGGCTCAAAAGGGAACTCGGTCTGTAGTTCTTCAAGAGAGCGTTGTCACCTTTCCGGAGTAGTGCCACCATGGAGGACGGAATTAAAGAGCTTCTGAAGGACATCAAGTATCGGTTTTCCACCCGCTTTCAGAAGCTCCACTGTAATTCCATCCAGCCTGGGATCTTGCCGTTTTTAAGATGCTGGAGAGCCATTCTAATCTCGCTCAGACTGACGTCAGAGATATCATCGGAATAGTGTCGGATAAGACTCGCTCTTGGATCGTTACTCACACTTACGTGTGGCTCCAACGATGATGTGTACAGCTGCCAATAGAACCTCTCAATCTCACTCAAAACCTCAGGTGTCCCGGAAACGACGCTGCCATACTCGGTCTTCAGCTTCGACAGTTGGCTCTTTCTGGCAGACAGATCTCTTGCAAAGACTTGGGAGCCCTGGTTCTGCTCGATCTTTTCTTTAATACGAGCAGAATTAAAGTTGCACAAGTCCCGCCGCATGCATTTGGAGATCTGTATGTTCAGTTGCCTGTACGCTGTCAAATCTACTGAAGACTGCAGCTATATACCCCGTCTAAAAGCCATTGAGATTAGAGTGTGATCGGAGACTTTTTGTTTCTTCTGCGGCGGGTCTTGCAAAACTTAGCTCAGACCGCATGGACAGTTTCCACGAGCTTGTCATTCATATCGTCCATTGTATTGCAATCTTCTAGGCACTGAAAACGGTTTCGTAGCTCGAGCTGAAAGGTTTCTGGACTTTGGATTAGAGCACGAGAAGGACGGAGCGTTGACTTCATTAGACGTGACTTCTCCAACTTAACGTTTAGGTTCAGTGTGCCTCTCACCATTCGGTGATCGCTGCCGGTTTTCACCCTCGCGATCACTGAGACATCACTGAATAGTTGTCGTCTGGTCGTCATAATAAAGTTAATCTCATTTTTTGTCGAACCGTCGTGGCTCGACCAGGTCCACTTCCTGTGGGGCCGCTTCTGGAAGAAAGAGTTCATCATAAAGAGTCCTTCTTTCTCCATGAAGTTCGCCAGCTGCTGGCCCTTTGGGTTCCGTTGCCCTATTCCGAATTTCCCTACTTTCAGCTCACCGTTCTCTCTTGTGCCTAGTTTTGCGTTGAAGTCTCCCATTAACACCGTATAGTGGGTTTTGGAGGAATGCATTGTTCTAGAGATATCCTCATACATTTCTTCCACCTCCTCATCGGCGTGTACCGAGGTTGATGCGTAAACCTGTATAACCTTCAGCGATTACCGTTCGGTGATTCTGAGTATAAGGTCCGCAACCCTCGTCGACACACTCCCAATCTTTACAACGTTGTTAACGAGAGACTTGTGGACGATAAATCCGACACCTCCTTGGGACAGATGGTCGCCCTCCTGGTGATAGAACAAATTGCCGGATTCGAGGATTACCGTGACCTCCCCCTCTCTTCAGACTTCGGATAATCCTATGACATTCCAGTGCAACTTGTCTATCTCTTCTTCTAGCTCCAGGACCTTCTCGTCAGTCCTCAGGGTGCGTGCGTTATAAGTTGCCATGTCGAGTCGTCGTAGGTGGCAACAGAACCTCCACCGGAGACTCTTAGCACCCCCTGCCTCGCTGTTACCATGGTCGCCACCTTAGCCAGGAATAGCGGGGCTGCCGGGGACTGGGGGCCATCTCTTCGTTACTTTCATGGGGGAACATATTGCCATAGTTGCCACGCTTGGCGAGCGGGTTGGCAAGCGCAGTTTTTTTATTGTTGTTTTGCTGTTATCAGAAAGATGCTGCTGCCCATCCTCTGCCTCAGTTTCCGTCTGTCGCCTTTTACGACACCCACGGGAAGATATGGGGTTGTGAGTATTCTTACCCGCCACTACACGGGCTTATGAGTTATTACTTACAATAAATACTCCTAGGAACTAAGCTAGCCAAACAATTTAATTTTCGTGCCTTTTGTTCGGCGAACATAGCTGAAGACGATTTCAGTTTTACTAAATTCTTTACTTCTTTAGAGAATAGTGATAGCCTTTCCTGTCCCATTAGAAGTCCTTGGAGTTTTTGCTTACACACGTTGGGGGCCCCTGTAGCCCGGGGGCCCCGTATCATTGATACGGCTGATACGGCGGTAGCTACGCCCCTGGTTGATACTATTCTAAAAAAACTATTACATTGAGCTTTGTTCGTTTCTCTAAAAGAAACATTTTATAAATAGGAAATTATAAATATTACCTAAGTATTACTTTTGTTATTTATCCCGGTATAATTTCTTTTTACATATGCCTTATATTAAAAAGAAATAAAATAAAACAAAATTGGTATCTTAATTTTTAATAACAAAAAATCTTTATTTTTATTAATTATAAATTAAAATTTCGTTTTCCAAACGTCTTTTTAATGTACTTTTGTTTCAAAATAAATGCTCTAAAGGAACAAATACGACGAAAACAACTCCGCGGGTATTCTCTTTTATGTCATTTTTAGGGGAGTTTTCGGTCGATTTTTTTTTATGAAAATTAAAACAAATAACAAAAACACGGATCCACTGGTAGCTGGAACATGCGAATTTTGATGGTGAATGCTAGGCTTACAAATTCTGGAACTCATCAGTGAAACAAACCCGAGCAGACCAGCCCCCACAAGTTGAATGTTTGACCAGTGAGTTGGTTGATTGAGTTATATGTAAGTATAACATGTTTACCATCACCGTCATACCAAATACACCATATGCCTATCTCTTATACAAAAGCCACAATCAAGTACTTTGTGAAAAATATATTGAAAATTAAAAAGTAACTAATGAGTGATATTATCAGGCATGGCATATTTATCGTTACGGACGAAAGTCACTACATCTTTCAATAAATTCAGACAAATTTATGGAGATAATTTTACTTTGCTCTTTATAGTATTATAATTTGGACGCAAAGTTTAAGAGATGATTAAAAATTAAGATAATTTTACACTAGGCTTGAAGAACGACGCATATTCCTAATCAACCGATGAGAAACGAGAGAAACCATCAGTGAATGCCGATGTGTGAGGTGTTATATCATATGAGCGTTAACGAGGTATCCACGTGCCATTACATTTATCACGTATCGGTGGTGAAGGAAAACAACTTTCACCACTTTCCACTTTTGTACCCTACTTTATTTATACTAGGCATGATAGGCTATTATAAACTAGAAATAAGAAGGGAAGTTGCTCTCGCCACTTACTTACTAAAAGTGATCCGTGGTAAAATACATAACCCAGGTATTTTACAGATAGCTGAGCTGTGTGTCCCTAATGAGTACGTAGAAAGACGGCGGCGGCCGCCGCTCTTGATGGTACCGCAAGCGCGCACCAACTTGCTACAGCACGCGCCTTTGACGCGCGCGCTGCGTGCACTTAACGTGGTCTCACAACAGACTGATTTGTTCAGCTGTACTCTAAACGAATTCACAAAGGCCGCTTATTGTAAAATATCTTTAAGTTATGTATAATATACCTATATTATGTTTGTTCTAGTTTCTTAAATTGTAACTGCACTATTGTATTAGGTAATAACCTGTGATGATAGTTGTAAGTGGTAAAATAAATAAATAAATAAATAAAATAAACTTAGAAATTAAATAAAAATTTCGAAGACATAGGAAGTATCCCAGATGCATTGGGGCAACGAACACTTTCTTGCCCTATAACCCTCTCATTAGAATTAGAATTGGTATAAAAACAGTTAGAAACAGAAAGGTAGCGATCACCTCACTCTCAGGTATTATTATCAATCATGTGCTCTTAAGTATACCCTAATAATCCTTACTAACAATTTCTGCTTAGTAAACATTTTTAACTTTGATAGATAAGGCCTGTATATTTTCTAGGACTTTGTTGTGAAAACGTATACATGAACAAATTACTGACTCTTTTGAGTCGATTAACTGGTATAACTAACTTGTGCTTGTTCCTAGTATTTAAAGAATTTACATCACTAAATACAAATACATAGTAAATATACTGAAAGGCCATAGTTAATATATATATATATATATATATATATATATATATATATATATATTTCTTTAAATTTTCTGCAAGTGTAAATTGTACTTATTATTTATGACAATAAGTCAAAAATAATTACCATAATTTACTAATTTTTATGACAAACAACAATGTGAAAACACTTTTTTTTTTAATAATTTGTCAAACAACTGTCTTTTACTTTCGAAGGTTCTTGAAATCCGCTCTCATTTAGAAATATGGTGAAATCGAATCGCCACATATTTTGCTGCTATATATTTAATAAGACTTATCTTGTGCTCTATCCCTGCGAATATGTGCTCAAATTCCAAGCTTACAAAAACCCTGTCATTTTTTGTTATAAATTGTGAAATGAATTCTGAGAGGGTAATATATAATAACACACGAAAATCACTGCCTTTGATTTTCAATTGGAATATTTGGTAGTTACAAATTTCAATATGTTTAGTCATTCAAAAACTAATTATAGCCGAAATGAAAGGATGAAATATTGCGAAAAATGGTCCATGTTCATAGTTTCAATAATTCAGAAAATAAATTGAAATGAGATTTAATCATACTGGAAATGCGTGACTTATTAAATGAAATTTATCTATCGATTTTTACGAACACCTAACTTACTGTATTCACAAATAAATAAATGAATTTGAAAAAAAATTTGAATAAATACTACGAAGTAAATTTTTTACCTAGCAATCGGCTTCAATTCAAGGGCGTCATGAATACATTAATAACTGCAACGTGTAAAGTAGGGTGGCACAAGCTTTAGATTTCGAATTTGTATCCGCTTTATTTATTTTTTCAAAATTTTGTTTTTGTTCTTAACTATAATAGTTCATTCAAAAGAATGAGAAAAATAACAATGCCATAAACTTTAATTACGCCATGTAGCAACGTCGTAAGATAATTCAGTAACCCATATTATCCCATGGGTTTCGTAAGAGGCGGCAGAGGGAATTGAATCAGTAGAATGGGCAGCAGCAACTTCCTGATAACAACTCAAAATAATAATAACCGGTCAAATGCGAGTCGGACTCGCGAATGAAGGGTTCCGTACAATTTAGCTTAGTGATAGATCCCGTTGGTTACCATTTGTGTACGGTACCCTAAAAACAATTACAAGACACAATAAGCTCATTCTGCGTAGATCGGTCCAAAATTTATAACTCACAGCTGCAGATACTGCGGGTTAACTATGAAATTTAGAGTTAAAAAGAAATGAAATTTAACGCGATAAAATCCTCAAAAGTAATTTTATTGAATGTGTAGTGACACTTCGCCAAATTAAGGATAAGGGATAACTCTTTACGCGAATGTGGTCTTGATGAACGTGCCACCAATCACATATTTTTCGAATGTCCTCAACTCAAGTTCTCCTTGTGTGATATCCTTCCCCAAAACATCCCTCGTCCTACTAATTCTACCTGTCTGCTGTCTCTTATATTCTCCTCATTTGTTCATATTTTATATGATTTTATTAATACTAATAGTATTATAAGATAATACTAATCATTGTTGGTGGCAGAATTATAAATGTTTGTGTGGTCTTTTGTTGTAGACTGGAAGCCAATCACAAAAAAGAAATTAAACAAAATAGATTTATTTACCTTTTTGTCACTCCCATGACTGACTTGACATTGGCAGAATTCTTTTAAGAGAAGCCAAAATGTAAAGAAAAAGAAGAATAATGTGTAATGAATGTGTAGTGTTTGCATAAATATAAGAAGGTATTATATATAACATGTGTGTAATTCATCACCATCATTAGAACCCACTACAAGTCTACAGCTGATCATGGACCTCACCTAAGGAATGCCACTATACACGATCCTGGAGCTACCTGCATTAATCGAATTCCTGCATCTCTTAGTCACTCCATTTATAGGAGGAATACCCTAAACTTTGCTTACTAGTAGCCAGGCAGCCTCGTGCCACTCGAGAACCTTTCTTCGCCATTGGTTATCGGTTCGTCAAACTACGAGTATGTGGCCGGCCCACTTCAGCTCACTGATCCGTAGCGCTTTGCCGAGATTTCTGGTTCTACTGCGAATATCCTCATTTCTGAGGCATTGCTCGGAGTTTCTCTGCGTGAAAGACTTAGAAATGGGATAAGTTAGAAAAAATAAAATTTAATTAAAAATCTGACATTTTGCTACAATATTAAACGACCGCATTTTATTTATAACAAAAACAAAGTGCATAAACTACACTCGTAGTATAAATGCAGTATATTATCATTCTCTCGACCTCAAAACAGCGTTCGTAAGTTGTAACATTTTAACGATTTTACGCAATATAAGGCTGAAATATCTAGTTTTATGCGTTTATTTCGGTCTTTTGTATTTCGATACCGTTGTTCACTTTCACGTGAATAATTTAACGGCAGACACTTAAATGTTGTAGAGAATTTCTCACACATTTTTATAAATATAATTTTTCTTTGTTTGCTGATTAAGAAATTTATTTCACATAAGAATAAATCAAAATAATAGAATATATAAAAAATAAATAAAAGAATAATAAAAGCGCTGGGTTCGAGTCTCGACGGCACCAATGAAATTGTTAATTGTAGTTTTAAGTGCCGAATCACCACGTGCTCGGCGGTGAGGGAAAACATCGTGAAAAAGCCTATATGTCTAAGAAATAAGAAAAAAAATATTTTAAGGACATGTAAAGTGCGCCAACATGCATTGGGGCAGCGCGGTGAACATTTCCTTGCCATAAACCGCTCACAGAAAGGCCTGTACCCAGCAGTGGGACGTACATAGGCTTTTACTTTTAACATTAAGAATAAAACACTTACAATAAAAATACAGGATACGAAGAATTTACAATGGACGTTCGCATCCCTTTTATTACTATGTTTATTTAAATTCATTGAGTCAGTCTACATTTAATTAACTTAAAAAATTATAGTTAATACAATTATTCTTATATCGAAAAATATTAGTTATTACTGGAATTTACATCCTAGTTTTAAAACTAAGTCTATTTTCCCTATTTACTGGCTTTTTTATGAAAAACCGCAATGACTGGCAACATCGTCTTAGTAAAAGACGCCAATTCACCCCCTCTTATTTGGCTAATAGGCAGAGTGATCGCCGTCTGACCAGGATATGACGGTCGCACCAGAGTATCATACGTTATCACCACAAAGAGAACAATTATTCGAGCTTATAATAACATCTACCCTCTTCCAGTATCCTCTACGTCATTTTGAAGCCTTCCTGTTTTAACCCGGGGAATGTGTTACTAACGTCAAATCGAATTATTCTCCCCGGCTCGTGTCGCCGTGCAGCGAACCTCAAACTGGTTCGAAGAGCGCTCCGCGGCCCCGCTAACATTGCTGTTACAACACAGTGCTACAACCATCACCGGTTACAGCGGAGCCACGTTGAACATTTAAACTCAGTTTCATCTCTTTAAGCTGTGCCCACTGCGCCACAGTCTCGAAATTACTCGACCGCGAAAGCACATAAATCGTCTTTCTCTTGTATCAATAGTACCCAATTAGTTATAGTCTATAAATCGAAGTTATTAATGTATTTCAAAATACCATCAGCTAAAGTTGAGCTTGATACTCAGCATTTACAGTAGATGAGAATACCGCAAACCTTTATATTATTTATAAATTCTTCAAAGTTTACTCAAAAAGCACCACATTGTTCATTGAATAGACTTGTGTGTGATAAATATTTGAAGTGCATATTCATCCATCCGTCTATTAAAGCCTATTTGCCATAGTTGCCATACTTGGCAAGGGGATTCGTAAACGGAATTTTTTATCGTTTTGATTTGTTATCCTTTTGATGCTGCTCCCCATCTCCTGTTTAATTTTCCCTCTGTCCCCACTTACGACACCCTCGGAACGATATGTTCTAATAGTAAGAGTAAGGGCGTTGTAAGGATATCCTTACAACGCCCTTACTCGGTTAACTGCATTTGAATGGTAAAAAAAACCTTTGTTACATTTTTAACAGCGTTTTTTTTTTTTTTTTTTTTTTTTATAGGAGAGGGGGGCAAACGAGCATGCGGCTCACCTGATGGGTAAGTGACTACCGCCGCCCATGAACAACTGCAACACCAGGGAGGGCATTGCAGATGCGTTGCCGGCCTTTTAAAAAGGAGTAAGCTCTTTTCTTGAAGGTCCCTAAGTCGTATCGGTCCGGAAAAATCGCTGATGGTAATCGATTCCACAAGGAAGTCGTGCGAGGAAGAAAACATCTTCTAAATCGCACAGTGGTGGACCGCCAATCATCCAGATGGTGTGGATGGTATCGGGAGTTCTGCCGCGATGTGCGTTCGTGAAATTTGGCGGCTGGGATTAATCCGAACAATTCCTCAGAGCACTCCCCATGGTAGATGCGAAAGAAAATGCAAAGAGATGCAACATCTCTTCGCAGCGCCAATGAGTCGAGCCGATCGGAAAGAACTCGGTCGTCGACGATTCGAGCCGCTCTGCGCTGGATGCGGTCAAGTGGAAGGAGCTGGCACTGGGGAGCCCCTGCCCAGAGATGGGAACAGTATTCCATGTGAGGCCGAACCTGCGCCTTGTAAAGTTGCAGGCGGTGTGCCGGCATGAAATACTGTCCCGCTCTGCTGAGCACGCCAAGCTTTTTAGAGGCCAATTTGGCCTTCTCTTCCAAATGACCACGAAACTGCACGTCACTCGATATGTCGACGCCGAGGATTCCGATACTGGCTGAGGCAACCAGGGGAGTGCCTTGAAACTGAGGAGATACGACAAAGGGGTTCTTTTTAGCGGTAAACGCGCAAACTTGTGTCTTCTGAGGATTGAACTGGACTAGATTTAGTCGCCCCCAGTTCGAGACTTTGTCCAGCAAAGACTCGACTTCAGACACAAGTTTGTTCCGGTACTCGGAGACGTTTTCCCGAGAAATATTAGCACGGCCGGTGTATAGAGCATCACCAGTGCTGTCATCCGCATAGCAATGAATGTTACTAGTTAGCAACATATCATTGATATGCAGAAGAAACAGCGTTGGTGATAGCACACAGCCTTGTGGAACACCAGCGTTAATAGGCTTGTAGTCAGAACATGCACCGTCTACAACAACCTTGATGCTCCGATCTGCAAGGAAGCTGGTGATCCAATTGCATAATTTCTCGGGAAGCCCATAGGAAGGGAGCTTCGAAAGAAGCGCTTTGTGCCAAACCCGATCAAAGGCCTTCGCAATGTCCAGACTAACGGCCAACGCCTCCCCCTTGGACTCTACTGCCTCCGCCCATCTATGGGTCAGGTAGACCAGAAGATCACCAGCTGATCGACTCCGACGAAAACCGTATTGGCGGTCACTAATCAGCTGGTGATCCTCAAGGTACCGGATGAGCTGGCAGTTGATAATGGATTCCATTATTTTGGAGAACAAGGAGGTGATCGCGATAGGCCTATAGTTGGACGGGTCTGAGCAGTCGCCTTTTTTAGGGATCGGGTGGACAAAAGCTGTCTTCCATGAATTCGGGACTACGCCTTGGGAGTAGGAGTACCGGAAAAGACGCGTTAGGACCGGTGCCAACTCCGGAGCACATGTCCTCAGCACAATTGGGGGGATTCCGTCAGGCCCACTCGACTTCTGGATGTCCAGGGAGAGAAGTGCTTTGCGAACCGAGCGCTGTGAGAACAGCACGTCCGGCATAGAGCACTCACACCGCGGGATGGTCGGCGTTGTTTTCCCCCCGTCATCAAGAGTCGAGTTGGACGCAAAAAGGGAGCCTAAAAGGTCGGCTTTGTCTTTTGCGTCATGGGCCAGTGAGTCGTCCTCCCTGTGCAGAGATGGTAGTGATGGCTTACAGAAATTCCCTTGGACAGCCTTGGCGAGAGACCAGAATGCACGGGTTCCCGAAGGAAGGCGAACTAGTTTCTCGCCAATTCTGCCTATGTGCTCTGACTTTGCCTTGACAATAACTCTTTTGAAGGACCTGGAGGCGAAGTTATACTTCTTTTTAAGTGTGCTGGTGTTTACATCCCGAGTCGCCGAAGCCGCAGCCCAGGCTTGATAACACTCCTGCTTACTGCGTAATGCAGTTTTACAGGAGCGACCAAACCAAGGCTGAGATCTGCCTCCGATGGGTACCACAGATGATGGAATAAATAGTTCCATTCCCTGTAGCACCACATCAGTGACAGAGTCAGCAACAGCGCTGGGATCATCAGGCGAGAAGCAAACCCGCCCCCATGGGTAGGATGCAAAGAAAGACCGCATTCCGTCCCAATCCGCCGACCTGTAATGCCAAACACGGCGGCAACCTGCAGAACGCAACCGCGAAGGGAGCGTGAGTGGCACCATAGAGTCTCACACAAGTCACAATAAATTGAATCCGAATTGTCCGAATATGTCCGTTGCACTAGCAAAACGATAACAAATTAAGATTTTTATTCATTTTTATTGCAGTAAAAACGGTATGCACTAGTCAGGTTGCAATATACGATCACATTCCATGCTGCAGACACTCCTATATTTGCGATATTTAAAAAAAAACTAGGTGTCACGATTCAGTATGCCCTTACTATTAACTTCCTATTTGGTAACCCTTGTGATTCCGTTGTAGTCTTATAACTAGAGAAAAGAATAACTGGTTTCTTCCAGTTAATATTACACAAATCAAAGAGATTTTAATATATATTCTATAGAGTGGGCATTACGAATATATGCTTTGAGCTCGCGCGTGTGTGACGCCTTCTAACTAAGCATAGCAAAACTACGCAGACTTTATTGGGATAACATTTTAGCTGTTTTCCAGTAGGCGATGCTAATAAATATAAGGTAAAACAAGGAATGTTACCGTTTCGATAATGTTGTTGAAGGTGACTAAGCTGGAAATGATTTACGATATAATAATAGAGAATATGAATGATTGTCTTATTGTATAAATCTATTTATTACGACTCCCATTACACCAAAATAATCATAGTAAACTTTTCACGTCATTTTAGTTTCATGGAATAAAATATTTAATTTCCAATAACCCAGAATCAATTAAAGCAGCAATCATATTAGAGGCATCTTGGATGACGTCACTCGGCCCATTAGACGCTATAATAATAGCATGTTATGATTGATCGGTCGGTATCGAAAGCACATCAAGGAACGTCAAATCTAATAAGAGAGCACCTCCATGTTTTTGAAATTCGTCCCTTTTACAAAAATACACTATAAACCTAACATATTTTAGGAAATCATTGAACATAGAAGTCGTAACAATATTTTAGAACAAAAGTAATAGATGACCATTTTGTTGCTGATATCTGGTCTATAAGATCGATGGATGTTCTTTATAAAATTAACATGATCGAATTTACAATAAACCTGATAATAAGTGAAAACAACATACATGCAAACAGATGTTGGTCACCTGTAACCAACTTGTAATAAAGGAGACAACAGATTATGTTGTCTTTACTGAGGAACTAAGATTTAATGTTTCGCAACCTGTAAATCCTGGCTCTCTGTACCTTTCAAACCAGAACAGATCAATCCACGCACAGCTACTTGGCAGGAGAAAGAGGTAAGAGGATGTTACATGTCAAAAACGACTTTAAAGCAGTCCAGTAAAGAAGTTCTACTACCAGGTGCACACACACACACACACCGGGTGCACATAAACGCGCTGCAGGAGTATTGCTAGAAAAACAGGTAGCAGCTCTAAAGATTTTAAAGGTTACCTCACATTCTGTGATGATAATCATTTTACTAACCAAAGCGCAATTATAGTAAATGCAATACATCACTTTTAGCGATTAAAATAGGTAATAGGGTAGTGCCCACAGAAAAATAATACTCTCGACTGAGAGGTGTAGATTTAATAACCATACGAACTAATTGAAAGATAACTTTCTAAAAATTTACTGATCGAGAACTTATTTTAACCATTAGTAATTTTATTTAACTATTATGTAAATAAATTAAACTTGCACCGACTTATATCGCGCATAGAATTTCACCTTCGCCTGAGGTAGGCAGGGCCGCGTCATTACCTACGCGAAATTGGAGGTCCCTACTTTACTGCTACCCATTTTTTACATCACGCATAATGCAGCGGAAATCGCCAATTCCATTACGCGGCTATGCTGCCATAAAAAAAAAACATGCCTTCACAGCCCAGCGGTGGCTCCAGCCACTCCAGTCGCCCACCATAATTGGTATGATTCTTTACAAATTTCGATATACACTAATGACGTATAGAAACTACACATATCATACATAGTCGTGTACTAACGTCTATAAGTACAGCAATATACAAAATAACGAAACGAACTGATAAGCCACTCTATTTGAGCTTTACTTTATGTTAAATCATAAAAACTTTACGGGTCTTAGAAACGCTATATCAAGAGCCAGTATGTGAAAACTATGTATGAAGTAGTATTTTTATTGGAAAATTTGAAATTCCACGTATAACTTTGTAGATAAAATTAATGTTATTATTTGTTATAAAAAAAAATAATGAATATAACCGCAACATTCACATCCGGATTTCCTACAGGGTCAAATTTTAGCGACGGTAGGCTGTTAATAGTTTTTCGGAGCAATTTTAAAATTATCATCGTAATGTACCAGAGATTAAAAGTATGCCTAAAGGTGCGAGGATGCAGCTTACTAAAGCATTGTCATGATTTATTCAAAATTGTTTCACTAATAGTGAAAAGAGTTGGCAAAAATTATTTACTTTCGTGTATTCCCACTTTCATTTTGATAAATCAATAAATAAATCAAATACGTCTCAACTAAAAAAGACATATTTTTCAAAATCTAAATTACCCAATTAATAGTTATTTATCTCGGCCACGTCCTAAATTTGATTTAAAAAAGTAGTTGAACCAAAAGTAATGGATAACTCAGAAATGCATCCCATATTTTACTTGTAGGCGACATCCTGGCTCCTCGAAAAACTTCACGCTGAGCAAGTATTGCAAGACAACAAGCTACGGATCTCGCGCGTCTTGAAGCGAGCTTCTATTAAAACATAATTCAAGCCGCCGAAGAAGACTAGTAAATTTTTACCATCCGTCAAGTATCATATCCCTCTACAAGATGCAGAAGTGTACAATCTGGATTGTGAATGTGGTCTCTCTGACATAGGAAAAACAAAAAAATCTATAAAAAAAAAGAAGATATAGCTGACTTTAAGCACCGACGTTCCGTTAAGTCCGCAGTGTGTGAACATGTTCAAGAAAGTCCTCACCATTACATTAGTTTTCATAGACCACAAATCCTCGTAAAAGAACACCGATTCCTACCAACAATGTTTCGCGAGGTTATTGAAATTAAAAAAACATCCTAATTTCAATAGAGAAGATGGATGGGTGCTGCCATCTGCTTGGGATCCTATAATTAACCTTCAATATACATGCAGTGTGGAGCGGCGCTAATAATACAAGATTTCAAATTAAAGTTTAAATTTCAAAACAGACCGCGCAGGCGCAATGCGCTTAAATCAACTGCGCATGCGCAAATCTACTATCTCCCACACATGCGCGAAGACGTAGAGTAGTGCACATTTTTTGTTTGGAATGGCTTCTCTAGTACGTAGTACATATAATTCAATGATTTGAACTGATTAAAAGAGTCGTAATTAAAGTTTTATTCCTAAATTTCAGATCTCTAAGGAGCGCACCGTGAAACTGTCGACACTGACAGCGGCGCGCGTGACGCGGCTCCCGAGAGTGGGGCGGCCGAGCGAGCGCGCCTGGCACATGGCGGAGGCGCACACCGTGATCAAGCCGCAGCTGCAGGCGCTTGACAGCGGCTCCATACCGCTCTGGGTCATCATCCTCGACGCGATCGTCGGCGCACTCGTGTTGCACCTGCTCATCTTAGCGCTGTAAAAGGTAGGTATTTTATTGCGACCGTCATCGATCATTTGTGCTAGTTGAGTACCGTAAATGTATTTGTAGTAATAAATAAAATAACCTTAAAGACTTATTTAACCTCAGACAGGAACGGTTTGATATTACATGAACCATCCTTGGTTCAAGTATGTAGAAATACAATATAACCTGCCCAGCAAGCCCGTTCTAGAAGCTACTAGAGCTGACCCGGGCTTTGTGCAATAAGGATGTGTTTCGCTTTCGCATAGTATTGTACACGTGCATCGGCGAACATCCCTGACGCGTTATCATCTGTCAGCTGTCGGGACAGCTCCATCAGCACCCTGAATGCGTTATAATACTGTACATGCAGGTCATTATTCAGTTTCCACGTGTAATCAACCAACAGACTGCTCACGTAGAAAGAGATGCAGTATGCTCTGAAAAGTAGTGTGTTTGACTGGCACGGAACAACGAGCGAACCTGCGTTCTTTTTTTTGAGAGAATACCCCTCCTGCCACAGTCCGCCAACACTCATCTGGAGTAGGGTTAGCAAGCGCACTTAGGGCAACTTCCACGGGCCAGTCAAGAGTGTGTTTCTTTGTACAACGTAAGTGACAAAGCCGCTGCTTTTCGATGGCAGAATTCAACAGACAAAAATGAAATAAGAGATAAGCTGAAGCACTTTCCTATATTACCTTAGTAATAATAACTAAAATAATAAATATCTGTTGTTGCCAAGCGTGCGAACTACGGTAAGCTAAGGCCTATGCCTATGTGAAAACAATGAAAGAGGCCTTCGTTTAGCAGCGGACTTTTGATAGGGGATAATGTGGTGGATGGTTAAAACTTAACGCACCACCACAAGCCATAAATTTAAATGTACCGGGTGTCCAATAGGAAAGTTCAATTTTGAAATTTGAATTATGTAGCAGCGGTTTGCGCAGTGTAGTGGAAAGAGGTCTCAAGCGACGCGCCAAGCGTGCTAGCTTAACAATTGCGATAGATCGTTGGACCGGAGCATAACTGCTTTTGTTGTCGAAGCTTACGTTAAGAGTGGTGGCTTGTTGAATCCTGCGCTTCGAAAATTTTGTTCTCAATATAATATTCGCCGATAAAAACGCCGCTCTTTTTGACCAAGACGAAGATGCAGATGTGGTACCCATCGGAGGAAGGTCTTAGCCTTGGTTTAGTCGCTACTGTAAAACTGCATTACGCAGTAAGCAGAAGTGTTATCAGGTCTGGGCTGAGGCTTTATAGCGGCTCGGAATGTAAACACCAGGCTGCTTAAAAAGAAGTATATAACTTCGCCTCCAGGTCCTTCAAAAGAGTAATTGCCAAGGCAAAGTATGAGCACATTGGCAGAATTGCCGAGAAATTAGTTCGCCTTCCTTCGGGAACCCATGCATTCTGGTCACTTGTCATGCTGTTCAAGGGAATTTCTGTATGCCATCACTTTCATCTCTGCACAGGAAGGATGACTCACTAGTCCACGCCGCAAAAGAGAAAGCCGACCCTTTAGGCTCGCTTGCTGCATCCAACTTGACTTTTGACGTCGGAGGGAACACACCGCCGACTATCCCGCAGTGTGAGTGCTCTATGTTTGATGTGCGATTCAGACAGTGCTCTGTAGGCAAAGCACTCCTCTCCCTGGATATATACAAGTCTAGTGGGCCTGACAGAATTCAGCCAATTGTGCTGAAGACGTGCGCTCCAGAGTTGGCACTGGTTCTAATGCGTCTTTCCTGTACTCCTACTCCCTAGGCGTTGTCTCAAATTCATAATAAACAGCTTTCTTGCCCCCGATTCCTAAAAATTGTAATGGCTCTGATCCGTCCAACTACAGGCCAATCGCCATCACCTCCTTGTACTCCAAAATAATAGAGTCCATTATTAACTGCCAGCTCGTGCAGTACCTTGAGGAGCACCAGATGATTGGTGACCGCCAGTACGGTTTCCATAGGGATCGCTAAGCTGGTGATCTTTTTATTTAACTAACACATAGATGGGCGCAGGCGATCGAGTCCAAGGGGAACGCATTGGCCATTAGTTTCGACGTAGCAAAGGCCTTTGATCAGGTCTGGCAGAAAGCGCTTCTTTTGAAGCTTCCTTCCTGAACCCAAACTTCATCAGTATTTGCAGTCTGTACTTGCCTTCGAAAATCTTTTAATTTCTAAGAAATTCTTATTTTGTACTGACTTCAAAATGGAGGACGTGCTTAATTCGACTGTATGTTTTTATATGTGTGTTATCTCATTACTTCGTTCCCCGAACATATTTCGATGATTTTTTTTTTATTTGAAAGCTAGTGCTTCTCATGTGTTTCGATATAAATTTATTAAGTTCTGACCAATACTTTTTGAGTTATCCTTAATAATAATTTTTAAGTCGGTTGTACAAAATTTTTACTTACTTATCGTCACGCACAATCCCTGACGGGGTAGCCAGAGAGAACAGATCGCCAAGTGTCACGATCCTTACATACATCTTTCGCTTCTTTCATTTTCATTATCTTCTTCATACATGCACGTCTAGGTATCCGAGTACTCTTGACCCTCCCTCTTCGAGCAATTTGCTCACATGGTCTTCGAAAGTTAGTCTCGGTCTACCTCGACACCTTTTAATATTAACTGTCGCGCTATATATTTTCTTCATCATTCGATCTTCACTCATTCTCTCAACGTGCCCAAACCATCGATCAATTTTTATCCCCTTATCAATTTTTGTGATAAGGTCATCTTTTAAACCTGTCATATTGCGAATCTCTTCGTTTCGCTTTCGGTCGGCCATGGTGACGCCACACATTTTACGAAGAGATCGCATATCCACTGCATTCAACTTGCTTTTATGCTTCTTCTGGCATACCCAGGTTTCGCTGCCATATAACAAAGTCGGTACCAACACTGCGTTATGTATTTCAAGGCGTGCACTCTTCACTACGCCTTGCCTTTTGACTAACGCAGTCAGGGCACCATTGACTTTGTTCCCGGCAGCGACACGCCTGTCCACATCTAAATCACATCTTCCATACCGGCTAAAAGCACTCCCCAAGTATACAATTTCATTTACCTGTTCTAGACATTCCTGATTTATCAATATTTCACACTTCGTTCTCTCTTCGTCCCTTTCAAATACAAAATTTTTAAATTTTAGGTATTTATTATCAGTTTTCCTCAAAATGTTTTTGTTCGCTAAGAACGTAGTTAAACATCACATGAATTGCAATTAACAATTTCAATGGCAGAGATCTCATCTGGGATGCTCGCATAATTTACGGGGAGAGCTTAGTACCAAAGCTGCTATTGTTTTAACAACTCTAGCAAAACACTTACTATCTTAATTACTATTTACTTGATAATATAACATTTTAATCGAATGTATTTTAATAATAATAATATTAATAAATAATAGGTTTTTCTAAACTTCATATTGATTTAATTAACTGTAAGCTGTGCTTCAATACACCGCAAACTTTACCATATTGTTCAGTAAGAATTTTATTATTACTCTTTCCTTATTAACGCACGACTCGTGCGTTTAAATTTAGGGAGGCTTTTACATGATTAAATTTTCAATAATAATATTAAATAAAGATATATTGGTAAATCCAATTGGGTATACCTTAAGCGCATTAAAAAAATTACGTATAACATGATTATACGGAATTATTAAAGTAGTTTAAATACATTTCGACAGCACTATCGGCTTCAACACCCTCGAAAACCATGAAAATGACACCCATGATGAAAAATTGATACCTATTGCAGCTGCCATCTTGGATTTACATTTCGACAGCACTATCGGCTTAACACTCTTGAAAACCATGAAAATGACACCCGAGATGAAAAAAATTGGTACCAACTTCAGCCGCCATCTTGGATTTACATTTCGACAGCACTATCGGATTCAACACCCTCGAAAACCAAGAAAATGACACCCAAGATTAAAAAACTTGATATCTATTGCAGCCGCCACCTTGGATTTACATTTCGACAGCACTATCGGCATCAGCACCCCCGAAAACCATGAAAATGACACGAATGATGAAAAAATTTATATCTATTGCAGCCGCCATCTTGGATTTACATTTCGATAGCACTATCGGCTTCAACACCCTCGAAAACCATGAAAATGACACCCATGATGAAAAAATTGGTACATACTTCAGCCGCCATCTTGGATTTACATTTCGACAGCACTATCGACTTCAACACCCTCGAAACCCATGAAAATGACACCCATGATGAAAAAATTGATACCCATTGCAGCCGCCACCTTGGATTTACTTTTCGACAACCGTATCGGCTTCAACTCTGTCTAAAACCATGAAAATGACACCCATGATGAAAAAATTGATACCTATTGCAGACGCCATCTTGGATTTACATTTCGACAGCACTATCGGTTTCAACACCTTCGAAAACCATGAAAATGAAACCCAAGATGAAAAAATTAATTTATTTTGCAGCCACCATCTTGGATTTACATTTTGACAGCACTACTGGCTTCAAAACCCTCGAAAACCATGAAAATGACACCCATGATGAATAAATTGGTACCTAATTCAGCCGCCATCTTGGATTTACATTTCGACAGCACTATCGGTTTCGATACCCTCGAAAAGCACGAAAATGTCACCCATGACAAAAAAAATTATACATACTACTTACTTTTAGTACGTACTACTATTATTTATTCTGTGCTTTTAAATATTGTAATAAAAAAATCTCTTATTATTATTATAATCAAGTTATTAAGAAATTTGGTTATTCGAATATTGTGTATTTGTACAGCGATCTTTTTGAGCCGCTGAAAACAACCGAAACAATGTCCACTCACGACGGCGACTGAAGCCGAACTAAACTTAATACAAAGGTACTCTGTGAACTAAACTACTCTGTGGCTGTAGATCCCCATTTACAGAAACAATTTATATACGAGGCAACCAAATCAACGAAAATTTCGCCATTTTGGAGCCGAAAAAAATTAATTATAGCTAAACAAAACAAAATTACACTGCCATTTACATTCAGTGGCTTTCCATATGATAGATGAAGAGATTAAAAAATAGATTGAGTTAAACAATTGATATTTTCAAAAGTTATAGTGTTTACAAGCCACAGGGACATGATAAATCCACACCATAAGCCACTAAAACCCTTTCTTTTATTTAAAAATAGCAATTAATCGATTTAAAAAAATTATTAATAAGTTCAACAATCATTTATCTTTCTAACAATGTGCTTTTTATATCATTTATATGTATAATATGATTGCTAGATACGATTTTATTCGATAAAATGTTGGAATTTTAATTTTTAGGCGATAGTAGAACATTACCTTGCGCTTTCGCTTAAGGTATGCAATATTTAACTAAAACTGCTTAGAGGATAAGCACCCGCCGCAAATTTCACAGTAGCGGGTTCGATCCCCGCCCGCACCAGTACAATTGCAATATTTAGTGCTAATAAACCATATGTTCGTCGGTGGTGAAAATCATGGTAATAAAACTCTGATGGTAAGTGGCTACTGCATACTACTATCCATGGACACCCGCAGCCAACTTCATTCAAACAACTTGGTAGAGCCATGCTGTAGCTATGTTAGTAGTATAGTTATAGCAAGAAAGGGTCGGCTCGACTGGGGAAGGATCACGCTCTCACAGAATATCAAAGTAAAATAGCAGCTTAACACTGCTGTGTTTCGTATATATGCTGTGTAGAGAACCGAAGATTCTTTTTACTGGAAATGAGGCATTCCATCTTAGTCCTCACGGGTGACAACGCATCTACATTTTGATTCGCAAACGAGGATAGAACAGATGTAGTTATCTACGGATCACAGGAACCACTTACCGTCAGATAGACTGTGTGCTCGTTTGTTACCCTATCCTATAAAAAAACAAGGCTACAGTTGCGTTGTCACCTTTGAGGACGAAGGTGGAAAGCGTCAGAACCTGTAACTACACTGGCTCTCTATACCCTTCGGACCACTGCTACCTGGCGGCAAGAAAATGTAAGAGAGTGGTACCCAGACGAACTCCTAAAAATGATTCCTGCCGAAAAATCCTATATCGCTGAGTGAATTCAGCTGTTCATTTAGCGAGCAGTAACGAATAGTCAATTAAGACCCATCTTAGAATACTCATTGATTTGTTTCTTGGGACGTTATGGATATGTATGAAAATTTATAAGGCGCTCCGAGAAGTTTGCAGTGATAGACCATATAGTCCCTAAGCTGCATCGAAAAGCGATGATAAACAAGATCAAGCTCTAGGTGGTACAACTTGTTTTTTGTGTCGGAGTCTGTCTGTTTTACGACGCGGATATGAGCTAATTATTTCTAAGATGTTTAGTATAATGTCTTGTCCAATTCCTTTCTTGTTTCGTTTGTGGGCCTGCTTGTTGGATCAATTGTTAGTTTGTAATTTGTACGGTTGACAGAATAACTGTAAGTTTTTATCCAAAATAATATCTTTCCAAGTCTTGGTAATTCAAAGTACGAATAAATTGCCACTAAAAGCAAAAGTACTAATTGTACGCAAACGAAGTAGCGGGTGCAGAGTTTTTCTTTTGTATTTCGTTTGTACAGAGATTTCTTTTAGATTTTTTATTATTTATACGAACACTGTGGCAAATTAAGATATTTGAAGTCGTAAATGTAAGTCTACGTAATACTGCGATAAAACATGTTTAGTGAAACTTTATGCGTTGTTAGCTTTATCGACAAAGTATTACAGCGCACATCACTCCGCCGTACGCTCCAACAAATTTAATGCGATTTATATATTTAAAACTAACACTTGAAAAATTATACATTATTATTGACTAGCTGTGCCCGTGATTTCGTTTGTTAGTAACTTATGTATAAAGAAAATTAAAAAAAAAACTTAACAAGAGGTTAAAATTACTTTAATTTATAAAAACTTTGAGTTAATTTATGAAAACATAAAGAGGGAACGACAATTAATTTGCCGTATAGCAGCGGCGTAGATGAATCCATCACTCCTCTACGTCCGGGGGTGTAGGCGACTGTGGCAAGTGCCTGAAAAATCTAATGGCTTTCCATATTTGGCCTATTACGTTCACATCAGATACAGACATTAATGCACAGACTGACTGCAAACAAACAGCAACGTCAAAGGTGCAAAATGTCTTGTATTGCGTCAATCTGTTTGTCAACGGATTAAATCAAATTACTCCCACAGCGGGAGAAGTCCATATCTTGGAGTAGACTTTTATAGGTTGATTATGACATAAAAGAAGAATAGATAATTCTTTTAACTTTTTAAATTAAAAAAACCTCCTAATTTCAATAGAGAAGATGGATGGGTGTTGCCATCTGCTTGGGATCCTAATTAACAAAATTAAATCTAAAACCAAGAATACCACTGCAAGACTTTAAGTTACTGTAAGCTTAGGCGCTTCGCACACGAGTCGTAAGCGTATTCGTATCGTAAGCCTATCGTTATGACGCAACACGTACGAGACCGCAATGTTCTACAAACGAATCGTTGCGTAGACGTATCGTTTTGTAAGATCTCAGTTGAAATCATGGTGTCCACGGTACCAGATGTGTTGGGTGAATTTACAGATTATCTAACTTTCTCTTTAGATGAAGAGAATTTTTTATTGTTTGATTATGGAAGATGGTAGAAAGCAATATTTATGACGATATTTCTGCCAAAGCTTTATCCATTTCATCTTTCCGTGAATATTCACTTATTGAATGATTATATAGAAAAGGGAAAGCTTTACCTAGTTTCACGAATTTAATCACTTTTTCAGTCCTATTCATACCTATTGAAATTAAAAGTCGGAAGAAGTTAAAAAAAATTAAATTCTGTTAAATTTTTAAAGAAATTAATGAACAGTAAATTTTTTACGCTTGCTTTTTTAAGCCAGTGCACTACGACTATCGTAATGACAGTAGACACCTCCTACGATTCGCTGCAGCATCGCTTCGTGTACGCGCTCGTATTGCTCTCGTCCTACTCGCGTATTACGATACGACGCCGTGTGCGAAGGGCCTTATTCTGCGTACATCGAACCAAAAATTAATATTCGAAAACCGAAGGTAGCTGGGCTAACTGTGACATCGAGACGTCAAACATCTCATTCTCCCGCGTGAGCATAGATTATTGTAAAGCACCCGATACGTCGGGAATTAAAATAAGTAAATTAATCGCAATAAAATCCTTAAAAATAGTTTTATTCAAGGGAGATCTCATGTCCGGCAAGATGTTTAGCTCGTAGAGCGGCCAACGCTGCTTGTGTTATTTCGGGGCTGTTCGACGCATAGCGTGGAAACTTTGGATCTTTGATAGCGCCATTTAGGCTTCGGTGCATTTCGTTTATGGCGCGACAACAGCGTCACTGTCCCACTCATGAAACTAAATCTACAGCTCTATCTTAATTTTACATTCCGATGGTAGTGTTGACGATAAAATTATCGATACTTTTACAGATTTAAGTCTGTCCGATATAAACGAAATTTCATACGCGATATTTAGAAAGGAAATTATAGGACTTGTATTAAATGTAGGTTATGATTTTTTTAAATTCTTTTAACAAATAACCATTTACATTACTTTGTAACAATATATTTAAAAAAAGTAACGTAAGATAATCACAGAGTTCTACTAATCCAGAGTATATGTATTAAATTTATAGATAAATATCGGTCCTCCGTAGCCCTGGAAATAAGTGCCCGCATAGCACGCATATGACCTAAGTTAGATGCTAACATAAACCAACGAAATTGTACATAGCATTTTTAAAATTTGATTTACCACGCACTCGGAGGTGAAGAACAACATCGTGAGCAAACCCTAATTTTAAAATTTTAAAGTAAATAAATGATTTAGTCAACGCGCAGTATAGCAACGCGATGAGTTATTATTAAAAAAAAAACAATTTAAATCTTTAATTTGTAAGGTCATTCTAGCTAAACATCACGTTTTTACGTTTAATATATTTTTAGAAATACATATTCAAGTTCACATGGATATATGGTTATTCCAGCTATGAGTAGTAATAAGATCAGCAGTACCTAGTTAGGAAAATATTTATCGACGGTATTATATTTGCACAGCGATATCTATGACACAAGTTACCTATTGCACTTTATTTAACAATAATTTAAAATTAAGAATTTTGTACAGCCGACTTCAATATAAGCGACTACAATATAGGTTATTTAAGAATAACTCAATAACCATTGGTCTGACCTTGATCAAATTCATATGGGACCACACGAGATCTATCAGCTTTCATATAAAAAAAGAATCATCGAAATCGGTTCGCCCAGTACAAAGTTATGAGGTAACACACATTAAAAAAAACATACACTGGAATTGAGTACCGTCTCCTTTTTGGAAGTCGGCAGAAAATGGTATTACGTTAATATTTGTGACAAAATACATTCTTTTTTGTAACGTATGTTTCTTTATTGATATACTTATACTATATTAATAAAAACCATTATTGTACATAATATAATTTAGATTAAATGAGGGCATCCACGACTTTTTCTGCCACCAGGGCGGCGCCACTTTACAGTGAGGTAAAATATTTGACAGATTTCATAACGGGGACGATAATTTCTTAGGAAAATGTAATCTTTAAGGTTTCTTTCTGTATTATTATTTTATATTAATGTTCAAAATATAATTTATTTTATTCAATTATTTTAAATATTCACAATACTAAAAACTATAAAAATAATAAAAAAAAACTAAAACTAGAAACTTAAATATCATATCATAAATCTAACTAAAAGCACATTTTTTAAAAGAAAGAGTTCTAAAGTGCAAAAAATTAAAAATCAAACCACTGACGCATTGTGTTGTGTATTAATATAATACTCTGGATAATGATAAACTATTATTAAACACTAATTTCTCAACTAAGTGACATTGCGTAGCCAAAAACTTTACCTCAGTAGTAACTAGCGACATCTGGTGAGTGGAAGATTATTAGCCCTCATTAAAATGCACTTGATGACTCAATGGCAACATTGAACGAAATCGTACCTACATTTCAATATAATAATCATAACTTTTGATATGAACCGATTTTAATAGAACTTAGTTTTAGATTTATTTATGTACGTTTAGAAACAAAATATATGTTCTATATTTATTTTTACATCATTTCCAATTTATAGCGCCCTACCAAAAGATGTGCTACGAGAAGTTGTTCGGATCAATTCCAGCTGAAAAATTTTATCACCCTGCAATGCAGCACGGCACTAAATTGCATCCGCACCAACTCGATGGTTAAGAATACAACATTGTGCTCCTTCTGGAAATTTCCAACCGCGCCACGAATGATACAACTTAGTACTTTAAGAACAGAGCCCAACCCCTTATTAGAAAACCGACAACATACCTACAATTCCTGTAGTGTTTCGGATGTTCATATTTTGCGGCCATAGTCTTTTGCGATCAGGTGAGCCGCATGCTCGTTTGCCCACTACATTCACTTTATAGTCTTAAAAAGACAGATAATTTTAATCCCCTTAAATAGCGTCAGTGAAGCTGTAACATAAGGCTGGCTGGTGCATTTACAGTAATGAATAAATAAATAAAATAGCATTTTAAATATAACAAACCGCGATTATATTATTACAAATCGAAGCTAGCAATATAGAAAATGGTAATAAATGTCAATGAAAATAGGGACAAATCACTATTTGAAGCAGAAACCTCTCTATTCGATTATTGAACCGTAACCTAGAACAAAGGTTGATCGGAGTCCAATATGTAAATAGGAGTCGAGTAGGCTACTCTAATTTTGTACTCCAAAATTTAATTTAACTACAAAACCAACTTTATATTTTGTGAACATAATTTGATAATAGTTGATAGACTTTATGACAAATTATTTGCAGTATTACCATTACACCATGCATCCACCATTGATTGCCATATATGGGGGATATTTGCCTTAGTTGTCAGGCTTGGCAAGCGGGTTGGCAACCGCAGATCTTTATTTTTAGTCGTTATTAGGAAGACGCTGCTGCCCATCTCCTGATTTGTTACCATCTGTCGCCTCTTACGTCACCCACGTTACGTTTTTTAATTTAATAAGATTACACAAATTGTACATCACCACTTACCCTCAGGTGGAATATTAGTTAAGCCCAACTTATAATACGTGGCGTACACTGAACCTTTCTTGTGGCACATAAATTAAAATTTAATTTATAAGTCACTTTACAAATCAATATAAATATTAAATATGTAAACATATTTCTTTCAGTACTGCTTTTAAAAGTATTTTCCATTATATTTTTTCACTTATTACCGCTTTCAAAAAAGAGGGCGTACTCAATTCGACGGTATTGTAATTTTCTATTTTTGTTACCTCAGAAGTTTTTCTGGGTGAGCCGATTTTAATGTTTCTTTTTTATTTGAAAGTTGGTGATTCTCATGTGGTCCCACATAAATTTAATTATGATCTGACGAGTATTTTTTGAGTTATTCTTAATAATGCGTATTTTATTTACTTTGAATATATTGATGATGTTCATTCTTTATTTATATTGAAGTCGGTTGTACAATTTTTTTTAATTTTACCACTAGTTCATTTGTTGAAACCATTTTTGAAAAGATAAGGATCATTAGTTTGAGGGCATGTTTTTTCACGTGCTTTTTGAAGTCAATCACAGTCACTTCTGGTCATACCTCTTATCAAATCTGCGTATTTTTGGAAAATAAATAAATCTCAGGGTGCAAGGTCAGGACTATGTATTTGCCTTTTGCCTAAAATAACTTTTCAAAAATGATTTGTCACCGTCTGGTGCAATAGGATGCGACTTCTTGGTCGTTTTACTCCTAACTATTTAAATGATACTGGGCAAACAAATGGTTTTGTACCCTCAGAATTAACCGTCTTTGTTCATCAAGTGGGATCGTGCAGACAATCACTATCATTTTTTTCCACGCTTCTTGCCTCTCTCGACTTTGTTGGTTTACTGTCGCCTTCGAACACCCACACAAGAGTTTTATACAATAAGGGTAACAAGTGCGCACACAGTCCACCTGATAGTAAGTGGTTGCTGTGGCCCATAGACATCTACATCTATTCTCGACTACGAATCAAAATGCAGATGCGTTGTCAGCTGTAAGGCCAAGATAGAATGCCTCCTTTACAGTAACAAGGGTCTTCGGATCTCTACACTCACCTTATGAAAATAACCTTATGAATGCTACTATTTTACGCTGGTATTTTGTGGGAGCGTGGTCCTTTCCCGGTCGAGCTGACCCATTCGTGCTACAATTATACAATTGTAGCACAAAACGAAACGGCTGTTGCTTTTCTTCCGGAATGTAACAATATAGCCATGTTTTTTGTTCTGTAACAATATTATAAATGACGGCACGTGCATCATTGCACGTGCGGCGGTTTCGGTGTAGCTAGACAGAATTCTTGTAAACAACACGTGTACCACACACCTGCGCCATTGAACCTGCGGTGGCGCCCGTTTTGTTTGTATTAAATAAATAGAGCGGCCGCCGTTAAGACAGCCTTGGCCCTAGCGTGGAACGATGTGCTTGTCGTATTTCATTACTAGCTTATCCTTGACTCATTCGATAATTAATTCTTGCAAACGAATTATACATTATTCCTAACTATAAAATAAGTCTCTGTACTATTTATATTTTGTATTAAATAATAATATTGTAAATTAACCTTATTTAAAAGAATAGTGCCGCTGGGTTTCTTGCTGGTTCCTCCTAGGACAGAGGTTTTAGTTCGAACCGGCGGTAGTAGTTACTATATTGAATAAAAGTGATCTATTCTAAAAGCCTTTTCATGAGACTCTATACATCATTATAACGTCCTTCATAAGAAATGAGCATAAAGTTTTCCAGTGAAGTTCTTTTTATTCTAATGAACATCTTACATATACGTTTTCATACGTGGTAGAGCCATGCTGCAGCTATATTATGGTTGTAGCACGAATGGGTCGGTTCGACCGGGGAAGTACCACGCTCTCACAGAATACCAGCGTAAAATAGCAGCTTAACCCTGCTGTGTTTCGTATGGTGGGTGTAGAGAACCGGAGACCCTTTTTACTGGAAACGAGGCATTCCATCTTAGTCCTCACGGGTGACAACGCATCTGCATTTTGATTCTTAATCGAAGATAGATGTAGATGTCTATGGGCCATAGCGACCACTTACCATCAGGTGGGCTGTGTGCTCGTTTGTCATCCTTATCCTATAAAAAATACAGCATTTGAACGTCTGTGATCATACTTTAACAAAATAAAAAACTATAAAAAAATAAAAAAAATAAAATTAGAAACTTAATTATTATATAGTCCTACTCCCCGCGGTATCGTGCCAAGAACGCTCGCTGCGTTTCCCCGCTGAATGGCTATGCTTAGCCTTTGAGCGAGAAAAGAACCAGCCCTCTTATCACCAGCAGCAACGACCAGCCGCGGATGAAGTTCCTTTAAGAACTTCACCGCACGTGGACCCCACTGACCGATATTCTCTACAGCAAATGGCACAACAATTAATTTACAACAATTTAACGCCATTTTTTACAGAAATTAACTAGATCCCGTTTTTGTGGTGTTCTGAGGAATCCAGCGGCAACAAAGTTTCCTAACTTTTAAATGTTAAATGTTTTAAAAGACCATCTGGTCATTTGTATTTTGATTTTTAACCGAAGACAGATGTAGATGTCTATGTATATTAATAGTGTGTTTGTTCGTCAACCAGAGTTCTTAAAAAAACAAGAAGTCAAAAATAAGATCAACTATTCTAAATGTTTATCGTATTCGTCTAAGAGTTATTGCCTTGAGGAAAGTAATATGAAAAAGGAAAAGTTTCAGAAACGGAATAAAACATTGAGCACAAATATCGAATATCAGAGAAACATATTTTTTGTGTTACCGAATTTGCGGTCACACTTTCGACAGAAAATCAAGCCAAAATGGAAATGTACACCCGATATCAATCCCCTTTACTGTTTACTCCTAATCAAAGTTAAGGAAGATGTTTTACAGTAATGATATTTGAGTAGATTTCTTAAAGCAACTATGCTTAAAATAGCTTATGCTGTGGAAGCTTAGTGCCCACTGTAAATTTCACAGTACGCAATCAGCCTTAATGAAATTTTAGTCGTCAGAAAATATTAATTGCATTTATTTTAGTGCTAATTTACCAAGTGTTTGGGGGCAAAGGAGCATTGTGAGCAAACCTGCATGTCTGAGAAATTAAAATAACATTTTAAGGACATGTGAAGTCAAAGGATGGCAGCGCCGCGAACACTCCTTGCTCTAAAAACTCTCTCACAAATGAGAGAAGACTTATGCCGAGCTGTGAAACGTATATAGTCCGTAACTTTACTTAAACTTCTTCATAGCCAACACTTTAAAGTCCACTGCTGAACATAAATCCCAATATAGATAAGATTGAAGACTTGCTTGTTGTGTCGCAGTAACAGACATCTCGCACCTTTGAAGTTGCTACACCGGTCTGGGTATTTCGATTAGATGTTAAAAAATTGTTTCACCGTCATCTTTCAGAAACCATTGGAATGTTTCGGTTATTTCCAAAAGTCGCCTCTTACCTCTTACCTTCGGGATGATATATGGTTAATAGCTCTCTAACTTTGCTACCATACGGTCCAGGATACCTTTACTTGTAGTTTGTTTATGTTTATGTTAATAGTCAAACTGATCATAAGTCGTTTCTGCAGCTTAAGGACATCTGCAATTAACTCCAAGCAAAGTTACAGACGCATTATCACCTCTGCACATGCACTGTGTGTTTAATCTGCTCGGAGTTTCTCTGCGATAGATATATCTGTATCATTTTTAGTGTTAAAGTGCATAAAGCTCTACGAACCGACCACTAAGAGGAAAGAAACTTTCTAAAGTGGCAACCTCGTACTTGCAAGCAGAGTCAATCCTACAGTTGGGCTCCTTTTTTTTACAGGAGAGGGAGAGGGATATGCCCTCGCATACCCGCCTCGCGGGGGCAAGGACGGGTTATGTCGGACTCGTACTGAATAAAACCCCATGTGGTTCCACCTACGCTGCGTATTGGCAGGGCCACGGGAACGCTTTCGCACAATTCTGCGGCCCCACAAGCGCCGGCCGCTGCATGGCAGCCCCTTCTCGGGGGGGGGGGGACCTCTCCTACCCATTCTCTTTCTCAGACAAGGCGCACCAGGAACACAAGACACCCCCCCCCCCCTCCACGGCCTCCAACTCCACTTGCGTATCGGATCCCCGAGTCCTATACACGTAGGCCATGGGGCCAGGAAAATCAAGCGCCCGCTGTCCACCCCCAGCGTCGGATCTGGTCTCTGGCTCCGCCACCAACCAAGTTTTGGCCACGGAAGGTAGCGGTGCCTCGCAATACCGACACCCCTTTTCCTTTGCAGCCCCACCACTACCGCAACAACGGTGCGGCCCCGTCAGAGTCGCGTAGGATAGGGCGAGTGTCGCATCGCCATACCAACACTCCTCTTCCTCCGCGACACCCTCCTCGACTGCAGCGGAAGGGGGGGAGAACACCCCTCTCACCGCAGCCCACCGACACACATCCGAAGAGGCCAAGCCCACTCGGAGTGGCCCATCTCGGGCCGGCCCTACACCAGGGGCCAGATAAGGGATTCCTCTTTGTTCACGCCAATGCGGGAACCGGTTCGGGGAGGGGCAGTTGGGATCCTGTAAATTGGGAGCCATCTTACAGGCTGCCAACTAGACGGATTGACGACCTAGTAGGTCATGTAGTAATTTGGTGGATTCAGTTAGCTCAGAACCGTGCTTCGGGTCATTACTTGGGGAAGCTGAATGCTGTGCTGAACGCAATGGACTTGTGAATGTCTGTTATGATCCTAATGATCATTTTAATTCTAATCTATCATAGTCCTCTACTGATCATACCATGTCTCCTAGAGTTTTCCTTTGAGAAATACCAAAGTCATGGTGAGTCTTAATCGCATTTAAAATAAATAAACGGCGAAAATTTCAAAGACGGGCAGCTAACTCCACGGTAAATACAATCAAATTTAAAATGAATTTCAAATCCTATTTAATTAATCTGAAATAACAAACGATCCTACAGTCAACAGTCAACAGTAAGTCAGTAAATATTAACAGTATAGCCTCTGTCAAGCAAAGCGAATACTCGCTGCGACAGCGAGAATTCGCTGCGAATTGAATTGAAAATGTTCAATTTTACTCTCTGCGAATGAGCACTCGCTGCAAGAATTTGCTGTGTGTGACATTACTCGCTACGAGTAGCCATTCCACTCCAGCTTACACACCTGTGAATAGGTCGTTTCGTTACTGAATGATACGTTGGTGTAGGTCAATTAAATGAGTTAACCGATAAACGATTCTCTAAAATGGGAGAAAAAAGATATAATTCGTTGCTCGTGTGTTGAAAAATGGGGAGCTGTTTGACACAAGTAACAGTAATTTAAAAATTCAGCACCTTCATTGTTGGCAGACGCCTTCATCGTTTAACGAATTAATTGAGTTGCGATTCAAAATAACAATCCAAGAGATAGATGATTTTCGTGTAGTACTCGCTGTGTGTGACAGGCATGCAGAGAATTTTCGCTGCGAGTAATATTCGCAGCGAATACACTCGCAGCGAATATTTGCTGTGTGTGACCGAAGAATAAGTGGACAATGCAGTCCATGAAGATCGGTAGCCAACTTCAAACCATGAAGGCTATAGATGTCACCTCTGAGAATTAAAGTGGAATACATCACAACATGTAACACTGGCTCTCTGTACCCTTCAGACTTGAAGACACCCACATATGCGTCTAAAATCTTTGCAAAGAAAAATTAGTTTGAGATACATATCATTGCAATTATCAGTCTAAAATCTATCTATCTATCTAATAAAGATCTGTATTAAAAATGAACTTTTACAGTCTGTTAATAAAAAAAACCGGCCAAGTGCGAGTCGGACTCGCGCACCGAGGGTCCGAACAAATCCATAGGTATTTAAGTTAAAAATTATTAAAAATATATTTATTATATGATTTAACTAAAAATTTAAGCTTTTTGCAATTTTTCCTTTATCTGTGCTATAATACGTTGCTTCGTACCAAATTTTAAGATTCTGATTTCACGGGAAGTACCATGTAGGTTTTGATTCCCTTGCGAATGTTGGAAATTTGCGGCATAAACGGCTGTATCTTTTGATTGCGTTGGCTTAGAAGTTTAATTTTTTCACAGCTCCAAGGGATAGTAGACTTGAGTATTTGATATGAATTTTAGCTTGATACCTCCACGCGTTCTTGAGAAAAATGGTCTTGACAGACAGACAGACAGACGGACAACAAAGTGATCCTATAAGGGTTCCGTTTTTTCTTTTTGAGGTACGGAACCCTAAAAAGACGAAATAAAATTACACATATTTTTATTTCGTCTTTTTAGGGTTCAAGAAGTTAAGAATAGTATTTGCCTGACTTTAAATGTATGCAGCAATCTGTACATTCATGTCTGTCACCTACAGGAGCAGGCTGAAACTATGAATATTTCGCCACGATCCTTACACAAATCTCTAACTTCTTTCACATCCATATGTATATATATAAGCACACATTCTCGTTGATTAATGTGGCCTACTTTCAATATATCGGTAATTTGGTCGATAAAATATATCAAGTGCGTCCCTTCTACCTTTCTATTTTAGACTGAGACATTACCATGCAATTGGATGAAAAACTTTATGACATTTTCTTCTATTTAAGGTCTCATATCAATTTTTTTAGTTCGTTTTTATTCCCTTTTTTTCATATTTAATTTATTTTGTTTCCATTTTAGTAGATCGTAAAAATTTTATATCCTCTTACGTGTATGTATACGTGTGCTTTTATTTCACATAAAACGTGAATTACATATGCAAAATGCTGACATTTTTTTGCAATTGATGTGCTTCTAGTGTAATTTGTTTACGTTATTTTATTAAACATGCATCTGTCTCCAAATAAAAGAAGGTTTTATGTATAATTGGTAGTTTCTAAAAGAACCTACCAGCCCATATTATCCTGCGTGTATGTGGACGTAAGTAGCGACAGAAGGAAATTAAATAGCTCCCCAATGAAAAAATCTACGGACGAGGCCTATATCTAGAAATGGACTTTTAATTGTAACAAATGGAAATAAATAAATGTGCTTACAATAACATATCCGATTAGGTAAATCTATCTTCGACCAAGAGGTCAGGCAAGATCCAACATTAAAACACGGGTGTATTTACAAAGAGTGCACATTGCCAGTGATTACACCATATGGAATTGAGACGTATTTCTTCAACTCGTGAAATAGGAGCATGCTAAAAGTCGAACAATGATTCAGCGAATTATGAAAAAGACTAATTTTCTTACCTTAAATTTTGACCTTTACGACTTTATTGCTTGTTTTATTAAATTTTAAGTTACTTAACATTGACTTTACAACTTTTCGAATTTGTATTTTATATGTGTCACGGACACCCTACAGAACGTTACCCTATAAGAAACGAACACAAGTGTTAGTTGTTTTAAGGAGCTTCAGGAGCTCTAGCGATCAAGAGAAGTTCCTTTTTTGAAATGGGAAATTATCCGACATAACTTCGGTTCTTGAATAATTCTTTTGAAATAGTGTTGCGGAATAAAAATGTCTAAAAATATCCACATCAACTATCACACATGCCGATATTGTCATACTGAGGTATTATATTGAAAAGGAGTTCTACAACCTAGTTATTTTTATGTATATTTTTAATTCAATTTATTAGTTATGAACACAACCTGTTACTTGGTACATAAAAGTTCCATTCCATTCAGGGTGCAGTGCTCTCGAACTCCTTGCCCGCATTCTTTAAAAAAATATGTAATAAGACTGCCTTTAAAAGATTGGTACGTAAACACTTTATGAATGAATATCAGAAGGTAGTTAGTATGGTAAATTTGATTCACTTTGTTGTTTTATATATATATATATATATATATATATATATATATATATATATATATATATATATATATATATAGAGTGCCTGTAGTAAATTTTATTGTATATATAATATTAGCCTATTATTAAGTTTATCATTAGTTTTTTTTCTGATTTAATCTATTATTAATTTTATCTTTGGCTCCTATTCCTATCATATTCTTTTCCACACGTCCCGGGTTGACTGGGAGTGAATGCCAAAAGGCATTAAGCCCGGCCTATGTTAAACTTTTATTAAGGTGTGCAATAAAGTGTAAATAAATAAATAAAAATAAAAATCTCACCGTCACCACTATGTAAATAAAATCACTGGTTACATCCAGTGATTTTATACACCAACATCTATCGAGTGCCATGGAATCTTTGCAAGCTTTCGAACAGTCGCCGTTTAGGATAACCACAAGTTTAATTACGGTGATACCGTAGCCGATTTCCTTACGCCGCCGCCTTACGATACTATATTAACAAAACATGTTTCTTGAATTGTTCTAAAAATAAAAATAATTCGAAGTTAAGAGCTCTAACGTAACAATTATGTAAATCAACACGGTTATAGCACTCCGAAATGCGTAAGAATGTTGACTGCGGGTAATTTTAAACTGACGGTAAATACGGGCGCGTCGGCCAAGTGTTGTTCAAGCTTTGGCAAAAACAACGGTCTTGTTAATTTAACGCTTTATAGTCTCAAAACCAACTATAAGATGTTAATGGGAGACTTCAACGCAAAACGAGGCACAAGAGAAAACGGTGAGCTGAAAGTAGGGAAACTCAGAATAGGGCAACGAAACACAAGACGCCAGCAGCTGGCCGAATTTGTGAAGAAAGAGGGACTCATTATGATGAACTCTTTCTTTCAAAAGTGGCACCACAGAAAGTGGAGCTGGTCGAGCCCCGATGGTTCGACAAAAAATAAATTTGACTTCATTATGACGACCGGACGATAGCTGTTCAGTGAAGTCTCAGTGATCGCGAGAGTGAAAACTGGCAGCAATCACCAAATGGTGAGAGGTATACTGAATCTAAACGTTAAGTTGGATATGTACTATCGTGCGCAGCAAAACTTTTTGAGAATATTGCTCATAAAGAAATAAACGCGCAGGTAAATACGCGGCTTTGTGAGGAGCAGCATGGCTTCCGACCGGGTCGATCAGAGACTAACTTGTTATCCCTCGTTGACTATATATCTCATCACATGGATAAAGGTCAACAAGTAGATGTGCTATATTTAGATTTTAAAAAGGTGTTCGTTGTAGTGGATAACGATATTCTATTAAATAAATTATACAGCATGGGTTTTACCCCAAAACATCTAAAATTTTTTGCTGATTACCTTTCGAATAGAAAACAGTATGTTAGCCATGGATCCTTTATTTCGAAGTCATATCATACGCGCTTAGGAGTAAGCCAGGGTTCAGTTTTATACCCCCTTCTCTTTCTCATTATGGTTAACGATCTCATTAAAGTAGTAAAGTATGCCAAATGCCTCTTATATGCTGACGATTTGAAATTAGTCCAAGTGATTGATAAGGATGTAACTCCCGAACGTCTTCAAAGTGACATCGACCGAATCCATAAGTGGAGTATAGATAATAAAATGATGTTTAATGCCGGTATATGTTACGTCATGACCTTTAGCCGCAAGTTACAACCTACACATGCCACCTATACCTTAGCAGGTGTTGAAATAAAGCGCGTGTCAATCATAAGAGATCTTGGCGTGACATTTGACTGCGGATTGACTTTCCATGCACACATGTCTGCCCTAGCTTCAGAATCTTACAGACGCCTAGGTTTTGTCCTACGCAATGCCCGTGATTTTAATAATCTTATTGTCATCAAATTATTATTTAACTATCTCGTTAGAAGTAAGTTAGAATTTGCTGCAGCCGTCTGGAATCCCCACGAATCCACATATGAATTGTTGATTGAAAAGGTTCAGAAAGCCTTCCTGCGTTTTTTATATAAGAAGATTTACGGATATTATCCATTTATGTATCCTACTCTTTTCTTGCTGGGAATGTTAGGATATAATTCCCTTTCAGTGCGTAGAGCCAGAGATCAGATTCCCCAGAGCTGCACAATGCTTTATGTACACTTTATGTGCCTTACAACTACCTGCGTCATAGGCCTACTCGACGACACCGGCTGTTCGCCACATCCCATTGCCGCACGCGCGCGCAATCCCCGTTGTGTTGCATGCATGGTGCTATAAACTCCTTAATGCAGACAGTCCCGGAATGTGACATCTTTAATGACACATTCAAGGTGATCATGTCAAACTGTCTCATGTAATGTGAAAGCCATGTTTGTTAGGTAAATAAGTTGTATGTTGTTATCACTTTATTCTGTTTTATATTATTTTATTTCCTCTAATTATTGTAAAGTATGTTTGATATCTGACTTGTTATTTGTTTTTGAATTATGTTAATTATGTTATATGTTTAGTTTTACCTATTAGTTACTGTCATTGGCGCAAGCCGTTGTAATTAATTATAAAATAAATAAATAAATGTCGCATCTAATGAAATCCAAAGCTCTGAAAACTTTAAGCTTGAGTTCCAAAATAGTTTTCACTACCTAGAAGATTGCCATGAAGTGGACAATATAAATGACAAGCTTGTGGAAACTGTCCATGCGGTCGGAGCTAGGTTTTGTAAGACCGGTCGCAGAAAAACACGAAAACTCTTCGTTTTACTCTTAATCTCATAGCTATTAGACGGGAGTTGAAGACAGAAGCTGCAGTCTTCAACATATTTGACAGCATACAGGTTACTGAACAGACATATCTCCAAATGCATGCAGCGGAACTTGCGCAGCTTTAATAAGTACTTATTAAAAAAGTGATTGACCGGAACCAGGGCTGAAGACCGAATGTCGTAGCATCGTTTCCGGGACACCTGAGGTTTTGAGTGAGATTAAGAGGTTCTATGGGCAGCTGTACACGTCATTGTTGGGACCACACGCAAGTGTGAGTAACGATCCAAGAGCAAGTCTTATCCGAAACTATTCCGATGATATCCCGGACGTCAGTCAGAGCGAGATTAGAATGGCCATCCAGCAGCTTAAAACAGCATGGCCCCAGGTGAGGATAGAATTACAACGGAGCTTCTGAAAGCTGGTGGAAAACCGGTACCTGAAGTCCTTCACAAGATCTAAAGCTATCCTAGTACAGAACCAGAGTACGAAACCTATCTAACTGCAGAAAAGTGTAAGATAGGGTGACGTAAAATCCCCAAAACTTTTCACCGTTGCATTGGAAGACGTTTTCAAGCTATTGGACTGGAAAGGAAACGGTAATAACGTCAATGGCAAGTACATCACTCACCTTCGATTTGCTGACGATATAGTCCTTATGCCAGAATAACTGGAGGATCTGAGCACTATGCTCAATGGTGTCTCCCAATGGATAGCTCTTAAGATGAACATAGACAAAACAAAAATCATGCTTAACGTCCATGTCAGACCTATGCCGATATTTGTAAGGAGCACTAAACTTAAAGTTATAGACGAATTAGTTTAACTGGGACAAATAGTCCGTTTAGGTAAGTCCAACTTCGACCCAGAGGTCAATCGACGGATTCAACTCGGCTGGGCAGCGTTCGGGAAACTACGACACATCTTCTCGTTAGACATACCTCAAATCCTAAAAACGAAACTGTACAACCAGTGCGTGTTGCCAGTGATGACTTACGAATCTGAGAGGTGGTCCTTCACTGCTGGCCTTATGAGGATGTTCAAAGTCGCTCAGTGAGCTATTGATTGACGTGATCCTTTACTGCTGGTTCTATGAGGAAGCTCAAAGTCGCTCAGCGAGCTATTGATTCTCTGCGTGATAGACTTTAAAACGAGAACATCTGCAGTAGAATTAAAGTAACCGATATAGCCCAAAGAATAAGCTGAAGTAGCAATGGCCTGGCATATAATTCGAATAACCGACCACCAATGGGAAAGAAAGGTTTTCGAGTGGCAGACTCGTAACTGCAGGAAGGAAGGAAGTGTAGGGCGTCCCTTCACCTGATAGGGCGGCGAACTGGCAAGACTTGCAGGATGTCAATGGATGCAGGTGATTCGAAACCGTGCTTTGTAGCATTCCTTGGGGGAGGCTTATGTTCAGCAGTGGACTTGTGAACGGCTGTAATGATCATGATGAATGAATGATTTCAGCCTATCATTTTGCTGGAAACAATAAACACTGAATTTTTTCATTCAACTAGTAACCCGGCTTCCCCTGGGTAGGATGTTTAGACATCTAATACGTGTTAGGATAGGATAAAAGACAATTACAGAATCATTAATTTTTTAAATTTTTCGTTTTTTATTAATTGTTAATTTTTTCGCATAAAGTACAGCCCCTAGATCGCTCTTCCGCTCTCTGTGCTTGTTAGGTTAACTACAATCGGTTTATCCTTTTCGAAGATTAGCCAGATAGGACAGACAGACCAAGATTTAAATAGGCTTATTCGTGCCTTAATAGCATGGAAATAATAAATAAGCTTAGTACAAGCAAGTTATTTCAATATTACAGACAGATACTTCTATTTATATATATATATATATATATATATATATATATATATATATATATATATATATATATATATTTATAATTGTATTTAAATATCTCTTTATACTTAGTTACAATTATTTTTACTATAATTAATACTTTTTGTTATCATGAGTGTAAGTTTCGTTTTAGTGTAAATTTTTGTTTACCGGACATATGCTAAAATTGCATTAAACTGGTGAATTGACATTCATATACGTCTTGAAATTTATTAATATTGTAAATTTTAGAAATTTTATTTTAATATCGCCATCTGTCAGCAATTAGTGGAACTATTGTTAAGAACGACATATTATATTTAAAATGGTACGAAGTTTTAGATTATTAAGTCACGCATTTACCATGTTTGCCATCTAGCGACGATTTTCGGAATTTTTGCCAGCATTAGCGCTGAATACAGATTGTAGCGTTTTATAATAGATGGCATTAAACGGATGATTTTGTAAAACTGGAAAAGAACAGTATTAAAATAATCGTGCGATATATAGTGTTAAATTTCTATTACCAGGTTTATCTTACAATCCATAAACCTGGAGAATTGAGATTTTTATATATATTTGCAAAACTTTCATATCATAAAGTTTAAAAGAACTAATGTATTGTCACTAGCGACATCTATATGTAACGGTACAGAGCTTTCGAAACTGGATCTTGAGTTGCGTCTTTACTACGTTGCCATCAAGAGACAAATTGTGGAACTTTTTTGTTAGTATTATTGCAGATAGTTTGATAATATAGATGGCAATAAAAGTATGATTTTACAATATTTCAACGTACATAAAAGTGTCCACAATTTTACCATCTGATAAAGTAAATGTATTTTTAGACCACCTCCCTAAACTCTCAAATACAACTCACAATGGAATTAGACGCAAATTATTTTTAGTTTTCTAGATGGCTTAGTCATCCGAAATTCTGATAACAACATCAAAACAAAGACCTATACTAACCAATATTTAAACAGTCAATCTGACCGCCATTCCTCACAGTTACCTATCGTTTGAAAATCTTTATTTCAGAGCACAAGGGATCTGTGATAGTAAACACCTGGCAGACGAGCTCCGCAAGTTTTGCACGACAGTTTAGGTAGTAACGTA
>JAVANC010000006.1:1937133-1974633 GCA_033319125.1 Parnassius glacialis
GAGGGGCAGTTGGGATCCTGTAAATTGGGAGCCATCTTACAGGCTGCCAACTAGACGGATTGACGACCTAGTAGGTCATGTAGTAATTTGGTGGATTCAGTTAGCTCAGAACCGTGCTTCGGGTCATTACTTGGGGAAGCTCAATTCTGTGCTGAACGCAATGGACTTGTGAATGTCTGTTATGATCCTAATGATCATTTTAATTCTAATCTATCATAGTCCTCTACTGATCATACCATGTCTCCTAGAGTTTTCCTTTGAGAAATACCAAAGTCATGGTGAGTCTTAATCGCATTTAAAATAAATAAACGGCGAAAATTTCAAAGACGGGCAGCTAACTCCACGGTAAATACAATCAAATTTAAAATGAATTTCAAATCCTATTTAATTAATCTGAAATAACAAACGATCCTACAGTCAACAGTCAACAGTAAGTCAGTAAGTATTAACAGTATAGCCTCTGTCAAGCAAAGCGAATACTCGCTGCGACAGCGAGAATTCGCTGCGAATTGAATTGAAAATGTTCAATTTTACTCTCTGCGAATGAGCACTCGTTGCAAGAATTTGCTGTGTGTGACATTACTCGCTACGAGTAGCCATTCCACTCCAGACTACACACCTGTGAATAGGTCGTTTCGTTACTGAATGATACGTTGGTCAATGAAATGAGTTAACCGATAAACGATTCTCTAAAATGGGAAACATACGATATAATTCGTTGCTTGTGTGTGGAAAAATGGGGAGCTGTTTGACACAAGTAACAGTAATTTAAAAATTCAGCACCTTCATTGTTGGCAGACGCCTTCATTGTTTAACGAATTAGTTGAGTTGCGATTCAAAATAGCAATCCAAGAGATAGATGATTTTCGTGTAGTACTCGCTGTGTGTGACAGGCATGCAGATAATTTTCACTGCGAGTAAAATTCGCAGCGAATACACTCGCAGCGAATATTTGCTGTGTGTGACCGAAGAATAAGTGGACAATGCAGTCCATGAAGATCGGTAGCCAACTTCAAACCAAGAAGGCTATAGATGTCACCTCTGAGAATTAAAGTGGAATTCATCACAACATGTAACACTGGCTCTCTGTACCCTTCAGACCTGAAGACACCCACATATGCGCCTAAAATCTTTGCAAAGAAAAATTAGTTTGAGATACATATCATTGCAATTATCAGTCTAAAATCTATCTATCTAATAAAGATCTGTATTAAAAATGAACTTTTACAGTCTGTTAATCAAAAAAAAACCGGCCAAGTGCGAGTCAAACTCGCGCACCGAGGGTTCCGAACAAATCCATAGGTATTTAAGTTAAAAATTATTAAAAATATTTTTATTATATGATTTAACTAAAAATTTAAGCTTTTCGCAAATTTTTCCTTTATCTGTGCTATAATAAGTTGCTTCGTACCAAATTTTAAGATTCTGATTTCACGGGAAGTACCATGTAGGTTTTGATTCCCTTGCGAATGTCGGAAATTTGCGGCATAAACGGCTGTACCTTTTGATTGCGTTGGCTTAGAAGTTTAATTTTTTCACAGCTCCAAGGGATAGTAGACTTGAGTATTTAATATGAATTTCAGCTTGATACTTCCACGCGTTCTTGAGAAAAATGGTCTTGACAGACAGACAGACAGACAGACTGACAACAAAGTGATCCTATAAGGGTTCCGTTTTTTTTTTGAGGTACGGAACCCCAAAAAGACGAAATAAAAATGTGTGTAAGTGTCAAGAAGTTAAGAATAGTTTTTGCCTGACTTTAAATGTATGCAGCAATCTGTACATTCATGTCTGTCACCTACAGGGGCAGGCTGAAACTATGAATATTTCGCCACGATCCTTACACAAATCTCTAACTTCCTTCACATCCATATGTATATACATAAGCACACATTCTCGTTGATTTATGTGGCCTACTTTCAATATATCGGTAATTTGGTCGATAAAATATATCTAGTGCGTCCCTTCTACATTTCTATTTTAGACTGAGACATTACCATGCAATTGGATGAAAAACTTTATGACATTTTCTTCTATTTAAAGTCTCGTATCAATTTTTTTAGTTCGTTTTTATTCCCTTTTTTCATATTTAATTTATTTTGTTTCCATTTCAGTAGATCGTAAAAATTTTATATCTTCTTACGTGTATGTATACGTGTGCTTTTATTTCACATAAAACGTGAATTACATATGCAAAATGCTGACATTTTTTTGCAAATGATGTGCTTCTAGTGTAATTTGTTTACGTAATTTTATTAAACATGCATCTGTCTCCAAATAGAGAAGGATAGAATAGAATAGAATGGAATAATTTTTTTATTCAATATTGATTATTACATAATACTTATTGAAAGTCATTTTTTATTTACCACTGGTTCAGAAAATACCTCAGTCCTGGGAAGAACCAGTAAGAAACCCAGCGGGACTTTTTTTTGAAACATAATTTCACTTAACAATAATTTTGTTTATACAATTTTTAAATGATATTTTCATAGAACCAGCATGGTGGCGTACACCCTATTCCCAGGGGTTATTTTCATTCATGTATTCCTTGATATTATAATAACCCTTATTGTACAGTTTTTCTTTAATAAAACTTTTAAATTTGTTTATTGACAAACTTTAAATATGCTCTGGGATTTTGTTGTAAAAGCGTATACATTGCCCCATAAATGAATTACTGATTCTGTGGAGTCTAGTAACTGGCATTACAAGCTTATGTTTGTTCCTAGTATTTAAAGTATGCACATCCTTATTCTTATTAAAGCTATTTATGTTTTTATGCACATACATTACATTCTCATAAATATATTGCGATGAAAAAGTTAATATGTTTATTTCTTTAAATTTTTCTCTAAGGGACTCTTTACAATTTAGGTTATAAATCGCCCGAACGGCTCTCTTTTGCAAAACAAATATAGCTTCAATATCAGTCGCATTACCCCATAGCAAAATTCCATAAGACATTACGCTATGAAAGTAACTAAAATACACTAATCTAGCTGTCTCTACATCTGTGAGATTTCTAATCTTTAATACAGCATACGCTGCAGAACTAAGTCTGCTTGCTAATTTAGATATATGGGGGCCCCATTGAAGTTTCGCGTCAATAGTAATACCAAGAAAAACAGTGGTATCCACAAGACTCAACTCCTCCCCATTTAACAGCACATTGGTATTCAAATATTTTACATTAGGTATTGTAAATTTAATACACTTTGTCTTATTGCCGTTTAAGAGCATATTGTTGGCGTTAAACCAATGTACCAATTTCGATTTTGCATTATTTACATCGTCATAACTAATTAACTATCGTTTGAGTTTGAAAATCAAAGAGGTATCGTCAGCAAATAATACTATATCGTGATTGTCCCCTACAAGATAAGGTAAGTCATTAATATAGATTAAAAACAGGGATGGGCCAAGAATCGAGCCCTGAGGAACGCCCATTGATACTACCGATCCGGAGGAACCTTTACCATTAATCACTACTTTTTGAATTCTGTTACTTAAATATGAAGTAATAAGTCTAAGCGCCAAATTTTTTACACCGTAATGTTGTAGTTTCCTGATTAATGTCTCATGATGAACACAATCGAAAGCCTTGGAAAGATCACAGAAAATACCTAAGGCATCTTGTGAATTCTCCCAGGCATTAAAAATATATTTCATAAGCTCAACACCGGCGTCCGACGTCGAGCGACCCCTTGTAAAACCAAATTGGCTTTTATGAAGTAATTTATATGTATTAAAAAAAGTTAACAATTGATCAAAAATTATTTTTTCAAAAATTTTACTGAGAGTTGGTAGTACAGAAATAGGTCTAAAATTAGCGGGGTCCAATGTACTACCAGATTTAAATAAAGGTATTACTTTACTATACTTCGTTAAATCAGGAAACACACCAGAATCGATACAAGTATTAAAAATAATAGCAAGATGAGGTGCAATTAAATCTATTATGGACGCAATAACTGTAACGGAAATCCCCCACAAATCTGCTGTCTTCTTTACATCAATAGTTTTGAAGTATTTTACAACATCTTGCGATAATACTTTTTCAAATCTAAATTCTTTTAAACAGGTGTTAACATTCTGTTTGAGTTATGACTCGGCGACAGTTGGAGAAGTATTCAATGACTCGGTTGTCAAGATAGGAATATCAGTGAAATATTTCTCAAACACCGCTGCGACTTCTTGATTTGATTTAGTCAATCCATTGTTAATTTTTAATTGATAGCTTGAGTTACGATGTTTGTCTTTACCGGTTTCATTATTAATTATACTCCACGTCATTTTAACTTAGCCGATAGCCTATAACGATTTGGCTGTGGAGCAAACTTTTTTAAACATTTTAGAATAATTTTTAACATATTTTTTAAAGCATCGGAAAGATTATATGATCTTTCATGGTAAAGGTCATATAACCTTCGTCTGCTTTTATGAATTCCTACTGTCGCCCACTCATTAAATGCCTTGCGACTGTTTCTGGAGAATGTTTTAGAAGTAAATGTTTTTTTAAATTCATTGCTTATAAGGGTAAATAATTGTCCATATAAATAGTCTGCATTGTTCTTATAAGAAAGTGATGGAAGGTTTTTTATCATATTACTTCTAAATCTCTCCAGGCGCTTTGTATTAATAGGAACAAACACACTTTTCTCAGTTACCTGTTTTTTGTGCATATAAGGTAATGAAACCAGTTGTCCACAGTGATCTGAACTAAGTTTTTGAATTATTGATTTGTTGATTGGTACAACAACTGTAAAATATTATCAATACAAGTTGCACTACACCCTGCAATACGTGTAGCTTCAAAGAATAAATTACCAAGATTATAGGATTTAAACAAAGAGCAAAATTTAATACTGATGGAAGAAGTTTCCAGGAGATTGATACTAAAGTCTCCACACACTACAAGAGATTTATTCTGTTTATTAAGCTTAACTAAAACTTCTTCCATAACCTTTTCAAAGGTATCATAATTTGAACATGGGGGTCTGTAAACACTGACAACAATAAGGTGCTCAAGCTCAACGCATGCCATTTCTACAGTACGCTCATCAGAGAGGCTCACAATGTCTTTACGTTCTTTACATGATAAGGATTTATTAGCTAATATTAAGGAGCCACCACGTAACTTAGTATCTCTATTGAACGAACTGACCACCTGGTGATTACTGTAATTAAATATGGAGTTATAATCTTTCAACCAATGTTCAGTAATACATAAAATATGTATACTGTTACTATTTAAAAATAATTCAATTTCTAATTCTTTGCCTAACATACCTTACATGTTTTGATGCACCAGGTTGATACAGTTTTAATTATTGTTATTTTGTGAAATTACATAATTATTTATTGGTAAGTTGCATTCTAAGCTATTTAAATTATCTTTGCGAAAGATTACCTCTATTGTCTTATTATCTAATTTAAATTACTTGGAACTGGTTCCAAATCATATGTAAAATTATTTTGTTGCTCAAAAAAAGCAGGTGTCAAGGTAGCCAAATCATTGGCTGAGTTAAAATATAAATAATAAGATAGCGTATTTGCTACCAGTCTTAAACTATACTTTGATAGGTAATACCTATCTCTTGTCAAAAACTTCTTAATTAAATTATTTAAATCAATTAAACGAAATTTATAATTATTACAATTATATGTCAGTTTTACATTATTATTGCATATTAAATTAGTCATTTGGATATTTAAATCATGTCTTAATTTATTTTCTTGTGGCAGACCCCATAAGTAAGGCAATGTAAACAGAACAATCTTGTGAACATTTAAATTATTTAGAATTTCAATATAATCCAATAATTGTTTTTTATTCACATTGCCCCTTCTCCCAATAAGAAGTATCAATATACTATTAGAACTCTGGCTACTTATTAGAATTTTATTTATAAGTTGACTAAATGTTGCTCCAGGCATACAATAATTAGTAATTTGGTGTTCCTTTAGACAGTTATTTAACACTAAACCTTTTATAGTATATATTTTTATAATAAAGTTTTTACCTATATCATCACTGTACACAACAATATTATTTTTGCTAACATTTAAATTATTCAAATTATTTTTTGTTCTGGAACTGTCATGGAGTTTATAAGTAGGAGAGGGATTATTTTTCTCTATATTATTAACACATACTGTCCCTGAAGTAACAGGTAATGAGCGCTGACACTCACACTGATGCTTTACTAATGACTCAAAACGTTCCTCATTATATTCACACAGTGTCACCAGTTCGTCCATGGCCAGTATATGTTCCTTTATTTCATTTTGAGCTAATTTATATTTATTTGTTATAACTTGTAGTGCACTATGAAGTGAAGAAATTTCTGAATTAAGATACTCCATGTCAGTCTCATAACTTTTCCTAATGCTATTCACCTCAATTGAATATATTTTGACCTTATTAATTAATTCTTGTTTTTCTTTACATAACTTAACATGATTTTTAATACTTATTTTATTTTTTATGTTTTTTTGCAATTTATTAATGTATTTATTAATTTTAATGTATTTTTTTTTAATTTATTGTTACTGCAAGCGATTCTTCCTGCTGTTCCCGATATGAAGACAGCTTCACCTGTCAAATCCACTGTTGATGATGTTTGTAACAATTTTGAGGATTCTTGAGACGTTGTGCATTCTACAAGTTCATGGAACAGACTCTGAGTTTTGGAGGCTTTTAAGTTGTCTAAGTTTTTGTTTAGTTGTAAAATTTGCTCTTGGGCTTCATTCAATTTTAATTGCAATGCAGCAATGAATTTGAGAGCTTCCTCATATTCATTGCTGCACTGATCAAACTCATTGACCGTTCCCTGAAGCTGGTCCCTTTCTTTTAATACATTAAGATAATCTGTGTGTAACATTGCCATGTTACACTTTAATTGTGTATTCTTTTTAATTATTTCAACTATTTCTTTTTCATTGTCATCCCTTTCTTTTAGTAATATTTCACACTGCTCCTTGCACACCTTTAGTTCCTGAAGCGCGAGCTGGAGCTGGGTCTCAAGCTGGCGCGTCTTGGCATTACGAGTATTCATTTTGCTATGTATTTATTAGTTAAAATATTAAAACTAGAACTTCTACTTAATACAGAAGTAGCAGTGTAACTTTCGACAAGAAGTTATGGTGTGAGGTTATATTTGTAGATTTTAAATGAAACGCTTAAGAAAATATTTAAATATGTAAAACCGAACTGAAAAATTATTTAATAAAAAGGGATAACAAGAATTACAATATGCAATATTCAAACAATATATGTACGTTACCTGTCACTTAAAATCCGAACGTTTAAATATAATATATTTAGGTAAGTAACTTACGTTTTACTTAATACACAGTATAATTTAAACACAATTAACAATTGCAACACAAAATTGAGGTGGATATTAATGATTTATAATAGTAAAACTTAAATTTATTTGGGAGCTAATATTTTACAAACTTATTCCTGGGGTTGCCACTTCAAAAAAAAAGGTTTTATGTATAATAGGTAGTTTCTAAAAGAACCTACCAGCCCATATTATCCTGCGTGTATGTGGACGCAAGTAGCTACAGAAGGAAATTAAATAGCTCCCCAATGAAAAAATCTACGGGCGAGGCCTATATCTAGAAGTGGACTTTTAATTGTAACAAATGGAAATAAATAAATGTGCTTACAATAACATATCCGATTAGGTAAATCTATCTTCGACCAAGAGGTCAGTCAAAATCCAACATTAAAACACGGGTGTATTTACAAAGAGTGCACATTGCCAGTGATTACACTATATGGAATTGAGAAGTATTTCTTCAACTCGTGCCATAGGAGCATGCTAAAAGTCGAACAACGATTCAGCGAATTATGAAAAAGACTAATTTTCTTACCTTTAATTTTGACCTTTACGACTTTATTGCTTGTTTTATTAAATTTTAAGTTACTTAACTTTGACTTTACAACTTTTCGCATTTACTATGATCTTCGAATTTGTATTTTATATGTGTCACGGACACCCTACAGAACGTTACTCTATAAGAAACGAACACAAGTGTTAGTTGTTCTAAGGAGCTCCCGGAGCTCTAGCGATCAAGAGAAGTTCCTTTTTTGAAATGGGAAATTATCCGACATAACTTCGGTTCTTGAATAATTCTTTTGAAATAGTGTTGCGGAATAAAAATTTCTAAAAATATCCACATCAACTATCATACATGCCGATATTGTCATACTGAGGTATTATATTGAAAATGAGTCCTACAACCTAGTTATTTTTATGTATATATTTAATTCAATTTATTAGTTATGAACACAACCTGTTACTTGGTACATAAAAGGTCCATTCCATTCAGGGTGCAGTGCTCTCGAACTCCTTGCCCGTATTCTTTGAAAAAATATCTAATAAGACTGCCTTTAAAAGATTGGTACGTAAACACTTTATGAAGATATCAGATGGTAGTTAGTATGGTCAATTTGATTCACTTTGTTGTTTTATATATATATATATATATATATATATATATATATATATATATATATATATAGTGTGTCTGTAGTAAATTTTATTGTATATATAATAATAGCCTATTATTAAGTTTATCATTAGTTTTTTTCTGATTTTTTCTATTATTAATTTTATCTTTGGCTCCTATCACATTCTTTTCCACACGTCCCGGGTTGACTGGGAGAGAATGCCAAAAGGCATTAAGCCCGGCCTATGTTAAACTTTTATTAAGGTGTGCAATAAAGTGTAAATAAATAAATAAAAATAAAAATCTCACCGTCACCGCTATGTGTATAAAATCACTGGTTACATCCAGTGATTTTATACACCAACATCTATCGAGTGCCATGGAATCTTTGCAAGCTTTCGAACAGTCGCCGTTTAGGATAACCACAAGTTTAATTAGGGTGATACCTTTGCCGATTTCCTTACGCCGCTGCCTTACGATACTATATTAACAAAACATTTTTCTTGAATTGTTCTATAAATAATAGTATGTCGAAGTTAAGAGCTCTAACGTAACAATTATGTAAATCAACAAGGTTACAGCACTCCGAAACGCGTAAGAATGTTGACTGCGGGTAATTTAAAACTGACGGTAAATACAGGCGCGTCGGCCAAGTGTTGTTCAAGCTTTGGCAAAAACAACGGTCTTGTTAATTTAACGCTTTACAGTCTCAAAACCAACTATACGATGTTAATGGGAGACTTCAACCCAAAACGAGGCACAAGAGAGAACAGTGAGCTGAAAGTAGGGAAACTCAGAAAAGGGCAACGAAACACAAGAGGCCAGCAGCTGGCCGAATTTGTGAAGAAAGAGGGACTCAATATGATGAACTCTTTCTTTCAAAAGTGGCACCACAGAAAGTGGAGCTGGTCGAGCCCCGATGGTTCGACAAAAAATAAATTTGACTTCATTATGACGACCGGACGATAGCTGTTCAGGGAAGTCTCAGTGATCGCGAGAGTGAAAACTGGCAGCAATCACCAAATGGTGAGAGGTATACTGAATCTAAACGTTAAGTTGGATATGTACTATCGTGCGCAGCAAAATTTTTTGAGAATATTGCTCACAAAGAAATAAACGTGCAGGTAAATACGCGGCTTTGTGAGGAGCAGCATAGTTTCCGACCAGGTTGATCAGTAGAGACTAACTTGTTATCCCTCGTTGACTATATATCTCATCACATGGATAAAGATCAACAAGTAGATGTGCTATATTTAGATTGTAAAAAGGTGTTCGTTGTAGTGGATAACGATATTCTATTAAATAAATTATACAGCATGGGTTTTACCCCAAAACATCTAAATTTTTTTGCTGATTACTTTTCGAATAGAAAACAGTATGTTAGCCATGGATCCTTTATTTCGAAGTCATATCATACGCGCTCAGGAGTAAGCCATGGTTCAGTTTTAGGCCCCCTTCTCTTTCTCATTATGGTTAACGATCTCATTAAAGTAGTAAAGTATGCCAAATGCCTCCTATATGCTGACGATTTGAAATTAGTCCAAGTGATAAGGATGTAACTCCCGAACGTCTTCAAAGCGACATCGACCGAATCCATAAGTGGAGTATAGAATAATAAAATTATGTTTAATGCCGGTAAATGTTACGTCATGACCTTTAGCCGCAAGTTATAACCTACACATGCCACCTATACCTTAGCAGGTGTTGAAATAAAGCGCGTGTCAATCATTAGAGATCTTGGCATGACATTTGACTGCGGATTGACTTTCCATGCACACATGTCTGCCCTAGCTTCAGAATCTTACAGACGCCTAGGTTTTGTCCTACGCAATGCCCGTGATTTCAATAATCCTATTGTCATCAAATTATTATTCAACTATCTCGTTAGAAGTAAGTTAGAATTTGCTGCAGCCGTCTGGAAACCCCACGAATCCACATATGAATTGTTGATTGAAAAGGTTCAGAAAGCCTTCCTGCGTTTTTATATAAGAAGATTTACGGACTTTTCTTGCTGGGAATGTTAGTATATAATTCCCTTTCAGTGCGTAGAACCAGAGATCAGATCCAAATAGCCATAAAATTTTTAAGGAACATGGTAGATTCCCCAGAGCTGCACAATACTTTGTGTACACTTTATGTGCCTTACAACTACCAGCGTCATAGGCCTACTCGACGACACCGGCTGTTCGCCACATCCCATTGCAGCACGCGCGCGCAATCCCCGTTGTATCGCATGCATGGTGCTATAAACTCCTTAATGGAGACAGTCCCGGAATGTTAACAGTGGTAGAGCCACGCGACAGCTTTTCTGTCGCACGGATGGGCCGGCTCGAACCGGTGTGGTACCACGACCTCACAGAATACCAAAGTGAAGTAGAGGTTTACCTCTGCGTTTCGCTTGGTGAGTGCAGGTGGCCGGAAGCCCTTTTTACTAGAAATGAGGCATTCCATCTTAGTCCTCACGGGTGACAACGCATCTGCATTTTGATTCGCAAACGAGCAAAGATGTATATGTCTATGGGCCGCAGCAACCACTTACCATCAGGTGGACTGTGTGCTCGTTTGTCACCCTTATCCTATAAAAAAAATGTGACATCTTTTATGACACACTCAAGATGATCATGTCAAACTGTCTCATGTTATGTGAAAGCCATGTTTGTTAGGTAAATAAGTTGTATGTTGTTATCACTTTATTCTGTTTTATATTATTTTATTTCCTCTAATTATTGTTAAGTATGTTTGATCTCTGACTTGTTATTTGTTTTTGAATTATGTTAATTATGTTATATGTTTAGTTTTACCTATTAATTACTGTCATTGGTGCCAGCCGTTGTATTAAATTAAAAAATAAATAAATAAATGTCGCATCTAATGAAATCAAAAGCTCTGAAAACTTTAAGCTTGAGTTCCAAAATAGTTTTCACTACCTAGAAGATTGCCATGAAGTGGACAATATAAATGACAAGCTTGTGGAAACTGTCCATGCGGTCGGAGCTAGGTTTTGTAAGTCCGGTCACAGAAAAACACGAAAACTCTTCGTTATACTCTTAATCTCATGGCTATTAGACGGGAGTTGCAGACAGAAGCTGCAGTCTTCAACATATTTGACTGCATAGAGGTTACTGAACAGACATATCTCCAAATGCATGCAGCGGAACTTGCGCAGCTTTAATAAGTGCTTATTAAAAAGGGATTGACCGGAACCAGGGCTGAATACCGAATGTGGTAGCATTGTTTCCGGGACACCTGAGGTTTTGAGTGAGATTAAGAGGTTCTATGGGCAGCTGTACACGTCATTGTTGGGACCACACGCAAGTGTGAGTAACGATCCAAGAGCAAGTCTTATCCGAAACTATTCCGATGATATCCCGGACGTCAGTCAGAACGAGATTAGAGTGACCCTCCAGCACCTTAAAAACAGCATGGCCCCAGGTGAGGATAGAATTGCAACGGAGCTTCTGAAAGCTGGTAGAAAACCGGTACCTGAAGTCCTTCACAAGCTCTAAAGCTATTCTATTACAGAACCAGAGTACGAAACCTATCTAACTGCAGAGAAGTGTAAGATAGGGTGACGTAAAATCCCCAAAACTTTTCACCGTTGCATTGGAAGACGTTTTCAAGCTATTGGACTGGAAAGGATACGGTAATAACGTCAATGGCAAGTACATCACTCACCTTCGATTTGCTGACGATATAGTCCTTATGCCAGAATCACTGGAGGACCTGAGCACTATGCTCAATGGTGTCTCCCAATGGATAGCTCTTAAGATGAACATAGACAAAACAAAAATCATGCTTAACGTCCATGTCAGACCTATGCCGATATTTGTAAGGAGCTGTAAATTTAAAGTTATAGACGAATTAGTTTAACTGGGACAAATAGTCCGTTTAAGTAAGTCCAACTTCGACCGAGAGGTCAATCGACGGATTCAACTCGGCTGGGCACTGTTCGGGAAACTACGACACATCTTCTCATTAGACATACCTCAACCAGTGCGTGTTGCCAGTAATGACTTACGAATCTGAGACGTGGTCCTTCACTGCTGGCCCTATGAGGAAGTTCAAAGTCGCTCAGCGAGCTATTGATTGACGTGCTCCTTCACTACTGGCTCTATGAGGAAGCTCAAAGTCGCTCAGCGAGCTATTGATTCTCTGCGTGATAGACTTTAAAACGAGAATATCTGCAGTAGAATTAAAGTAACCGATATAGCCCAAAGAATAAGCTGAAGTAGCAATGGCCTGACATATAATTCGAATAACCGACCACCAATGGGAAAGAAAGGTTTTCGAGTGGCAGACTCGTAACGGCAGGAAGGAAGGAAGTGTAGGGCGTCCCTTCACCTGACAGGGCGGCGAACTGGCAAGACATGCAGGATGTCAATGGATGCAGGTGATTCGAAACCGTGCTTTGTAGCATTCCTTGGGGGAGGCTTATGTTCAGCAGTGGACTTGTGAACGGCTGTAATGATCATAATGAATGAATGATTTCAGCCTATCATCTTGCTGGAAACAATAAACACTGTATTTTTTCATTCAACTAGTAACCCGGCTTCGCCTGGGTAGGATGTTTAGACATCTAATACGTGTTAGGATAGGATAAAAGACAATTACAGAATCATTTATTTTGTAAATTTTTCGTTTTTTATTAATTGTTAATTTTTTCGCATAAAGTACAGCCCCTAGATCACTCCTGGCATTGCTCTCTGTGCTTGTTAGGTTAACTACAATCGGTTTATCCTTTTCGAGGATTAGCAAGATAGGACAGACAGACCAAGATTTAAAGGCTTATTCGTGCCTTAATAGCATGGAAATAATAAATAAGCTTAGTACAAGCAAAGTTATTTCAATATTACAGACAGATACTTCTATTTATATATATACATATATATATATATATATATATATATATATATATATATATATATATATATATATATATATATATATATATATATGTATATTTATAATTGTATTTAAATATCTCTTTATACTTAGTTACAATTATTTTACTATAATTAATACTTTTTGTTATCATGAGTCTAAGTTTCGGTTAAGTGTAAATTTTTGTTTACCAGGCATATGCTAAAATTGCATTAAACAGGTGAATTGACATTCATGTACGTTTTGAAATTTATTAATATCGTAAATTTTAAAAATTTTATTTTAATATCGCCATCTGTCAGCAATTAGTGGAACTATTGTTGAGAACGACATATTATATTTAAAATGGTGCGAAGTTTTAGATTATTAAGTCACGCATTTACCATGTGTGCCATCTAGCGACGATTTTCGGAATTTTTACCAGCATTAGCGCTAAATACAGATCTTGGCGTTTTATAATAGATGGCATTAAACGGATGATTTTGTAAAACTGGAAAATGACAGTATTAAAATAATCGTGCTATATATAGTGTTAAAGATTTATTCCCCAGGTTTATCTTACAATCCATAAACCTTGAGAATTGCGATTTTTATATATTTTACAAAACTTTGATATCATAAAGTTTAAAAGGACTAATGTATTGTCACTAGCGACATCTATATGAAATGGTACAGAGCTTTCGAAACTGGATCTTGAGTTGCGTCTTTACTACGTTGCCATCAAGAGACAAATTGTGGAACTTTTTGTTAGTATTATTGCGGATAGTTTGATAATATAGATGGCAATAAAAGTATGATTTTACAATATTTCAACCTAAAAGTGTCCACAATTTTACCATCTGATAAAGTAAATGTATTTTTAGACCACCTCCCTAAACTCTCAAATAAAATTCACAATAACTCCATTGTTTCCAAGACGCAAATTATTTTTAGTTTTTGTAGATGGTTTAGTCATCCGAAACAGCATCAAAACAAAGACCAATGCTAACCGATATTTAAACAGTCAATCTGACCGCCATCCCTCACAGTTACCTATCGTTGGAAAATCTTTATTTCAGAGCACAAGGGATCTGTGACAGTAAACACCTGGCAGCCGAGCTCCGCAAGTTTTGCACGACAGCAAGCTTCGAGTCCCGTACCTCCGTCACAGTGACCGAGTGAAACTGGCCACAGTCGACTGTGTGCCTGCTGTACTACATAATATGCCAGAAACAAGATTGGGTCCATCTTGAAGCGGGCTTCCATAAAAACATACAACAAGTCCTAAAAGAAGATTAGTTAGTTCTTACCATTTTTCAAGTGTAATATTACTCCACAAGATGCGATGTGTTGACCAATACTACAAGACAAAAAGAAAGACATAAAAACCCGCCTGAAATAACATGTCGCTGATGTGTAGACTCACGAAGCAAATACAAAGAGGATATGGCATAAGCAACTGTGCACTGTGATTCTAACTAGGTCCTGACATCACCACAGTGGGGGTAGTTTTACTTAGTATACTGTCAGCGTTCGTCCTGTGTGCTTATTTGTCGAAAATTGCAAATCGTTGTATTTTCGTAGCATTAAGAAGAAAAGGACGAAGTGTTTTGTTTAATCGTTTAGAAACTACTCAGATAGACCTAAAGAAGAGTTCTAAAGATTTTTTAATAACCAAAATATTATTTTTATAATCTTTATAATCATTTCGTGAACAGGCCGTCATCTATCGTCAAGGTAGCTAAACTACATTGCAACATCGATATGGAAGTATGCGAGTAGTTTTACTATTTATCGGTAGATGGAAAATTTTAAAGTGGGTAGGGCTTAACACCCCCTCGTCCCACAAATTGTCACTCGTTGTTACATAGTGAAGTCTAATTACAAGACCTCCTATTTTTATTTGCTCCGTGTGTAGGATAAACGCCCCGAGAACTCTACAGTATATTAACATGTTCAGGACCGTCCCAAACATTACATCAGATTTGATTTGATTTTGATTCTGATTGATTTTGATTTCGAGGATTTGTAGTCTATCCTCGAAAGAAAAACACCGAACCCAACCAAGAATGATTCACGAGGCTATTAAAATTAAAAAAAAAAACATCCTAATTTCTCATGGAAAACTTGTCATTTATGATCTGCATAGATTGAAATATTATGTACGAACCTTTCGGTAAAGAGTAATAGTATTCTTTTACAGTTAATAATTATTCTTCAACAGTTAATTTAAATTTAAATTAATCAATTACCACCAGCGAATTTTTCGGACCGATACGACTTAGGAACCTTCAAGAAAAGAGCTTACACCTTTCTAAAAGGTCGGCAACGCATCTGCAATTCCCCTGGTGTTCCGGTTGTTCATGGGCAGCGGTAGTCACTTACCATCAGGTGAGCCGCATACTCGTTTGCCCCATATTCCATTAAAAAAAAGTTGGCTTTTCCTGGCAGACAAATCTCTAGCAAAGACTTTGGAGCCCAGATTCCGCTTGATCGTTTCTTCAATACAAGCAGTATTAAAGTTGCGTTAGTCACGCCGCATGTATTTGGATATATGTCTGTTCAGTTACCTTTATGCTGTCAAATCTACTGAACACTGCAGCTTCATATCCCGTCTAACAGCCATAAGATTAAGAGTATGATCGGAGAGTTTTTGTGTTCTTCTGCGGCGGTTCTTGCAAAACCTAGCTCCGACCGCATGGACAGTTTCCACGACCTTGTCATTCATATCGTCCACTGCATTGCGATCTTCTAGGCACTGAAAACGGTTTCGTAACTCGAGCTGAAAGGTTTCGGGACTTTGGATTAGAGCACGATGGGACGGAGCGATGACTTAATAGACCTTTCCAACTTATCGTTTAGGTTCACTGTGCCTCTCACCATTCGGTGATCGCTGCGTAGTGAGTGTTCTGACCCACCACTACACGGGGATTCATTACAATAACAATTTTTGTTCACAGTTATGAGTTTAACATTTTTATCAGGTGCTTTATTCATAGTACCTTGAGCATTACTTTGCCGAGTTTTGTACAGAAAATAATAGTTTAAAAAAAAAACTAAAAAAAACACGCGTTTGTCGGTAACCACGTGGGGTGTTGTTTTAAATATTTTTATGATGACGCTCATTTTAAAAACATCCAAAAAAATATTTACAACAAATGACATCAAGCACCCCACGCTTTTTACAATAAAATTCCTTTTTTATGTAAATCACTATTTTTTTAAAGTTATTGAAAATATTTTTCTACTATTTAGTTCGATTATCTACAAAAGCGTGATTATTTAGTTTTTTCAAACTATTATTTATTTTCTATTTTTTAGAGCGGCAAACTACAAAAGCGTTTTTTTTTGGACCGAAGATCTTTTACGCGGCTTACAGCAGAATGAACTGGTAGAAATCTTAGTTTTTTTATGAATTATTCGCAAATGCTGAAGATCCTGCCAAGGGATATTTGGACAAACTATTCAAATTACTGCATTGTCATTGGTCCTCCATAAGTGTGCGAAGTTTCAAACCAATGTGACAAATTGAAGGAGATGAAAATTACGTACAAAAATTCCGTTACATAGATACATATCTAGCTAATAAAACCTTGTTAAAATGATGCTGGCATTGGTATTTCTTATTTGAAATAATTTGTAGGCGTAGTACTGCAGAAAATTGTCCCAAATATGAATGGTCGCTACCAATTAATGTAATACCTGTTATGTTCCACCTAATTACATAGAAACTTTAATTATTTTATTATATTAAATTTAAAAACCACTTTTTACACAATAAAGAAAACATTGAGACAACTTCATCTTGTTTTTCGCTAATTAAGTGAATTGTAAAACAAACAAAGATGTTCGTGATTTAAAATTTCTTGCAGCTTTTTTATAGAAAAGCATTATCTTACCATAAAGTTAGTAAGTTAATATTTAGCGATCTGATCTGAAAACTTTAAAGTGTGCAAGTCATACATTAATGATGATATTTGGATCAATATACTGAAAGTAGACTTTTAGATATTTTATAATACAATTAATCATCTTCAGTATAATTGACCGTGTGTATGAGTTTTATAAGTCTATGCTATTTTTTATGAACATTATTAGTGCAAATAAAATACCTTTCACATTTATTTTAGTCTCGAATGTACATAAACAAAATAAAAAATTGAACTTTTTAAGAAGTCTTATAGGTAGCCTTACATTTACATATAAATAGTAATGACGTGCATTTCTTTTATATAATAACTTTTTCATAATAACTGTAAACGATTGAATAAATAACAAAATAATTAAAACATTTGTAAATTATGTATATATGGATGCAGCTACCGAAGTATGTGGTGTAAGTAAGAGAACGAATGAAAGGAAAATTAACACGTTATGGTGGGATGATGAGGTACGGATGAAAGTTGAAGCAAAGAAGAAAGCATGGCTAGATTTACTAGCAACCAAGGCTAGTAATTCTAGCAGTATGAATGATGATATTGAAAGGAAAAAGGCAGTCTTTAGACACCTAAATAAGAGAGTAAAAGAAGTAGTTGAAAGGAAAAAGCAAGAAAGAACGGATATGAATGATAGAAGAATATCGGATAACTTCCAGGCAAACATTAAAATGTTCTGGAAACTCGTAAGGACTACCAGGGGACATTCAAAACAGCCTAGAATGAATGCTATACGAGACCAGAATGGCTGTTTTCTGAATGACGAAGTTTTGAGTTTAAGGAGATGGAAGGAATACTTTGAAAGCGTGTTTATGAGTGATGAGACGTTTGAATTAAATGAAATAGAAATTCCGGAAGAAGAGGAAATAGATAGAGATATAAGTATAGATGAAATAATGAAAGCAATGAAAAGTATGAAAGCAGGTAAGGCAGCCGGTTATGATAGAGTATCTCTCGAAATGCTAAAGGCTGGAGAAGGAGTGGTGGCAGACCTGCTGTGCACCTTGTTTAATTTATGTTGGAAACTTAAGCGGGTACCGGGAGACTGGTGCAAAGCCGTGATAGTCCCAATATATAAGGGAAAAGGATCACAGCAGGACTGTAAAAACTACCGTGGTATCAGCCTTCTTAGCATTGTGGGAAAACTGTATGCTAAGGTACTAATTGAAAGAGTTATGAAAGAAACTGATGGAAAAATTTGGGATGTGCAAGCGGGATTTAGAAAGGGAATGGGATGTACGGATCAGGTCTTTTCCATGCGCATGATCGCGGAGAAGTTTTTGGCCAAAAACCAAAAAGTTTTTTGTGCGTTCATAGACTTGGAGAAGGCTTATGACAGAGTGGACAGGGATGTGTTATGGCAAACACTGAACTCATTTGGGTTGAGCGCTGGCTTGATACAGGCATTGAAGTCTCTATATAGGGACTCCAGTGCTTGTGTCAGGATCAACGGGGCCTACTCGGACTGGTTTGGCATCCATAAAGGTGTCAGACAGGGCTGTGTGGCTTCCCCGTGGCTGTTCAACCTATTTATGGACAGTTGTTTGGAAAATTTGAAAGCAGAAGAATGCGGGTTAAGAATGGGTGAGTTAACCGTCAAATGCCTTTTGTACGCCGATGATCAAGTCATACTTGCGTCGTCGGCAGCCGAGTTGCAAATGATGGTTACATTAATGAACAGGACATTAAAAGAAAAGGGAATGAAAGTGAACGCAAGTAAGACGAAAGTTATGGTTTTTGAAAGAGAAGAAAGTAAAACGATATGTGAAATAAGAATAGAAGGGGAGTTGGTAGAGCAAGTAGATGAGTTTGTGTATTTGGGATGTGTGTTTAGCAGGGATGGTAGATATGATCAGGATATAGAACGACGAGTGAATGCAGGAAATAGATTGAATGGGGCTCTACACTCTATTGTGAAAAGTCAGAATGTGTCCAAAAAGGCACGTTTGGCAATTCACAATGCTGTGTTAGTGCCTACTTTAATGTATGGTAGTGAAAGTTGGGTATGGCAGAAGAAGCACGAGACTAGAATAAATGCTGTAGAAATGCGGTCATTACGTAGTATGCTAGGGCTGAATCTGAATGACAGGGTGAGAAATAGTGTGATAAGAGAAATGTGTGGTTTGCAAGATGATGTTGTGACTAGGATTAAGAAAGGAATGCTTCGGTGGTTTGGTCATGTAGAAAGAATGAATGAGGAAAGAGTGACAAAGCAAATTTATGTTGCAGAGGTGAATGGCAGAGTCGGGAAGGGTCGCCCTAGGCGAAAGTTTATCGACCAAATAGGCGATATATTGAAAATGGGCCAAATTAAGAGTACCTTTAACCGACGAGCGTGTATGCGTAGGTATATGGATGTGGAGGAAGCGAGAGAGGGTGTGTCAGGATCGTGCCAAATGGAATTCCATAGTCTCTGCCTACCCCTCTGGGTGACAGGCGTGAGTGTTTATGTTATGTTATATATACTAGCTGACCAGGCAGACGTTGTTCTGCCCTTTCCGAACGACCATTTGTTTTCTAAAAAAAAACTCCTGAAATTAGCAATAAAAAAACTGAGGGTCACTTATCTGGATAAAAACTATCCTATCTCTCAAGTTGGACCAAACTGCACACAGTCTGCAATTTTTTTTGAAATCGGTCCTATCTGTCGAATACTTACAGCAACACGTGGTGGTTATACTACTAAATTGTAACTTATATTAAACGTTTGTATTTTTAACATAGCGCCATCTATTAAATATTTACTCAATCCAGTCAACAGATATCGTCATCTGACAGACTCGTTTGGAGCTAACAGATAATTGTGACTGTCAAACAATAGACAAATAATTTTCAACAAAATAATATTTATTGTATTGCGACTATAAATTGAGATGTAAGCTATCCTATCTTTTAAGTTGGACCAAACTGCACATTGACCAAAAATTTCATTGAAACCAGTTCATTAGTTTAGGAGTCCATCGCGGACAAACAACGTGACACGTACTTTTTATATATAAAGAGATATATATATTTTAACAGTGGTAGAGCCACGCAGCAGCTTTTGCTGTCGCACGGATGGGCCGGCTCGAACCGGGGTGGTATCACGACCTCACAGAAAACTAGCGTGAAGTAGAGGTTCACCTCTGCGTTTCGCTTGGTGAGTGCAGGTGGCCGGAGGCCCTTGTTACTGGAAATGAGGCATTCCATCTTAGTCCTCACGGGTGATAACGCATCTACCTTTTGAATTGTAATAGAGGATAGATGTGGATGTCTGTGGGCCGCAGCGGTCACTTGCCATCGGGTGGACTGTGTGCTCGTTTGTCGCCCTTGTCCTATAAAAAAAATAGGCTCCAACTTTACTATGTATATATAAGTATAGGCCTTTGCAAGGAATGCCACAAAGCATGGTCCTAAGCCACCTGCATCGGCTTACTGCATATCATACCATGTCTTCCCTCCACATGGCAAGAGACTGTCTTGCAGTTCGCTTACCGGTACAAAGTTGTCACTCGAGAACCTTTATTCCTATTGTTTTTCGGTTTCCCAAGCTATATGGCCAGCCCATTGCCATTTCACTTTAATAATCTGTTGGGCTATGTCAGTTACTCGGTTTTATTGCAGATATCCTCATTTCTTACTTTATCACGCAGAGAAATTTCTGTCCAATTTAAAATTTTTATATATTTCAGATGATGGTTTGTCTAAAACTTAAAGAAAAGATAATCAAAAGAATTTCTTTATTTTTACTTATGCACTTAGGGAAGCACAACATTTATTTTATTTTATTTTTTGATTTTATTTTATAATAGTGTATCTATATGAAACTCCCAAATAATGTTCTATTAAAGTCATACTCATAAAAATAGCGTTTTATTGTAATACATAATTATAAAATTTAGTATCACCTAATTATTTAAATCATGCAACAATGAAATTACAGTATTAAAAACTATCGAAATCTAAGTAACGAAAGCATATTGGTCTTTACAAATCTAAATTATATAAAAATGCATTTTTCAATTTCACTGATCAAAGTCACCGCGAAAATTTATTTTTCTTTGTACACTCTAAAATTTTATTTATTTAGAAAACAATATGTACAGTTAGCCATGTACAGATAATAACAAAATTAAGTATTTCTTTTCATAAAAATATTTGTTATTAAGTATAAGCTCTTAAAAAACTAAAATATATTTGAAGGAAGTCGCTGTAACACCGACGCGCGGTCCAACCTCGACGATATCCGAAAACGGACTGCGACAGAGCTTGCGGGTGATTACAGGGCGACGAAGCAGGCACATCATCATCATCATGACAACCCCTCACAAGACCACTGCTGAACATAGGCCTCCCCCAAGGAATACCGCAAAGCACGGTCCTGAGCCACCTTTATCCATCGACTTTCTGCATATCTTACCAGGTCGTCACTCCATCTAGTGGGGGACGTCCTTCACTTGTCTTCTTCTTCTTCAGCTGTCGCACGGATGGGCCGGCTCGAACCGGGGTGGGTACCACGACCTCACAGAATACCAGCGTGAAGTACAGGTTTACCTCTGCGTTCCGCTTGGTGAGTGCAGGTGGCCGGAGGCCCTTTTTACTGGAAATGAGGCATTCCATCTTAGTCTTCACGGGTGACGACGCATCTACATTTTGATTTGTAATAGAGGATTGATGTAGATGTCTATGGGCCGCAGCAACCACTTTACCATCAGGTGGACTGTGTGCTCGTTTGTCACCTTATCCTATAAAAAAAAACACGCACATGCCTACTAACACACGCACACACGCACGCACTCACACCCACACACCCTAAATTAATATAATTAAGCTTTATACAACTATAGTTATACAAATAGGCTTTATGCAAGTTTTAAATTATAAGAATCAATATAAAATAAGGTCTGAGGAACACAGACGATTATGAAATAAAAAGAAACATTCGAGTGGAAGTTTTCTTTGCAATAAGAGATTGCCTTTTAAAGCTAATGAACATTTTCTTTTACATTATTTATTAGAAGTATGCCTCTTTTCGCCGCGTCAATAACAAGTTTTAGTTTCCTTGTAACTCAAAGTAAATTGTAAATTACTAATTAAAATGTAAATTAATTTTCCATTTAATATGCTGGTCCATAGGTTAACCTTGAATTGATATTGGGATTTGTCTTGTCTCATCAAGTGTGGATTTTCATTACTCCAACTATGTAGGTTGTGAAGATTTAAATACCTAACTTTCTTGCACGTTGTTTCATCTGTCCATAGAATTTTGTCTAGGAAGTGGGGATCTTCACTGTGCCTTTGCAGCATTACACGGCAAAATGTGACCCGTAGCGGATAGTCCCACGGTAGAAAGAAATAATAGGCCCATATTTTTTTTATAAATTGTTTTCCTAGAGTATTATACCATTTTGGAATGTTGGTTAGTTGCGTCAATTTTTAAAAAAACTTGCCATACTAGTGTTCATACTTTTTTTTACACCACGATAAGTTAAATTTGGTTAAAAGTAAAAGTCTTCAAAAAATTTAGAAAATAAATTAAGTTTCATTAATTTTCGTGATAAAACAAGAGTTATTCTGGAGTTTTTAAGAATTGTGGTAGATAGCAGTACTATTCAGGTTGCCTATTAAAAGAAAAGAAAAAAATATTTAAAAAATTGTGGTCATGGTAGTGAAAAATATTATAAACGCTCTCAATTTCTGAAGAATTTCATTTTTTTATATAACTTAAAATATAATTGGGATATATTTTTTTTTTCTTTTTTTCTCCGATGAGTTCGGGGGGCAGGTCTATCCTCCGGTGTTGGCTTATCGTTGAATTTTGGGACACGTTGTATATATATCATCATCATCATCATCAAGGGCTGTAATGACAGCCCTTCACAAGTCCACTGCTGAACATAGGCCTCCCCCAAAGAATGCCACAAAGCACGGTCCTGAGCCATCTGCATCCATCGACTTCCTGCATGTCTTACCAGGTCGTCACTCCATCTCGTTGGGGGAGGCCCTACACTTCGCCTTCTTGTACGAGGCTGCCACTCGAGAACCTTTCTTCCCCATCGGTTGTCGGTTCTTCGAGCTATATGGCCGGCCCACTGCCACTTCAGCTTACTAATCCGTTGGGCTATGTCGGTTACTCTGCTTCTACTGCGGATATCCTTATTCCTAAGTTTATCACGCAGAGAAACTCCGAGCATAGCCCTCTCCATAGCTCGCTGAGCGACCTTGAGCTTCCTCATACGGCCAGTAGTGAAGGACCAAGTCTCAGTTCCGTAAATCATCACTGGCAACACGCACTGGTTGTACAATTTCGTTTTAAGGTTTTGAGGTATGTCTGATGAGAAGATGTGTCGTAGCTTCCCGAACGCTGCCCAGCCGAGTTGAATCCGTCGATTGACCTCTAGGTCGAAGTTGGACTTACCTAGTCGAACTATTTGTCCCAGGTAAACATACTCGTCAACAACTTCGAGCTTAGTGCTCCCAACAACTACCGGCATAGGTGTGACATGGACATTAAACATAATCTTTGTTTTGTCCATGTTCATCTTAAGACCTATCCGTTGGGAGACACTATTGAGGTCATTGAGCATAGTGCTTAGGTCCTCCAGCGATTCTGCCATGAGGACTATATCGTCGGCAAATCGAAGGTGAGTGATGTACTCGCCGTTGATGTTAATACCGTATCCTTTCCAGTCCAGAAGCTTGAAAACGTCTTCCAACGCAGCGGTAAAGAGTTTCGGGGATATGACATCACCCTATGTTACACCTCTCTGCAATTGGATAGGTTTCGTACTCTGGTTCTGTACTCGGATAGCCATCGTAGCTCTACTGTACAAACACTTCAGCACTTCGATATACCGACAGTCAACTTGGCACCGCTGAAGGGACTGCAGCACCGCCCAAATTTCGACGGAATCAAAGCCTTTCTCATAGTCCACATACGCCAGACATAGTGGCAAATTGTACTACTCGGACTCCTGTACAATTTGCCGTAGGGTATGTATGTGGTCTATGGTGCTAAAGCCCTTTCGGAAACCGGCTTGTTCGGGAGGCTGGAAGTCGTCAAGTCTGCCCGCGAGACAATTCGTAATAACTCTCGAAAACAGCACGTAGACGCGGCTCAGAAGGGAAATCTGTCTGTAGTTCTTCAAAAGAGCGTTGTCGTCTTTCTTAAAGAACAAGACCACCGCACTTCTGCTCCACGCCTCCGGTGTGATGCCACCATGGAGGACGGAATTAAAGAGCTTCTGAAGGACTTCAAGCACCGGTCTTCCACCCGCTTTCAGAAGCTCCGCTGTAATTCCATCCTCGCCTGGGGCCTTATCGTTTTTAAGGTGGTGGAGAGCCATTCTAATCTCGCTCAGACTGACGTCCGGGATATCCTCGGAATAGTGTCGCATGAGACTCGCTCTTGGATCGTTACTCACACTTGCGTGTAGCTCCAACGATGACGTGTACAGCTGCCCATAGAACCTCTCAATCTCACTCAAAATCTCATGTGCCCCGGAAACGATGCTGCCACATTCGGTCTTCAGTTTTGACAGTTGGCTCTTTCTGGCAGACAGATCTCTGGCAAAGGCTTGGTTTCGCTCGATCGCTTCTTCAATACGAGCTGTATTAAAGTTGCGTAAGTCCCGCCGCATGCATTTGGAAATCTGTCTGTTCAATTGTCTGTATGCTGCCAAATCTAATAAAGAATGTAGCCTCATCTCCCGTCTAATAGCCATGAGATTAAGATTGTGATCGGAGAGTTTTTGTGTTCTTCTGCGGCGGGTCTTGCAGAACTTAGCTCCGACCGCATAGACAGTTTCCACGAGCTTGTCATTCATATCGTCTACTTCATTGCAGTCTTCTAGGCACTGAAAACGGTTTTGTTACTCGAGCTGAAAGGTTTCGGGACTTTGGATTAGAGCACGAGGGGGACGGAGCGTTGACTTCATCAGACATAACCTCTCAAACTTTACATTTAGGTTCAGTGGGCCTCTAATCATTCGGTGATTGCTGCCGGTTTTCACCCTCGCGATCACTGAGACATCACTGAACAGTTGTCGTCTGGTCGTCATAATGAAGTCAATCTCATTTTTTGTCGAACCGTCGGGGCTCGACCAGGTCCATTTCCTGAGGGGCCGCTTCTTGAAGAAAGAGTTCATCAAAAAGAGTCCCTCTTTCTTCATGAAGTCGGCCAGCTGATGGCCCCTTGTGTTCCGTTTCCCTATTCCAAATTTCCCTACTTTCAGCTCACCGTTCTCTCTTGTGCCTAGTTTTGCATTGAAGTCTCCCATTAACACCGTATATTGGGTTTTGGAGGAATGCATGGCTCTAGAGATATCCTCGTACATTTCCTCCACGTCCTCATCGGGGTGTGCCAAGGTTGGTGCGTAAACCTGTATGACCTTCAGCGAATACCTTTTGGAGTTTTTTTAAAAAAAAGAAAATAAACATAAAAAATTCTGAGTATAAGGTACGCAACCCTCGTCGACACACTCCCGATCTTTACAACGTTGTTAACGAGAGACTTGTGGACGATAAATCCGACACTTCCTTGGGACAGATGGTCGCCCTTCCGGTGATAGAGCAAGTTGCCGGATTCGAGGATTACCATATCCTCCCCATCTCTTCGGACTTCCTCTATCGTAAAAAGTTGAGAGATATTCAGTCCCTACTTAACGGTCGCTTTGTCTTTATTTATAACGTAATTAGCTAACATAACAACATCTTATAGTGTCCATATCAATATTAAAATCTTTTTGTTTTAAATAAATATATTGTCTTTAATACTAAACTAAAATTGAGTTATAAATATCTCGTACGGCGCTCTTTTGCAAAAGAAATATATCTTTAATATCACTCGTATTACCTCATAGAAAAATTCCTTACGCTATGAAAGTAACTAAAATAAATTAATCTAGCTGCCTCAACATCCGTGAGACTTATAATCTTTCATACAGTATATGCTGCAGAACTAAGTCTGCTTGCTATTTTAGATAAATCGGAGCCCTTTTGAAGCTTCGCTTCAATATTAATACCAAGAAAAGCAGACGTATCCACAAAACCCAACTCATTCTCATTTAAGAGTATTCGAATCTTTAACATTGGGTATTGTAAATTTAACACATTTTTCCTTATTGCCGTTTAAGAGCAAATTGTTGGCGTTTAACTAATGTTATAATATCGAAAGAGCATTACTGACATCGTCATAATTAATTGACTGCCGTTTGAGTTTGAAAATTAAAGAGGTATCATCAGCAAATACTACTATATCATTATTGCCCCCTACAAGATAAGGTGAATGATTAAAATAGACTAAAACAGAAATGGGCCAAGAATCGACCCCTGAGGAATGCCCATTGATACTACCGATCTGGAGGAACCTTTACTAATGATCAAGACTTTTTGAGTTATGTTACTTAAAAATATGAATTAATAAGTCTAAGCGCAATATTTTTTCTCTAAGACAGCATAACGCAGTAAGCAAGCATATTTTCAGCCCTGGGTGGCCCAGGATGTAAATACCAGCATCCTTTAAAAGAAGTGTAACTCCATCTGAGAACATTGGCAGCATAGGTGAGAAATTAGTTCGCCTTCCTTTGGGAACATTCTGGTTTCTCGCCAAGGCTGCCCAAAAGAATTTCTGTAATTCATCACTTGACTCACTGGCCTACGCTGCAAAAGGAAAAGCCAAATTTTTGGGCTATCTTTTAGCATCCAAATCGACTCTCGATGACGTGGAGATCACACTGCCGACCAGCCCGCAGTGTGAGTGCTCCATGCCTGACGAGCGGTTCACACAATGCTCAGTACACAAACCACTTGTCACCCTGGACATTCACAAGCCGAGTGGGCCTGACGGAATTTCCCCCATTTTTGCTGAGGACGAGTGCTTCGAGGAGTTGACACCAAATTTGGATTAGTCTCAATCATGAAATTCGCTTTCATGCACCCAATCCCTAAGGTAACCGCTCTTATCCATCAAATAAATTACTTTATAAAAATCAATTTTCACAAGGGGTAGATCGACAACTGCAGCTGGTGTTAAGCTTATGAAATATATTTCAATGCCTGGGAGAGTTGACAAGATGTAAGGCATCTTGTCAACTCAACTCAACTCAACTTGGTATTTTTTGTGAGCATTGAAAGGCTTTCGATTGTGCTAATCATGAGACATTAATCAGGAAACTACAACAATACGATTTCAAAAATATTATAAATATTATTATTATTAATATTATAAATATTAATATTAATATATTAAATAATAAATTATTATTAATATTAATATTCCCCTTTCCTGAAGTACCACATCATCGACAGAGTCAGCACCAACGATGGAAACCTGATATTTATTCGGGTTAGAGGTCTACAGAAGGTTCAACAAAAAAGGTGCATTGTTATAAACACCAGGAACCCGCGTAGGCAAAGCAAATAGTTCTGTTTGACTGCCAAGACCAAGTCATTAACAGATCTCCCCGCATGATCGATTAAACGTGAAAAAACGTGAACCGAACCTTGGCGTTAAAATCGCCAAGAATCACGATTTCTTCGGATGGAATCTGTTATAGCGAGGAATCTGTAGCTATTTGGCCATGGTCAAGGAGTCCGTCTGTGCTGGCATTACTGCTATGAGATCTGTAGAGGCACCCGTAGACTCCGGGATGGTCGTCGCTGTCTACGCGCAGCTAAAGGAAGGACGAGTCTGTATTTGCAAAACTGCTGAGGCGTTGAGAACAGATATTCTCTCTGAAGTATACTATGCGAACCCGGGGCACATAAAAGTGTTCTAATTTGTACCACGGGTAGGAAAGGTACGAAGTATAAGCCGGAGAGGATACCTGTGTCTTGGTTGGAAAGAGCAAGGCCAGTTTCGCCATCTCCATATGGTAGTAGACGGCGTTACGATTCGAATGAAGTTGCCCCTCCCCCGAAATACACAAGGTAGCATGAGCAACCACGTTCAGGATGAGGAGGGCGTGGATATTTAATGAGGGATTCTCTATTACCGAGGGCGTTGGAAACCTTTTGGGGTAGTCTTTTATTTTTTAATTTTCGCTACCTGGTTGTGAGGATGGCGCGGGGGGGGGGGGAGATTCCGGCATCCTGCACTAAACAATCGAAATGCAGAAGCAAAACTTCCACTTCTCGTTGATATTCTGTGAGGCATCATCATATTTGAAGCGTTTTCCTTTTTTTATAGGATAAGGAGGATAAGCGAATACATAGACCACTTGATGGTAAATGGTTGCTGTAGTTCATAGACATCTACATCTATCCTCATTTGCAAATCAATATCAAGATGCGTTCAAACTAGCTGCTAGCGTGGTTCGTCCCGAACCATTTATGCTACAACTATACAATTAATATACCACGTTAGCCAACAGATGCACAAGAAGTAGAGTCTCGCCTTAAAACCGAATTGTGCTCTCGTCCTTAATGCATTGAATAATGAACTGTTAAAATATATAGCTGGTGTGATATCAGAAACTTTACCACATATTTTTAATCTAAACTTTTGGACTGGTATATTTCCAGAAACTTGCAAAGCTGCCGCTGTTATTCATATTGACAAGGGAGGCACTAAAAACAAGCCAAAGAAATTCAGACCAATTTCTCTGTTAAGCAGCATTTTTAAAGTTCTTCAGAGTTATGTCAATACACGTCTGATGACTTTCTTCGAGATACACAAACTGCTGTGAAATTATAAGTTCGGCTTCAGAAAGAGAAAATTAAAAGAGAATGCTGTATCCCTGACTGTCGAAACAATCCTGCACATTTGGATTCGATTCAATCTGGCGTCGGAGTCTTCCTAGATTTAGCGAAGGCTTTTGACACGCGATCCGTGTGAGGAAGTAAGATTTGATGCGTGTCGGGAGTGTTAGTTTGAACTAGTTTACTACCTACCTAACTGGGTGAAAACAGTGAATTAAAGTTGATTTACATATTATTAATTCAGTTTTTATATTTTATAGAGTCCCCCAGGGTAGCATCCTAGACCCTTCCATGTTTCTAGCCTACATCAATACCATTACCATAAGCGACTGTCATTTGCTATGCAGACTAGAGATTCATAGCATGAATTCTTTCAAAGTGCTAATCGTGGCATGATTAAATTATCAGAATGGCTTGATCGTAATTGCTGACTTTGAATGTCTCTAAAACGAAATTTCTCTGTTTTCACATAACAGCTGCCTCCTATCCAAAATATTCACAGCTGTGTTAATAAATAGTCGATAATAATTGTGACAAGATTTTAAGGGACAAACTTATAGGGTTAAAGCAAATTATAAATTATTATAGTTTCCCTTTTATTTATAATAGAATTATTAAGTTATGTAATGTACGTTAAAGCACTCCTATTTTATAAACTATTATGAAATCACATCTCCCGTCGTGGAGATTTCAATTTACCAGAGATTTTAAAGAGTGGTAGAGCCACGCGGCAGCTTTTGCTGTCGCACGGATGGGCCGGCTCGAACCGGGGTGGTACCACGACCTCACAGAAAACCAGCGTGAAGTAGAGATTTACCTCTGCGTTTCGCTTGGTGAGTGCAGGTGGCCAGAGGCCCCTTTTACTGGAAATGAGGCATTCCATCTTAGTCCTCACGGGTGACAACGCATCTACATTTTGATTTGTAATAGAGGATAGATATAGATGTCTATGGGCCGCAGCAACCACTTACCATCAGGTGGACTGTGTGCTCGTTTGTCACCCTTTTCCTATAAAAAAAAAAGAACAGAATTTTTTAACAAATTTTCAATGGTTTTGCAACAAGAAGCATCTTTCAATTTCTGAAGTAAAAATGTGAACTAATTAAAGTTTTTAAACTAAAAATACTGAAATACTTTTGTAAATTAGAATCAAAAATGTTAAATCAAACGTAGTCAAATACTTGTTGTTCGTAATTATGATGTCATTCAGGTTTAAATAAATTCAATTCAAACATTATTTTTATTAATTTATAATAAAACTAAATTTTATTGTAATGCTCTCACTTTTGAATATTTAATACCACCTACACATATGATTATGGTATTTTTAAAATGTGCAATCAATTTTAAAAGTATTAATTTTGCTTCTATTGACAATATCGTAATGAATATTTGTACAACACACTGTGGTACCACGACCTCACAGAATACCAGCGTGAAGTAGAGGTTTACCTCTGCGTTTCGCTTGGTGAGTGCAGGTGGCCGGAGGCCCTTTTTACTGGAAATGAGGCATTCCATCTTAGTTCTCACGGGTGATAACGCATTGCATTTTGATTCGGAAACGAGGATAAATGTAGATGTCTATGGGCCGCAGCAACCACTTACCATCAGGTGGACTGTGTGCTCGTTTGTCACACGTATCCTATAAAAAAAAGCAAGGGGCGCTCGACGACTGACGCAGGTTTCGAGCTTATGAAATATATTTTTATTGCCTGGAAAAGTTCACAAGATGCAGTAGGCATTTTTTCTGATATTTTCCAGGATTTTAATTGTGTTCTTCATGAGATATATATCAGGAAACTACAAAATTACGGTGTCAAAAATATTTAGCAGTGACATATTATTTCATATTTAACATATTAACAGATTTCAAAAAGTAGTTATCAATGGTAGAGGTTCCTCTGGATCAGTAGTATCAAGGGACGATCCTCAGGGCTCGATTATTGGCCCATTTCTGTTCTTGGTCTATATTAATAATTCACCTTTTCTTGTAGGGGACAATCAAGATATGGAATTATTTGCTGATGATACCTCGTTCATTTTCAAACTCAAACGCTAGTCAATTAATTTTGACAATATAAATAATGCTCTTTCGAAATTAGTACATTGGTTTAATGCAAAAAATGTGCTTTGAAAGGGCAACAAGACGAAATGAATTAAATTTACAAAACCTAATATTAAACGTACAAATTACAATGTGCTCTTAAATGGGGAAGAATTGAGTCTTGTGGATACCACTAATTTTATTGGTACTTCTATTGACGGGAAGCTTCAATGAGGCCCTCATATATTTAAATTAGCAAGCAGACTTTTTTTTAATTTATTAAGCATAATTATGTTACATTATCCAGTAAAATACTAACATAAAAACATCTAGGGGTTTATCTACGCTAGAGAGTCGTCTTAAAGAGACAAAGATGTATTAATATTAAATCACAATAATTTTGTATGAAGTACTAACTACAATAAGTATTAGCCCACTCAATGAAGGAAAAATAGGGGAAATAAATCGTGTAAAAGCGAATTTTGGCATAGTTGTAGTGAATGGTGTCTTAAACAACATACTCAAAGTACTGATGGATGGGGGTGAAGCTAACGGGTAGGGGGGGGGATGTAAAGGTCCCTTTTTTAAGTTTTTCTTAAATAACTCGTAAACGGTGGCTTGTAGCAAAAAAAATCTTTCACTTTAATAATCTACATAAAATTTTCTACAAAAAAGGTTGTATACACTTTTTCGCTGTGATCAATATTTAACGAGATATTAAAGGAGAAATGTTAACTATGATCATTTCTGTTCGGGAATGGTTCAGTAAACATCCCCCATTTCCAAATGTATATTATATTATATTAAATATTGAATTTATTAAGGTATGAAGAAAAGAATATAGACAATAATAAAATGAACTTACGCTTAGTTAAGTAGGTATGACAATTATTAATATTAAAAAAAAACTAATTATGTTTTAAATCTAAAATATCATCATCAACACCATCGCCGACGGTGTTTTTGATAGGGGCTCCATTAGTATGAACCGGAGCATACACCGCAGATATTGGAGCATCCCTTCCTCGCACCCCACACCCAGTCGTGCATCGGCAAAATATGGTGTTGAGAATGGAGTCAGGTGCCGCTGGATCTTTGGTTGTCACCGGCTTTAGGATGCCATCGTCCCCTCTGGCCCAGCCCCATTGAGTAGGTGTTAGGCGGTTGCCGAGCCATTGTTATATCTATAAAAGAAGTAATAAGATCAATGTAAGTATTTAGCTCAAATACATATTTATATTACAGTATTTGACAACTTCTGTCATTAATGATACCTGTAAGTACACTCTCAACGAGTGCTGCTTCGAAACTCGTCTGGTAGGAGGAAGAGTGGCCAGATCTGATTTCGGCTTCATCGATGCTCTCAAAAAAGCTGAAAAGCGGTATTTATTGAGAATTTGTTCCTGGACAGGCGCTTGGTAAATTGCCAGAAACAGTTTGTCGCCAACGTGTTCAATACTCTCAGATGATTTAAAATCCCACTGAAAATGTCTGAGATGTTTTGGGTCAGGTCTAGTTTAGCCGTGAACAGCTTAGCAATTCCCGCTTTGCTTCTTCCATAGATTGCGGAAGTGGTGTCGCATCCGAAGAAGCTGTGAAGAAGGAGAATAGTCTTGGCAAATGCAAACTGTTGAAGATGTCGCATTAAAAACAATTTGGTCTCCACCTTTCCACGCCCTGGTTTCATAAAGAACACGTTGATATTTGGTAAAGCCAATCCCATGAGGAGGACTATCTAGTCGACATCCTCCCCAACTGTAACAATAGTTGGATGAACGGCAGCCTTATCCAACCCGCACCTGACAATAGTACCATCAGCGTCTTCTGTTGCAACAGTTGTTTCAATCCCTGCTGCTGTCATTTTCTCGGTGAGGAACTGGATCACCTCGTTTTATTCTTTTCATTGGCGAGAAAATGCTCCTGTTGAACAGTGATGATTGTATTTTCATTACAATTAATGTCAATTGACGTTTTAGTCAGACCTCGTCGCTTCTGCTCTGCTAGTTTTGTGCTGTTGACGTCATTGTAACTATCAAAAACCACCATACAATTTGGACCGTAATGTTTCTGTATGTAGGTAATGTACTGATGGCAAATCGAAGAAACGGTGGAGGACGGTTTCCATTACATACGGTGTAGTAGGAAACCACCATCTACCACATTGGTGGTTTGGTTTAGATCGAGAGCTGCGTTGTTCTCTACTGGCAACACATCGTAGAGGGATGACATCTTCCCTTTTCGCATTACACCCTCGTGGAACAGAGCCATGGGGAATGGGGTTAGTTCATAAGTCAAAAGGTCTCCAACATCTTCTTCGTTCTTTTTTGCTATGACAGTTCTTTGAAAAATCCTTAAACGGTAGGCAGTAATTGTCTCACCATTGACTTTAATGCTACTGCTCATATCTACTGGCTAGTGACAAAACCACATTCTGACTGCTTCATGTCACTGAATTTGCTGCCAATGAAATTTTGAATAGTTTTGGTGCCAATATCTAGGGCTAGGTAGGAGTTTAATTAGAAATTTCCCAAGATGCCTGTTGACAGGGATATTATCGAATTTAAATTTGGAAATGGGGGATGTTTACTGAACTATTCCCGAACAGGATTGATCATAATTACTTTTCTCCTTTAATATCTCGTTAAATATTGATAACAGCGAAAAAGTGTATAGAACTTTTATTGTAGAGAATTTTATATAAATTACTTGAGTAAGAGAAAACTTTTGCTATGAGCCACCTTTTACGAGTTATTTAAAAAAAACTTAAAAAAGGGACCTTTACATCCCCCTCTACCCGTTAGCTTCACCCCCATCCATCAGTACTTTGAGTATGTTGTTTAAGACACCATTCCCTACAACTATGCCAAAAATCGCTTTTACACGATTTATTTCTCCTATTTGGCAGTTTTTGGTCTTCGTTGAGTGGGCTATATGGTTGATTTATGATATGAATATGATATAAGTTTACATTTAAACAGTTTTGATTTACCGTATGTGTTTTGTAATTATAGTGGCAAGGCATTAATAAAAGTAGGTATAAGGTGGGTCAACTTTCTTGCTCCATAGAAATTTTTAGTTTTCGTACATACATGATGGATTTTTAAGCTATATTTCGTAGATTTACAGGTCGTTTTCTAAGAACTAGGTAGTCTGAATTATTTACTTCAGTCAGTATATTAAATTTAACTTTATCGAAAACATTTATGACTTTACAATAATTAAATAGACCCTGGTCATTATCTGTAAACTTATTTTTAATGTGCTTAGGTACTATCAATCTAAGCATTTTGCGTTGTACGAGTAAATTGTTGTAGACATTGTAGTATTTGTTGTAGTGTGTAAATTTCATGTATGTACGTACATAAGTTTTTCCATAACTGCAAAGTCCATATTTTTTACTTTGCTTGAGCTATGTAAAATAATCTAAGTATTTCATATGGTAGCTTAAATTTTAAAACAAAGTTTTCTCAACACAGGGCGAAGTTTTGCACACACGTGATCTTTATACGCTCTCCAGCAAAATCTTTCGTCAATAATCAAACCAATATACATGTAGTTTTTGACATTTTCAATAGGTTGACAAGTATAGTGTTGAAACATTCATTGGAGACATTCATGGTTTTGGGAAATGATAGTCGGCGCAGTGGCAATTTTGTTGTGAGATGAGTGTATATGAACAAGTTTTGTTTTTCGAGCGTTAACCACTAGGCTGACATCATGTGCCCACTTACATAACATTAACAGTGGTAGAGCCAGGCATAATAGTGGTAGAGCCAGGCAGCAGCTTTTGCTGTCGCACGGATGGGCCGGCTCTAACCAGGGTGGTACCACGACCTCACAGAATACCAGCGTGAAGTAGAGGTTTACCTCTGCGTTTCGCTTGGTGAGTGCAGGTGGCCGGAGGCCCTTTTTACTGGAAATGAGGCATTCCATCTTAGTCCTCACGGGTTGTCACCCGCATCTACATTTTGATTTCTAATAGAGGATAGATGTAGATGTCTATGGGCCGCAGCAAGCACTTACCATCAGGTGGACTGTGTGCTCGTTTGTCACCCTTATCCTATAAAAAATATCATAACTTGCCTGCATTTCAGTTTATGCTAAATCCATACTACGATCGGCAATAACGATACTGGTGTCATCGGCAAATTGATATATGGAGTCCTTAGTTATTGCATTAACCATATCATTTACAAATAGCAAGTACTCAGTCGGGCCCAGTATCGAACCTTGTGCTGTGCCCCGGTCAGTCGCAAACATATCTGTCTGGTTTTATATTTTGACAGAGGTATAACGATTATGATGATAACTTTTAAGAAGTTCAAAGAATGGTCCTTGAATACCGCAGCGTGATAGTTTATTGTATAACGTGTCAAAATTCAGTAGATCGAATGCTTTACTAAAATCAATAAATATTACTAAAATATGCATTTTATTATCTAGATAATTATGTATTTCATCAGTAAATTGCCGCAATAGTTGCGTTTTGCTTTCGTGTTTTTTAAAACCAAACTGTTTAGAATTTATTATACTGTAAGTAGTCAGGTAATTGTTTAATTCATTGCTCAAATAATGTACAATTATTTTATTTAGGCAGGAGAGAATAGTTATAGGACGATAATTTTAAAGTCATTGTTTTTGCCTTTTTTATAGATTGGTCGGATTACACCTATTTTTAGTAAGTCTGGATAAATGTACGTTTTAAGGAATTGGCTATTAAGTAGGTTATGTAAGTAGGTGCCAATGAGTTCGAAATGTATTTTATATCACTATTACTTTATTAACATTATTACTATTATACCTTGTACCATTATAGAATGTGATCTAAACATGATTTTGTTATTCTGTTCCTGTACTTTTCTATTCGTGTGTATAGCGTTATACCATGGTCAAGTTCTAATTCTCAAAGTGTGTTAAAATATCTAGTGCTAAAGCGATTTGTCTTATTTGTATTTAAATTCATGTCATCCATAATTATACAGCAAATTTTAGGCATTATAAAACGGACTTTGTGTGTATCGGGTGGTCTATATACAGCACAAAGGCCTATAGTGCCGTTTTTTAAGTTTATTTGGCCATTAATACATTCGCATTCCTTTGTTAATACTTGAATTCTGCTAAAATGCAAGGATGAGTGAACATAAAGCAAAATTCCATCATAGTTCTATGTTCTGTAGAACTCTACAGCTTATACGTGGTACAGCCATGATGCATACGTGGCAGAGCCATGCTGCAGCTATATTAGTAGTATAGTTGTAGCACGAATGGGTCGGCTCGACCAGGGAAGGATCACGCTCTCATAGAATACCAGCGTTAAATAGCAGATTAACACTGCTGTGTTTCGAATGGTGAGTGTAGAGAACCGTAGACCCTTTTTACGGGAAAAGAGGCATTTCATTTTAGTTCTCACGGGTGACAATGTATCTGCATTTTGATTCGCAAACGAGGATAGATGTAGATGTCTATGGGCCAAAGCAACCACTTACTATCAGGTGGACTGAGTGTTCGTTTGTCACCGTATCCTATAAAAAAAATATTAGAAATCTCACCAATGTTGAGACATCTTGTTTCGTAAAAATTTCCTTATAGAATTTTTTTAAGAAATAAATATTAACTTTAGCATCGCAATATATTTATGAAACTGTAATGTAAATAGATAAACACATAAATAGCTTTGGTAAGAATGAATATGTTCATACTTTAAACACTAGAAACAAACATAAGCTTGTAATACCAGTTACTAGACTCCACATAATCAGTAATTCATTTATGGGGTAATGTATACGCTTTTAGACAAAATCCCAAAAGATGTACAAAATATGTCAATAAATAAGTTTAAACGTTTTATTTAAGAAAAATTGTACAAAAAGGGTTATTATAATATCAAAGAATAAATTAATAAGTGAAACAAACCCCTGGGAATGAGGTGATCGCCACCATGCTGGTTCTATTAAACCTCATTTGAAATGTGTAGAAACAAAAAGAAACAAAATAATTGTAAAGTGAAATATGTTTTTAAAAAAAGTCCTGCTTGCTTGTTCTTCCCAGAATAGATGTATTTTTCGAACCAGTGGTAAATAAAAAAATACTTTCAGTTCGTATTATGTAATAATCTGTATTGAATAAAACTATTCTATTCCATTTTGTCAGCTGATGAAGAGTAAGTACAAGAAAAATTTCAAATTTCAAATTAATTAAAAATTCATTTATTTTTTTGTGAATACAGTAAGTTTAGTGTTCGTAAAATTTACATTAGGTATCGTGTATTCTACCACAGTGTGTTGTACAAATATTCATTACGATATTGCCAATAGAAGCAAAATTAATACTTTTATAATTGATTTCACATTAAAAAAATACCATAATCATATGTGTAACCTAGTATTAGTATAGTATTAAATATTCAAAAGTGAAAAGCATCGTGCAATGATACCCATGACAAATAACACATTTCGTAATGGCGCCTTTACGTATAATGTAAAGCAAGTAGCAGTATGTGGACATCATTGCGGTCAT